>OX336905.1:15067001-15293162 GCA_946959425.1 Argyrosomus regius
AGTGATTCTGGAGGTCTACTGGGAAACTGAGGGAAGCAAAATTTCACAAAATGTCTTATTTGGAAGAAGCAAAAAAGGTGAGTTTTTGGTAAATCAAATTTTGCTGCCAAATCCGAGAATGAAGAAAAAACCCCATCAACAAATAGGTCATTAAGGGTCATCAGGCCTTTATCAGACCAGGTGCGAAAAGCCGAGTCAGTGCATGAGGGGGTGAATAGGTGATTGTAAAAAATTGGTGCATGACATGATTGTGTATGAAGGCCAAAAGCTTTCCTAAACTGATTCCAAATCATCAGTGTGTTTGTTACAATTGGATTGGGGCTAACCTGTTTAACTGACATCGGCAGACGAGAACACACCACTGACCAGAGGCAGAGGGGTGAGGAGGAGATCTCAAGCAGAGCCCACTGTGGTCGCTCGCCCACTGTTTTACATGTATTCCAAAAGAGAAGCTTGTTGACATTGCAGACCCAGTAATAGTAACGAAAGTTTGGGAGTGCTAAGCCACCCTGAGTTTTACGAAGACGGAGAGCTGTTTGATTGATTCGTGCCCGTTTATTACTCCAAAGAAAGGAGCTTATCAGCTGATCGAGTTTTGAAAAAAAGGACTTCCTTAAAAAGATAGGTATATGCTGGAAAAGATAAAGAAATTGTGGTAATAGTGACATTTTAATCAGGTTGACCCGCCCAATTAAAGAGAGAGGAAGGGAGGACCATCTAGTAAGGTCTGATTTACAACGGTCGAGCAGTGGGTTAAAGTTTTTGGAGAACAGTTCGGTGACTGATTTTGTTACCCAAATGCCAAGATACCTAAGACCATCTGTAGCTTTCCTAAAAGGGAGGGAACCTTGGGGAAGACAGTCAGCAGAGGAATTAATAGGTATGTAGTCACTCTCTCCCAGGTTAAGTTTATAACCAGAGTACATTCCAAATTTCTCAAATACATCTAAGATTACAGGAAGACTGGAGGCTGGGTTGGAGATGTATAGCAAAAGGTCATTAGCATAAAAAGAAAGCTTGTGTAGTTGACCGTGACGCATGATGCCCTCAAACCTATTCTCACTCCGCAACCAAATGGCTAAGGGTTCAACCACCAGAGCAAATAATAATGGGGAGAGGGGACAACCTTGACGAGTGCCCCGGTGCAAAGTGAATAGGCGTGACTTCATACCATTAGTGTTGACAGAGGCTACAGGTGATGCATAGAGAAGTTTTATCCAATCCACGAAGCTAGGGGTGAGGCCAAATTTATTGAGAACATAAAATAGGTATCTCCACTCTACACGGTCAAATGCTTTTTCAGCATCTAGAGATAAAATGAGTTCGGGGGAATCAGTAGGAGGAGAGTAAAGAACATTAAGTAGTCTTCGAGTATTTGAAAATGAGTTCCTCCCAGAAATGAAGCCAGTCTGGTCAGGATCAACTAGAACCGACATGACTTTCTGGAGACGGCCAGCCAAGACTTTCGCTAGTATTTTGAAGTCCACGTTCAGGAGAGATATCGGCCTATAGCTACCTACAATTAAGTGGGTCTTTATCCTTTTTTAATAATAAGGTGATTGAGGCCTCTGATAGAGTGGGTGGTAGTAGACCCTTTACCAGGGCATCATTAAAAACTCTGGCTAGTATCGGGGAAAGAGTTTTCGGAGTAGGTCTTATAGAATTCAGTTGTATAACCATCAGGCCCTGGTGATTTATTGCTCTGCAGAGATTTTATTGCATCTTTAACCTCAGGTACCCTGATTGGTGCACCCATGTCTGCAGCAACCGCTACATCGACCTGAGGATAAATAAGTAGGTCAAGGGGGTTTGATCCTTCCCAATTAAGTGGGGAGGTCTCTGAAGAGTATAATTTAGAATAATAATCAGCAAAGGCGTTGTTGATGGTAGCGGGATTAGATGTAACATCATCTGGGGCCAATCTAATCCTAGGAATGAGTTTAGATGCTGCCTCAGCCCGTGCTTGGTATGCTAGGAGTTTGCCTGCTTTGTCCCCCTGCTCGAAAAAGCGTTGCTTTGTGCGCAGTAGCTGCTTCTCTATCCGACCTGAAGTCAACAAGTTATATTGCGATTGAAGTTGTACTCGTTTTTTATACAGTGCATCCGAGCGGTCTACAGAATATTGGACATCTAATGTTTGGATTTCATCTGATATCTGAGCGCTCCGACTTCCTGAAGCTTGTGATGAAGATTTGACCACGTAGATAGGCTTTAAAGGCATCCCAGAGTGTATCGCTACCAATATCAGGGGTGTCATTTATCTCGAAAAAAAACTGAATCTGGGTGGCTACAAAGTCCTTGAATTTTGGTTCAGCTAATAAATGTGAATTGAATCTCCAAAATTTGGTGGGAGGTTTACCCTGTGGAAAATTAATGTTTAATGAAACAGGAGCATGATCTGAAATTACTATACTTTGATACTCGCATGACAGTATATTGTCTAGTAATCTATTATCAAGCAAGAAGAAGTCAATTCGTGAGTAAGACCGGTGAACATGTGAAAAAAAGGAAAAAGACTTATTGGATGGATACATAGTCCTCCAGGGGTCAAGCAAGCCTAATTGGTTTGCATGAAACTTTAGAACGCTGGCGGACTTAGATAGGTTAGATTGTTTAGTAGATGACCTGTCAAGGTCTGTATCTTGAACGTGGTTGAAATCTCCTCCAATTATGTGATGATCTGCAATGTTTGGTATACTGGAAAAAAATTTTGATACAAATTTATCATCGTCCCAGGTTGGAGCATATATTGAGGCCAGGACCACGAGGGTGCTCTGCAATTTGCCTAGCACAGTGACATAACGTCCATTAGGATCAGAAACAACAGAGGAAGGCTCAAAAGCAACGTTCCTGTGTGCGATAATACAGGGTTCTTGCACCATTTTAAATGTCAAATTTAATGCTTTTTAAGACCTTTTAAGACCTCAACAAATAAAATTTAAGACTCAAAGATGTCATAATGATTTGTTTGGTAGAAATACTCCATTTTTTTTATTGTAAACGCAATCACAGTTGTATTTTTTTTTTTCATTTTGTAACAATGTTGACAGAACAGAGCCAACAATTATAATCACCACTTTCCAAATAAGGACAGAATAATAACACGTCTGCACTTAAAGCAGGACAAACAACACAAATGTTATCACATGACTAAGAAAAACCAATAAACAGAGAGGTCCATTGTTTTGGAAATCCCAAATCCTTAAGACATGTGGCGTAGCTCTGCCCCTTGCTTCTCTATTTCACAGTCTAGGTCCATCAATTCTCCTCTCTTGTCCTTGCATCTTTTTCTCATGGAGTTGGATTTAGTGATGAGTTCTGCCATCTTGGTCCCTGCTGTATTCTCAGCCTTCTCCGCAAGACTATCTGCATCCTTCTCTAGTGTTTCACACACAGTCGCGATTGTTCTTCTTTTCTTGCGTAGCTCTTCAAGCTCATTTTCAGCCCTTTTTCTCTTGTACATCTGTTTTGTCTTTTCTTTTTTCTTCCTCTCATCTTCCAAGAAGATCCTATACCTGCTACGTGCAGTTGCACACTCATTTAGCAGCTCTTTAGTTAGTGGCACTTTGACCACTCCACCACACATCCTCACGTAGTCGCAGATTAGTCTCTGTGAGACTATAGTGTCCTCATTCATATTGTACATCTCCACCTCCTTGTTTATGGAGAATCCACGCTCCACAGTTGCTTGTCCATGGGACAGAAGCAGCAGCTTTTCCACAAAGCTCCAAAGTTCTGTGTATCCATTCATAGCCTTATGCAGGAAGCTGTCAACTCGCGATTTTCCATCCAATGCACTGAAGGTCATGAATTCCTCTCCTCTGGCCTCAGTGAAGAGGACCCTCTGATATTGTTGTGCAATCTTATCACCTGCATTTAGATAAAGACAAGCACACATATTTACCAGTTAAAATTATATTTGTGGAAATCACAAGAGACTTATATTCAGTATACTCTGGAAAATGAATCTCAGATTTCCAACTACATTTCAATTATTATGTCTAAGTTAAAGAACATATATGAGGCCTACAGACATTTGTTATAACTGGGCTATATCGCCAATAAAATAAAATACAATTAAAAAGATGAACTGCAAAATAACAGGCTAGTATAACTTCACATCTAGATTGTACATCTAATTTAAGGATTAAAAATTACATCATCTTAGTCAAAGGTATTGAGGAGAGAGACACTAACATTTAGAGCAGTGGTTCTCAAACTTTTTTTTATGTCAAGGACCCCTAAACTGACACAAATTAGACCACAAATCCCCATCTTTTAAGAATTTTGCTTTTAGATGTTTGATTACAAAAAGTGTATGAATCCCATGACCAAAATAGTCATGCATTCTGTCACTGTGTTGTTTATGGATGGAATTATATTGAAAATAAATGATTCCCCTTTTTGCTGGGGGCCTCCCGGGAAGCCCCTCAAGGACGCTTGGAATCCACTTTTAAAACCACTGATTTAAAGAAGGTGCCCAAAGACTCCCTTTGCTAAACACTAGATAACTGTTCACATTTCTAATATGTCTATTACCCGCTGTGACTCCTCCTGACAACTTCTTGTCCTGCACAAATTTCTTGATGAGGGCCTTAATTTTTTGCAGGCACCTGTCTGGTTCAGTGTGCATCTTTTGGGGGTCCAGGCACATCATATTTCGGACGGTGGGGTACTTCAGGGGGCACTTCAGTAGAATGTTCTGACAGATTTTTGACAGAACACTCTGGCTGTCTTGCATGAACTGTAGCACATCACGCTCACTTCCACCACTTTGACTGCCTGACATTCCCTGACACACAAGTCACATGAAACATCAAAACTCTCCCTATGTGTAACTTATACTACACAACATTTGACAAATCACTGCTTGATGGCTAAACAATTAATCTAATCTCTTAAGTTTTTTTTTCTAAAAAAGTATATATTTTTTGGGCTTTTCATGCCTTTATTAGATAGCACAGTTGAGAGAGACATGGGGGGGCAGAGAGAGGGGGAATGACATGCTCAACCTACTGTGCCACTTGGCGCCCCTGATCTCTTAATTTTTCAACATAAATACTTCACTAGTCAAGTGACTTTGCAGCTGATATAGCACATTGTTGAAGTCATCTAAGATAATAAATGTTACCTTGAGGGCAGCTGTGGCTCCCATGCCAATGTCCACTTGCTTTGGACTGACCCAAAGCTTTTGGTCTGTCACGTCAAGCTTGACCAGCTTTACTGGGGAAACATCAACCTGGACATCTCGCTTTATGAAGCGTCTGAGAAGGCTCTGAAAATAGAATAGCACGGGCATAATTATTATCATAATCAAAATTGGAATAAGTGTTACAGTATTTAGAGTACTTTCTACAAACATCAACGTGCTGAAAAATCATTACTTTGTTTTATTGTACATATCGTTTGTAAGTAACAGTGCTTGAATGACTAAACCATTAATACATTTTTAGTGGTCATTACACCTACCCTGATTAGATCCTCCAAATCTCTGCCGAGGAAGGGAATCATCGGGGCATCTGTCTGGTACTTGGTGAGAAATGGCTGAAAATTTCTTGAGATACTCATGAAGAAGTGAAACTTTGCCAGGATAATGGGATCCATCCGGGCTTCTGTGATGGTGTCATATGATGATGACCTTGGATTGGGGAGCTTCTTGGCTTTGACCTGATCCACATAGGTGACAATATATGGCCAAATTTCAATGGCTCTCTCCACTGCTGGAAGGTTTTCTAGCCAACGATGTCCACAAAATGGCAGAGGAAATGTATCACACTTGGTTACTAACACAAAGTCTTCCCTCCTTGCAGGTGCACAATGAAACAGGTAGTGCAAGGCTTTCAGGACTTTCTCAACTTGCCACACTGTGAAGCCATTCTTGAAAGAGTTGTGCATCGTGTGAAGGCCACAACTCCCAATTATTTGTAGTTGGGCTCCACCACACTGCTCTCTGTGTTCCTCTTGTAAGAGTTCAACAAACCTCCAATTAACACTAGGTCCATCCATTGACAGTGAAATCATGTTGTTCAGATTCAGCTCCTTTGTACCTTCCTGCACATATATATATATATATATATATATATAAAAGGAAATGGTCAATTCAATGTGCCAAGTAATCCATAGGTAAAGGGATGCTTCCATTAGTGTAATGGTGATGATACTACAACAACTACTACTACTACTAATAATAATAATGATAATAATAATAACAATGGTTGTGCTTATATAGTGTAGAGAGAGAGAGAGAGAGAGAGATCAAAAACCACATTCAAAACCCCTGACAACTTATTTGTGACAATTGCAATTATTCTTGTATTATTTGTTATCTCAACGATTTCTTGCATATACACACATACAGTCAGATACAAAATCATTCTGTGTGTAGGTGGCCTATAAATTTAATGGTAACTTTGCAAATTAGACTAATTATTCTTTTTACAACAATCATGTATTCTGTGCTAAAATAAAACATATCTAATCTGTATTTACAGATTAATTTATTATTATGTTGTTTACATTAACCTTTCTAATCATCACTTTGCGTGTTGTTGTCCTGTCATGTTTTTAGCTGCACAGACACTGGAGCTATGCACATCATTTCACTGCAATGATCTAGTGTTGTTGTATGTTACAAATACATTTTCTTGATCTTTGTAACATAGCTTGATTCTGCATCTCTATTTACAGCGCAATAGCCCTTATGTGAATGTTTACTGTTGCTATGGCAACAAGTGACAGCCGACGTTAACAGCTGTTAACTAGATTTGCCACACCATCACAGACTGACCGTCAGAACAACATAAAATCACAAATCAGCGTATTTAGACAAAATCAACTACAATTACCAACAGTTACACCCCTTAAACTCTGAGCTAATGTGTTGTTACCTGTTAAATTCTCAATGTGACCATAGACTGTGACCTGAACAGAATAATACTATGCAATTTCAAACACAATCGTAACATTACTTACACTGAAATGACCCAACATGTCCTCGGCTCTGGAGTGACCCATGAACTCCGACCCATAGTAGCGGGAGATGACATGGTGTGTGCCCGTGTCATCAATAGTCCAGAACCGCAAATGAAGGTCTATTTGTTTGCTCTTTGTCGTTTTATTCATGCTTTCGTCAAACATGATAACATATGGCTTCTCACTAACGCTGCGTGATAACTCCTTTTTGATGAATGAAGCGATGCCATATTTGGCGAGATACGACGTTTTATTTTCACCACAGGTGAATGACTTTGCAAGCTGGGAATCGGGGAACATGGCAGCAAAGATGCCATTTATGTCCTCGTTAGATTTAAATGAATTGTGCCTCATCACAGTATGGAGAACCCACAGTACCTCTGCCTTTTGGGTCTGGCGGTGAAATAAAGTTTTTCATAGCCGACTGAGAGGTAGCTTCTGAACTTGCAACGTTAGCTCGTGCTCCGAACAATGCAGGGATTAGCCTGGCCCCGCTCAGGCTCCCCAACGAAAATGTCTTTTTGCACAATTTCCATCCATTTCTTGTTGAATTTGCATTTTCCCATCTTGGCACTGCGCTCACCGCTTCTTCTTCTTCTTCTTCTTCTTCTTCTTTCTATTTTACGGCGGTTTCGCGCTCACCTCGACAAAAGCGGTGCGTATTGGCGGCACGCAGCCTGACGTACCGTAAAACGGCTATTAATCGCGGACTCTCTCATTTACTACACGGTCTTTGTACTAAGTTAATCAAACAAATACACACTATTAGACGTTTTACGGTCGACCACTGTGCTTTCCCATCGGCATTAAATGCACCGTCTGGAAGTTTAATACCTATAGCAAATTTACAGTAAATTTAAGACAATTTAAGACCTTAATTACCCATATTTTAATTTAAGACTTTTTAAGGACCTGCGGGAACCCTGTAATAGCTGCGCCCCTAGCCCTCTCTGAAAACCTCGAGTGAAATAGGTGACCCATCCATGGTTTCTTAATACGGGTGAATTCAGAGTTACGCAAATGCGTCTCTTGCAAGAAACATATGTCTCCTTTAAGTTCCTGTAAGTGTGAAATTACCTTGCTGGCTTTAACAGTACTATTCATCCCCTTGACATCCCAGGAGATGAGGCGAATGCTCCTACCGTTTACCGACATCCCCTGATCTAGTTAATATCTGCTGAGCCCTGGAGAGGGGAGAGGTGGGGGACATGGGAGAAGGAAGAAGGGAGGGGAAAAAAAAAACAACAAAAAAAAAAACAAAACATACACACTCACACAGGCAAACCAAAACACAAAAAATCCTGATCCTCGTGGGAATATAAACCCTGAGTATCTCCTTGGATACATTACCGAACTTGCTTCTATAAAACCCTGTTCCCATAACAAAGAAATGTAGCCCAGCCACCCTCTGAAACAATGTGTGGCAAAATGAGAGCCAAAGAGGGTCTCCACCAAGGCAAAACAACAAAACATTATACATTCATTCTGAACTTAGCCCAAAAAAAAACAACCTTAAAACGTCTATTCAAAAAACGGTCCCATTAAGCAATAATTTGTATTAAAACGTTTATAGGCATAGAATTACACAAAACACAACTAAATTTAGAAACAAAAGAAGTGAACACACAAATACAGAAAGTATTAGGCACACTATCATGTGCAGATAGGCTATTCAGAAGAGCCTGATGCTCTCCTACAGATCACGAACATAAGGCATTTATGTGACAATCATATCTCTACATAATAACTGTGAGAGTACTATTAACTTGAAGAGTAAGCCTCGCCAGACGTTGGAGGGAACATTAACCATACACTGAAAGGTAGGTTGAAAAAGTCTATCTGTACCTCTTTGGATGCTTGCTGCTATAAGCTTTCATACAAAACATTAGAGAAACACAACATTAGAGAGCCTCAACATCGAACACAACTGGCACATTTGACATTGAACAGAGGTATTCAGTTGAAGAGAGTAAATAAACGCCAGCATCCTACCCAAAACAAGGCAAGTGAACCGTAGCTTATAGAGTGAACATATTATTAGACGTATCCAGTCCATGCTTGACTTTGTTTACATTTAGCGACATGACCAATGGCCATTAAGCTGGGTACTGTTACCGTGTGTCTGATGGCCATGTTAAGTGCTTCCGCTGGACAGGTATTCCTTGGCCTCCTCGACCGACGAAAGCCGAATCTTTTCCCCGTTGAACGCTGTGATATGCAGCTTAGCCGGGTAGCGAAGAGAGGGTTTCAGTCCGCGTTGGAAGAGAAGGGGTAAAGTCCTCGAAGAGGGCCACGGGCTTTCCCAGATACTGTAGCTTGGACCTCCTCTTACGGGCCTCGCGGAGAACCTTTTCTTTCGTTTGGTAGTCATGGAAACGGACGACGACGGGCCTCGGTCTCTCACCTTGTTTGGGTTTCGGAGCCAAGGACCTGTGCGCTCGGTCCAACACAGGCGGTGTCGGCAGTATTTCTTGCCCAGAAGCTCAGTCAACAGCGTAGAGAAAAACTCAGTTGATCGCGGACCTTCAATCGACTCAGGAAGTCCTATAATGCAAATATTGTCTATTATTATTCTGTAGCTATTTAACCGCCTGGGGACGGAATGGGCGGATCCGCCTAATCCGCCTGTATTACACTGCTGTGAATATCTCTCAAACAGTTTATAATAGAGAGATGTGGTTTTTTTGCACTGTTTTCCTGAGATTCCGCTGAAGACGGAGATATGCGGTTGAGACATGCCTTGTGTCTGTCTGACACTTCCTTGTTGTTCTATTCCGCCGCGTAAAAGACCAATCGAAAAATAGATATTCGGCAGACTGAGACCGCAGTCAACGAATGGACATACGTTACTAGGCCTATATAACCTGGTCTAAATGAACACCCGCCAAATGCCGGTAGTGTATTAAAAAAACTCACTAGCCAGCTTGGCCGGTGAAAAAATAGGCACTTTACCATCTATCTGAGCGCGGTTTCTATGGGAACCCGCACAGCACGCGTCTTCAAACCCCACCGGGAGTTTCAGAAGCGAGCGTTTAGCACGTCAGACTTTGTTTACTTGCTCAGATTTTGCCATTTTCCTGGTGTATGTTCTTCTAAATATGCTTCTACATGTGTAAATATGCTATGTAGTTAATTAGTTTTGCTTTTGTCTGTTTTTACGACCGGCAAGTTTGCGCGGGGTATTTTATTTTGAAAATCCACTGGATTCATCTATTTCATGGGACACATGAGCGGAAATTCTGATTGGCTGGTAACTTCAGAAACTTACCAGCCACATTGGCTGGTGATCAAAAAGTTAAAAAAGTTAAATTAGAGCCCTGATATATATTTACACACACACACACACACACACACACACCTAAAGAGGTCCCACAGTCAAGCTTTTAATTTGATCACGTTTCTTACACAGACAACTACAGCGATCTCTGTGAGAAGAGACCGGAATTCATAAGGGGTGAAGATATCTGGCAAGAAGCACCCAGGAGGAAGAGTAAGCCGAACAGCAAGTGGAAAGATGTGGAAGAGGAGGATCATGAAGTTCCACAAAAAAAGGTAGAAATAACACTGTATGACACCAGTCGATTGTAATTCAGAACAGAAGTGACATTTCTTTATCATTTCTGGTGTGCATAAAACTTGTATAGGAATGCACTTGTTTAAAACGGTAGTGCCTCTCCTGTTTTTATCCACTGTTACAATCATTAAAGAATATTGTCTTATTATCAATTAAATAAATTTGGCAAAATGCTAAGACCCTCTGACTCTCTTTAAGCCTGATTAGTATAAGCAGATAATGAAATACATTTGACAATTGGCCAAGTCCATAGTTAAATGATTTTTGTTTTGATTATTTACACATTTCTGAATCTAGGTATGATCCATCAGTGATGCAGTCGATTCTGTAACTAGTACTAAATCATCATCATTAACATCAATGTTATTACATATGCCTGTTATAAAAATAGAAAACTGAATTATAATTTTGACAGAAGAGAAAAAGAGCAACCTGTGCAGAAAAAGAGTCAGCAAACCAAATGATTGAAGAGCTGAAGAAGCAGCTGGCAAACAAAGCATCTTCAGAGGTAAAATATTTGACTATATTTTAATTGTGGTACTTTGAGTTGATGCAATAATTATGGTGTGGATTTTGCTGCCACAGAGAAGGCTGATTCTTTGATTTCATGTGTTTTGGTGTAGTTAACTAACTCAAATGAGGAGTCATCAGATGAGGAGCAGAGTGTGGCACAGCAGAAAATGAAAGAGCTTCAGAGAGAAAACAAGAGCCTGAAAGAAGGCCACGTGAAAAAGATACTAGATGCCATGAGAGGTATTTTCTGTTTATTAATTCAAGTAAAGAAAATTGTAAAACACCAGCTTTTAAAGACTGTGGTGGTGTGCCTATACTGATTCCTGAAGTCAGACAAACACTGTGGGTGTGCGGTCAGACACAATGAACTGCACGAGATCCAGAAATCCAGAACATTAATTAGTTTTATTGTCTTTGTCAATGTGAGAAGGTGGTAGGCTGACAACAATCAAAGCTGGTTTCATCTAAACAGAAACGGATAAATATAATTACTGAAAAATCTTTCCAAATACAAAGAAATGACCATTTAACTGAGAATTAGATTAGTATATTGTGCAGCCTTGAACGAACATAATTTAACACGAATACTCCAATATTGAAGCATTGACATCTGAACACAAAGAGACTCACAAATCACACAGACAAACAATGGCTGCTAAGGAAAGCTGGGATCTGCTGCCAAGTGTGGAAAAAGGCCCATACCTGGCCTCAGTCTTCTATTTATAGGTTATGGCTGATTCAGTCTCCTCCTACTCCCTGTTCCTCCTTAATCAGCTCCACCTCCAACCATGCTCTTCATAACACAAATGACTAATGTAATGTTTTAAAAGGTTCCTAAAAACACAGTAATGACACAAAGCTTTTGCCCCCCCCCCTCCCCTTGTTTTCATTCCCTTTACAGAGCTTCCAGCAGTAGTTACACAACTGAAAGATGTCATTGAAAAACTTACAGTTCAGATCTCAACTCCTGCATCCACCTGGTCAACACCCACACCACCTGTAGGCCCACCAGTTTCTGCACCCGGCTCTCCTCAAGTGTTGTCTGACCCTGATGATATGGTAAATACCTCAAAATGCATGGATACTGTATGTTATTTATCCATGTGAGGAAAGGTTTGCTATGCAATTTCCCTCTACATCTTTTGATTGTACACATAAGCTAGAAAGAAAGCATATTGATCAACTTTGTGCTGGACGTATACCATTAATGATAGATTAGGAAATGGTATGATTTCTCATATTATGGAGTTAGTCTATAGACTATGCCTGTGCATATTCACTGCACAGATGAATAGATACAGTAGATTTCCAAAGATTACTGTATTTGTTTAATCATTATTTGGTGAGTAACATTCAAATGTTTTGCAGGTGCTTCTTGTGCCAGGCCATGATGTTACAGTCCCAAGACGAAAGCTGAAGTCTCTGCGGACTACAAGTTCAGCATTGTACATTGGGGATCTTGAGGTGCTTATCTACGGTCGAGAAACGCTGTCCAATTCAAGTTTGGCCGGGAGGCAGTCGGGGCTCACAAAGATGTGGAGTCAAAGCCACAACTGGATAACACAAAGCTTGATGCTATACTTGGTGAGTGCATTTAATTTAAGACAAAACTCATTCTAAAATAAATCCATACATATTGTTTTCCCCCTTCTTTTATTAGCAAATGACTGTAATGTTCCATGTACTGTAATGTTGCAGAAGATATTGATTCTATTACTGTCACTTTTAATATGGAACATACAGTTATAATGACACACACTCACTTACACACACACTATCAGTACTACAAATAAAATAATTCTAAAAAACAACAAATACTAATGCTTCTATGTGATGGTAAACAATAAATAATGTTTTCAGTTGTTGTAAATTATAGAGGGTTTGCATGTGATGTCACTGCCGGCATGCTGCCCATTGTTTTGCCACTCAGTTACCACTCTGTCATATTCAGTCTAGCTGATTGGGGTGTGATGTATGTACAATGCCTCTACAGCAGTTTTTGCTGATTGCATTTAAGTTCAGAAATTAACCTGATAAACCATCCTTCATGCCGCTTTGACATGTGTGTTAATTGTGGATGGTGAATAAAAATAACATTGAAGTAATGTTTTGTTTTGTATGTGTGTTTTTTCACTCACAGTCCATGCCCAGGCAAAGTTCCCTGACACCACCATGCAAGATGTGAGACGAATCATAAGAAAGAAATGCAACAATATAAGCTATGCCAAGCAAGTAAATGAAAAGAAGTGATTAAAATAGCGTTTTTGTTTCTATCGAGTTTTTTATTTTTTGTTCCAAAGATGTGCACTTTTCTTTAACCTTTTTTGTTTTTGACAAGGAAGGACTTCAGTTCTCAGTTGGAGAGACTATTATGTTTACATTTTTACATGCAAATGTGCACTTTTTCCTTTCATTTTTTTCAGCAAAGAAGGACTTGATTTCATAGAGGCATAGAGGATTTCATAGAGGCTCTTTATTTTTGAAATGCACATCTTTAATGAGCGGGTATTTGTATGTTCTAAAATGTTATATAAATATATCAAACTTGTTCTCAACAGTCTGTCTTGTGATTTTGTTAATACATTGCAGTCTAGTGTATGTAGTTAACTTTAAGAAGTATATTTCAAGTATATAAATAGTATGCTACAAGTAATATGCTAAGCAAACTTACAAGTATCCTTAAAGTATAACAACAAGTAAACTAGTAAAAAGCTAAAAGTATACTAAATACTAATATACTAAATACTAAAGTATACTTAAATACACTAAAATGTGGACTAGAAGTATATACCTAGTACACTAGTAGTATATAGATGAGTGTACTTGTTGTATACTTGAAAGTGTACTTTTGTAAACTTAAAATGATACTTAAAGTATACTTCAATAAACTAAAATGTGGACTAGAAGTATATACCTAGTACACTAGTAGTATATAGATGAGTGTACTTCTTGTATACTTGAAAGTGTACTTTTGTAAACTTAAAAGGATACTTAAAGTATACTTTAATGAACTAAAAATGTTCCAATTTAGTCCGAAGAAGTATTAAATTAGTACACTTTCTAGTACACTACAAGTACATGGTCCATAGTATACTTGATACACTTATACTTATACTCAAGCATACTTAATAAAATGAACTTCAAGTATACTACTTTTTGCTAAGGAGGTGCCTGCCGTGTCCTCCCAGAAGCACTGATTTACAAGTTTCTTGCTCAGGAGGGTGTAGAATAGAATATATTTTAAGGCAAACATGGTTTCACTCGTCTCCAACTTGGATTTTGGGCATTATGGCACTTTCCCTCTTCCAGGCGCACAGCTGGTTCCCGTGGCCGAGAAAAGGCGTCTGCGCCCGGGGGAAGAAAGATGGTGCTGCCGGGGCCCCCCAGAAGCAGTGATTTACAGGTTTCTTGCTCAGGAGGGCGTAGAATAGAATATATTTTAAGGCAAACATGGGGTTTCACTCGTCTCCAACTTGGATTTCGGAGGTTATGGCACTTTTATGCTGTCGTGTACACAGAGCGTTTCTCTGGCCGAGAGGAGCCGTTTGCAGCCATAAAAACTCTGGCGGTGCCTGCCGTGTCCTCCCAGAAGCACTGATTTACAAGTTTCTTGCTCAGGAGGGTGTAGAATAGAATATATTTTAAGGCAAACATGGTTTCACTTGTCTCCAATTTGGATTTCGGACGTTATGGCACTTTCCCTCTTCCAGGCGCACGGCTGGCTCCCGTGGCCGAGAAAACATAAAAACTCTGGCGGTGCCTGCCGTGTCCTCCCAGAAGCACAGGCTGAAAACTGACCAAAACTGATCAAAACTGACCTGGAACTGACCTGAAATTGACCAAAAACCAACCAACAGACTAAAAACTGACCTGGAACTGACCTGAAATTGACCAAAAACCAACCAACAGACTAAAAATTTACCAAAACTGTTCAAAACTGACCTGGAACTGACCTGAAAATTGACCAAAAACCAACCAACAAACTAAAAACTGACCAAAACGGATGTGAAAATTGACCAAAAACCAACCAACAGACTAAAAACTGACCTGGAACTGACCTGAAATTGACCAAAAACCAACCAACAGACTAAAAATTTACCAAGACTGTTCAAAAATGACCTGGAACTGACCTGAAAATTGACCAAAAACCAACCAACAAACTAAAAACTGACCAAAACGGATGTGAAAATTGACCAAAAACCAACCAACAGACTAAAAACTGACCTGGAACTGACCTGAAATTGACCAAAAACCAACCAACAGACTAAAAACTGAACAAAACTGATCAAAACTGACCTGAAAATTGACCAAAAACCAACCAAGAGACTAAAAAGTGACCAAAACGGAACTGAAAATTGACCAAAAACCAACCAACAGACTAAAAACTGGCCAAAACTGTTTAAAACTGACCTGGAACTCACCTGAAATTGACAAAAAACCAAGCAACAGACTAAAAACTGACCAAAACGAATGTGAAAATTGACCAAAAACCAACCAACAGACTAAAAACTGACCAAAACTAATAAAAACTGACCTGGAATTGAACTGAAAATTGACCAAAAACCAACCAAAAGACTATAAAACTGACCAAAACTGACATGAAAAGTGACCAAAAACCAACCTACAGAATAAAAACTGACCAAAACTGATCAAAACTGACCTGGAACTGACCTGAAATTGACCAAAAACCAACCAACACACTAAAAACTGACCAAAACTGATCAAAACTGACCTGGAACCGACCTGAAATTGACCAAAAACCAACCAACAGAGTAAATACTGACAAAAACTGACCTGGAACTGACCTGGAACTGACCTGAAATTGACCAAAAACCAACCAACAGACTAAAAACTGACCAAACCCGATCAAAACTGACCTGGAACCGACCTGAAATTGACCAAAAACCAACCAACAGACTAAAAACTGACCAAAACTGACCTTGAACTGACCTGAAATTGACCAAAGACCAACCAACAGACTAGAAACAGACCAAAACTGATCAAAACTGACCTGGAACTGACCTGAAATTGACCAAAAACCAACCAACAGACTAAAAACTGACCAAAACTGACCTGGAACTGACCTGAAATTGACCAAAGACCAACCAACAGACTAAAAACTGACCAAAACTGGTCAAAACTGGCCTGGAACTGACCTGAAATTGACCACAGACCAACCAACAGACTAAAAACTGATCAAGACTGGCCTGGAACTGACCTGAAATTGACCACAGACCAACCAACAGACTAGAAACAGACCAAAACTGATCAAAACTGACCTGGAACTGACCTGAAATTGACCAAAAACCAACCAACAGACTAAAAACTGACCAAAACTGATCAAAACTGACCTGGAACCAACCTGAAATTGACCAGAAACCAACCAACAGACTAATAACTGACCAAAACTCACAGGAAAAGTGACCAAAAACCAACCAACAGACTAAAAACGGATCAAAACTGACCTGGAACTGACCTGAAATTGACCAAAGACCAACCAACAGACTAAAAACTGACCTGGAACCGACCTGAAATTGACCAAAAACCAACCAACAGACTAAAAACTGACCAAAACTGATCAAAACTGATCTGGAACCGACCTGAAATTGACCAAAGACCAACCAACAGACTAAAAACTGACCAAAACGGACTTGAAAATTGACCAAAAACCAACCAACAGACTAAAAACTGACCAAAACTGATGAAAACTGACCTGAAATTGACCAAATACCAACCAACAGACTTCAGTTTTTAGTCAATTTTCAGGTCAGTTTTGGTCAGTTTTTAGTCTGTTGGTTGGTTTTTGGTCAATTTTCAGGTCAGTTTTGAGCAGTTTTGGTCAGTTTTTAGTCTGTTGGTTGGTTTTTGGTCAATTTTCAGGTCAGTTTTGGTCAGTTTTTAGTCTGTAGGTTGGTTTTTGGTCAATTTCAGGTCAGTTCCGGGTCAGTTTTGGTCTGTTTCTAGTCTGTTGGTTGGTCTTTGGTCAATTTCAGGTCAGTTTTGGTCAGTTTTTAGTCTGTTGGTTGGTCTTTGGTCAATTTCGGGTCAGTTTTGTTCAGTTTTTGTCAGTTTTTAGTCTGTTGGTTGGTTTTTGGTCACTTTTCCTGTGAGTTTCGGCCAGTTTTTAGTCTGTTGGTTGGTTTTTGGTCAATTTCAGGTAGGTTCCAGGTCAGTTTTGATCAGTTTTGGTCAGTTTTTAGTCTGTTGGTTGGTTTTTGGTCAATTTTCCTGTGAGTTTTGGTCAGTTTTTAGTCTGTTGGTTGGTTTTTGGTTAATTTTCACGTCCGTTTTGGTCAGTTTTTAAGTTTGTTGGTTGGTTTTTGGTCAATTTCAGGTCACTTTTGCCAGTTTTTAGTCTGTTGGTTGTTTTTGGTCAGTTTTGATCAGTTTTGGTCAGTTTTTAGTCTGATGGTTGGTTTTTGGTCACTTTTCATGTCAGTTCTGGTCAGTTTTTAGTCTGTTGGTTGGTTTTTGGTCAATTTCAGGTCAGTTCCAGGTCAGTTTTGATCAGTTTTTAGTCTGTAGGTTGGTTTTTGGTCAATTTCAGGTCAGTTCCGGGTCAGTTTTGGTCTGTTTCTAGTCTGTTGGTTGGTCTTTGGTCAATTTCAGGTCAGTTTTGGTCAGTTTTTAGTCTGTTGGTTGGTTTTTGGTCAATTTCAGGTCACTTTTGGCCAGTTTTTAGTCTGTTGGTTGTTTTTGGTCAGTTTTGATCAGTTTTGGTCAGTTTTTAGTCTGTTGGTTGGTTTTTGGTCAATTTCAGGTCAGTTCCAGGTCAGTTTTGATCGGTTTTCATCAGTTTTTAGTCTGACCACAGACCAACCAACAGACTAGAAACAGACCAAAACTGACCTGGAACTGACCTGAAATTGACCAAAGACCAACCAACAGACTAGAAACTGACCAAAACTGACCTGGAACCGACCTGAAATTGACCAAAAACCAACATGCAGACTAAAAACTGACCAAAACTGATCAAAACTGATCTGAAATTGACCAAAGACCAACCAACAGACTAGAAACAGACCAAAACTGATCAAAACTGACCTCGAACCGACCTGAAATTGACCAAAAACCAACATGCAGACTAAAAACTGACCAAAACTGATCAAAACTGACCTGGAACTGACCTGAAATTGACCACAGACCACCCAACAGACTAAAAACTGACCTGGAACTGCCCTGAAATTGACCAAAGACCAACCGACAGACTAGAAACAGACCAAAACTGATCAAAACTGACCTGGAACCGACCTGAAATTGACCAAAAACCAAACAACAGACTAAAAACTGACCAAAACTCACAGGAAAAGTGACCAAAAACCAACCAACAGACTAAAAACTGACCAAAACTGACCTGGAACTGACCTGAAATTGACCAAAGACCAACCAACAGACTAAAAACTGACCAAAACTGACCTGTAACTGACCTGAAATTGACCAAAGACCAACCAACAGACTAAAAACTGATCAAAACTGACCTGGAACTGACCTGGAACTGACCTGAAATTGACCAAAGACCAACCAACAGACTAGAAACTGATCAGGACTGGCCTGGAACTGACCTGATATTGACCACAGACCAACCAACAGACTAGAAACAGACCAAAACTGACCAAAACTGACCTGGAACTGACCTGAAATTGACCAAAGACCAACCAACAGACTAAAAACTGACCAAAACTGACCTGGAACCGACCTGAAATTGACCAAAAACCAACCAACAGACTAAAAACTGACCAAAACGGACTTGAAAATTGACCAAAAACCAACCAACAGACTAAAAACTGACCAAAACTGATGAAAACTGACCTGAAATTGACCAAATACCAACCAACAGACTTCAGTTTTTAGTCAATTTTCAGGTCAGTTTTGGTCAGTTTTTAGTCTGTTGGTTGGTTTTTGGTCAATTTTCAGGTCAGTTTTGAGCAGTTTTGGTCAGTTTTTAGTCTGTTGGTTGGTTTTTGGTCAATTTTCAGGTCAGTTCCAGGTCAGTTTTGATCAGTTTTTAGTCTGTAGGTTGGTTTTTGGTCAATTTCAGGTCAGTTCCGGGTCAGTTTTGGTCTGTTTCTAGTCTGTTGGTTGGTCTTTGGTCAATTTCAGGTCAGTTTTGGTCAGTTTTTAGTCTGTTGGTTGGTCTTTGGTCAATTTCGGGTCAGTTTTGTTCAGTTTTTGTCAGTTTTTAGACTGTTGGTTGGTTTTTGGTCACTTTTCCTGTGAGTTTCGGCCAGTTTTTAGTCTGTTGGTTGGTTTTTGGTCAATTTCAGGTAGGTTCCAGGTCAGTTTTGATCAGTTTTGGTCAGTTTTTAGTCTGTTGGTTGGTTTTTTGGTCAATTTTCCTGTGAGTTTTGGTCAGTTTTTTAGTCTGTTGGTTGGTTTTTGGTTAATTTTCCGTCCGTTTTGGTCAGTTTTTTAGTTTGTTGGTTGGTTTTTGGTCAATTTCAGGTCAGTTTTGGCCAGTTTTTAGTCTGTTGGTTGTTTTTGGTCAGTTTTGATCAGTTTTGGTCAGTTTTTAGTCTGATGGTTGGTTTTTGGTCACTTTTCATGTCAGTTTTGGTCAGTTTTTAGTCTGTTGGTTGGTTTTTGGTCAATTTCAGGTCAGTTCCAGGTCAGTTTTGATCGGTTTTCATCAGTTTTTAGTCTGACCACAGACCAACCAACAGACTAGAAACAGACCAAAACTGACCTGGAACTGACCTGAAATTGACCAAAGACCAACCAACAGACTAGAAACTGACCAAAACTGACCTGGAACCGACCTGAAATTGACCAAAAACCAACATGCAGACTAAAAACTGACCAAAACTGATCAAAACTGATCTGAAATTGACCAAAGACCAACCAACAGACTAGAAACAGACCAAAACTGATCAAAACTGACCTCGAACCGACCTGAAATTGACCAAAAACCAACATGCAGACTAAAAACTGACCAAAACTGATCAAAACTGACCTGGAACTGACCTGAAATTGACCACAGACCAACCAACAGACTAAAAACTGACCTGGAACTGCCCTGAAATTGACCAAAGACCAACGGACAGACTAGAAACAGACCAAAACTGATCAAAACTGACCTGGAACCGACCTGAAATTGACCAAAAACCAACCAACAGACTAAAAACTGACCAAAACTGACCTGAAATTGACCAAAAACCAACCAACAAACTAAAAAACTGACCAAAACGGACGTGAAAATTAACCAAAAACCAACCAACAGACTAAAAACTGACCAAAACTCACAGGAAAATTGACCAAAAACCAACCAACAGACTAAAAACTGACCAAAACTGATCAAAACTGACCTGGAACCTACCTGAAATTGACCAAAAACCAACCAACAGACTAAAAACTGGCCGAAACTCACAGGAAAAGTGACCAAAAACCAACCAACAGACTAAAAACTGACAAAAACTGAACAAAACTGACCCGAAATTGACCAAAGACCAACCAACAGACTAAAAACTGACCAAAACTCACAGGAAAATTGACCAAAAACCAACCAACAGACTAAAAACTGACCAAAACTGATCAAAACTGACCTGGAACCTACCTGAAATGGACCAAAAACCAACCAACAGACTAAAAACTGGCCGACACTCACAGGAAAAGTGACCAAAAACCAACCGACAGACTAAAAACTGACAAAAACTGAACAAAACTGACCCGAAATTGACCAAAGACCAACCAACAGACTAAAAACTGACCAAAACTGACCTGAAATTGACCAAAGACCAACCAACAGACTAGAAACAGACCAAAACTGACCCGGAACTGACCTGAAATTGACCAAAAACCAACCTACAGACTAAAAACTGACCAAAACTGACCTGGAACTGACCTGAAAATTGACCAAAAACCAACCAACAGACTAAAAACTGACCAAAACTGACCTGAAAATTGACCAAAAACCAACCAACAGACTAAAAACTGACCAAAACTGAAAATGAAAACTGACCTGAAATTGACCAAATACCAACCAACAGACTTCAGTTTTTAGTCAATTTTCAGGTCAGTTTTGGTCAGTTTTTTAGTTTGTTGGTTGGTTTTTGGTCAATTTCAGGTCAGTTTTGGTCAGTTTTTAGTCTGTTGGTTGTTTTTGGTCAGTTTTGATCAGTTTTGGTCAGTTTTTAGTCTGATGGTTGGTTTTTGGTCACTTTTCATGTCAGTTTTGGTCAGTTTTTAGTCTGTTGGTTGGTTTTTGGTCAATTTCAGGTCAGTTCCAGGTCAGTTTTGATCGGTTTTAATCAGTTTTTAGTCTGACCACAGACCAACCAACAGACTAGAAACAGACCAAAACTGACCTGGAACTGACCTGAAATTGACCAAAAACCAATCTACAGACTAAAAACTGACCAGAACTGATCAAAACTGACCTGGAACCAACCTGAAATTGACCAAAAAATCAACCGACAGAGTAAAAACTGACCAAAATTGATCAAAACTGACCTGGAACCAACCTGAAATTGACCAAAAACCAACCAACAGACTAAAAACTGATCAAAACTGACCTGGAACTGACCTGAAATTGACCAAAGACCAACCAACAGACTAGAAACTGACCAAAACTGACCTGGAACCGACCTGAGATTGACCAAAAACCAACATGCAGACTAAAAACTGACCAAAACTGATCAAAACTGACCTGGAACTGACCTGAAATTGACCAAAGACCAACCAACAGACTAGAAACAGACCAAAACTGATCAAAACTGACCTCGAACCGACCTGAAATTGACCAAAAACCAACATGCAGACTAAAAACTGACCAAAACTGATCAAAACTGACCTGGAAATGACCTGAAATTGACCACAGACCAACCAACAGACTAAAAACTGACCTGGAACTGCCCTGAAATTGACCAAAGACCAACCGACAGACTAGAAACAGACCAAAACTGATCAAAACTGACCTGGAACCGACCTGAAATTGACCAAAGACCAACCAACAGACTAAAAACTGACCAAAACTCACAGGAAAAGTGACCAAAAACCAACCAACAGACTAAAAACTGACCAAAACTGACCTGGAACTGACCTGAAATTGACCAAAGACCAACCAACAGACTAGAAACTGATCAGGACTGGCCTGGAACTGACCTGATATTGACCACAGACCAACCAACAGACTAGAAACAGACCAAAACTGATCAAAACTGACCTGGAACTGACCTGAAATTGACCAAAGACCAACCAACAGACTAAAAACTGATGAAAACCGATCAAAACTGACCTGGAACTGACCTGAAATTGACCAAAAACCAACCAACAGACTAAAAACTGACCAAAACTGACATGAAAAGTGACCAAAAACCAACCATCAGACTAAAAACTGACCAAAACTGATCAAAACTGACCTGGAACTGACCTGAAATTGAACACAGACCAACCAACAGACTAAAAACTGACCTGGAACTGCCCTGAAATTGACCAAAGACCAACCGACAGACTAGAAACAGACCAAAACTGATCAAAACTGACCTGGAACCGACCTGAAATTGACCAAAAACCAAACAACAGACTAAAAACTGACCAAAACGGACTTGAAAATTGACCAAAAACCAACCAACAGATTAAAAACTGACCAAAACTGATGAAAACTGACCTGAAATTGACCAAATACCAACCAACAGACTTCAGTTTTTAGTCAATTTTCAGGTCAGTTTTGGTCAGTTTTTAGTCTGTTGGTTGGTTTTTGGTCAATTTTCAGGTCAGTTTTGAGCAGTTTTGGTCAGTTTTTAGTCTGTTGGTTGGTTTTTTGGTCAATTTTCAGGTCAGTTCCAGGTCAGTTTTGGTCAGTTTTTAGTCTGTAGGTTGGTTTTTGGTCAATTTCAGGTCAGTTCCGGGTCAGTTTTGGTCTGTTTCTAGTCTGTTGGTTGGTCTTTGGTCAATTTCAGGTCAGTTTTGGTCAGTTTTTAGTCTGTTGGTTGGTCTTTGGTCAATTTCGGGTCAGTTTTGTTCAGTTTTTGTCAGTTTTTAGTCTGTTGGTTGGTTTTTGGTCACTTTTCCTGTGAGTTTCGGCCAGTTTTTAGTCTGTTGGTTGGTTTTTGGTCAATTTCAGGTAGGTTCCAGGTCAGTTTTGATCAGTTTTGGTCAGTTTCTAGTCTGTTGGTTGGTTTTTGGTCAATTTTCCTGTGAGTTTTGGTCAGTTTTTAGTCTGTTGGTTGGTTTTTGGTTAATTTTCACGTCCGTTTTGGTCAGTTTTTTAGTTTGTTGGTTGGTTTTTGGTCAATTTCAGGTCAGTTTTGGTCAGTTTTTAGTCTGTTGGTTGTTTTTGGTCAGTTTTGATCAGTTTTGGTCAGTTTTTGGTCTGATGGTTGGTTTTTTGGTCACTTTTCATGTCAGTTTTGGTCAGTTTTTAGTCTGTTGGTTGGTTTTTGGTCAATTTCAGGTCAGTTCCAGGTCAGTTTTGATCGGTTTTCATCAGTTTTTAGTCTGACCACAGACCAACCAACAGACTAGAAACAGACCAAAACTGACCTGGAACTGACCTGAAATTGACCAAAAACCAACCAACAGACTAAAAACTGACCAAAACTGACATGAAAAGTGACCAAAAACCAACCATCAGACTAAAAACTGACCAAAACTGATCAAAACTGACCTGGAACTGACCTGAAATTGAACACAGACCAACCAACAGACTAAAAACTGACCTGGAACTGCCCTGAAATTGACCAAAGACCAACCGACAGACTAGAAACAGACCAAAACTGATCAAAACTGACCTGGAACCGACCTGAAATTGACCAAAAACCAAACAACAGACTAAAAACTGACCAAAACGGACTTGAAAATTGACCAAAAACCAACCAACAGATTAAAAACTGACCAAAACTGATGAAAACTGACCTGAAATTGACCAAATACCAACCAACAGACTTCAGTTTTTAGTCAATTTTCAGGTCAGTTTTGGTCAGTTTTTAGTCTGTTGGTTGGTTTTTGGTCAATTTTCAGGTCAGTTTTGAGCAGTTTTTGGTCAGTTTTTAGTCTGTTGGTTGGTTTTTGGTCAATTTTCAGGTCAGTTCCAGGTCAGTTTTGGTCAGTTTTTAGTCTGTAGGTTGGTTTTTGGTCAATTTCAGGTCAGTTCCGGGTCAGTTTTGGTCTGTTTCTAGTCTGTTGGTTGGTCTTTGGTCAATTTCAGGTCAGTTTTGGTCAGTTTTTAGTCTGTTGGTTGGTCTTTGGTCAATTTCGGGTCAGTTTTGTTCAGTTTTTGTCAGTTTTTAGTCTGTTGGTTGGTTTTTGGTCACTTTTCCTGTGAGTTTCGGCCAGTTTTTAGTCTGTTGGTTGGTTTTTGGTCAATTTCAGGTAGGTTCCAGGTCAGTTTTGATCAGTTTTGGTCAGTTTCTAGTCTGTTGGTTGGTTTTTGGTCAATTTTCCTGTGAGTTTTGGTCAGTTTTTAGTCTGTTGGTTGGTTTTTGGTTAATTTTCACGTCCGTTTTGGTCAGTTTTTTAGTTTGTTGGTTGGTTTTTGGTCAATTTCAGGTCAGTTTTGGTCAGTTTTTAGTCTGTTGGTTGTTTTTGGTCAGTTTTGATCAGTTTTGGTCAGTTTTTAGTCTGATGGTTGGTTTTTGGTCACTTTTCATGTCAGTTTTGGTCAGTTTTTAGTCTGTTGGTTGGTTTTTGGTCAATTTCAGGTCAGTTCCAGGTCAGTTTTGATCGGTTTTCATCAGTTTTTAGTCTGACCACAGACCAACCAACAGACTAGAAACAGACCAAAACTGACCTGGAACTGACCTGAAATTGACCAAAAACCAATCTACAGACTAAAAACTGACCAGAACTGATCAAAACTGACCTGGAACCAACCTGAAATTGACCAAAAAATCAACCGACAGAGTAAAAACTGACCAAAATTGATCAAAACTGACCTGGAACCAACCTGAAATTAACCAAAAACTAACCAACAGACTAAAAACTGATCAAAACTGACCTGGAACTGACCTGAAATTGACCAAAGACCAACCAACAGACTAGAAACTGACCAAAACTGACCTGGAACCGACCTGAAATTGACCAAAAACCAACATGCAGACTAAAAACTGACCAAAACTGATCAAAACTGACCTGGAACTGACCTGAAATTGACCAAAGACCAACCAACAGACTAGAAACAGACCAAAACTGATCAGAACTGACCTCGAACCGGCCTGAAATTGACCAAAAACCAACATGCAGACTAAAAACTGACCAAAACTGATCAAAACTGACCTGGAATTGACCTGAAATTGACCACAGACCAACCAACAGACTAAAAACTGACCTGGAACTGCCCTGAAATTGACCAAAGACCAACCGACAGACTAGAAACAGACCAAAACTGATCAAAACTGACCTGGAACCGACCTGAAATTGACCAAAAACCAAACAATAGACTAAAAACTGACCAAAACTCACAGGAAAAGTGACCAAAAACCAACCAACAGACTAAAAACTGACCAAAACTGACCTGGAACTGACCTGAAATTGACCAAAGACCAACCAACAGACTAGAAACTGATCAGGACTGGCCTGGAACTGACCTGATATTGACCACAGACCAACCAACAGACTAGAAACAGACCAAAACTGATCAAAACTGACCTGGAACTGACCTGAAATTGACCAAAGACCAACCAACAGACTAAAAACTGACCTGAAACCGACCTGAAATTGACCAAAAACCAACCAACAGACTAAAAACTGACCAAAACGGACTTGAAAATTGACCAAAAACCAACCAACAGACTAAAAACTGACCAAAACTGACCTGGAACTGACCTGAAATTGACCAAAGACCAACCAACAGACTAGAAACTGATCAGGACTGGCCTGGAACTGACCTGATATTGACCACAGACCAACCAACAGACTAGAAACAGACCAAAACTGATCAAAACTGACCTGGAACTGACCTGAAATTGACCAAAGACCAACCAACAGACTAAAAACTGACCAAAACTGACCTGGAACCGACCTGAAATTGACCAAAAACCAACCAACAGACTAAAAACTGACCAAAACGGACTTGAAAATTGACCAAAAACAAACCAACAGACTAAAAACTGACCAAAACTGATGAAAACTGACCTGGAACGGACCTGAAATTGACCAAATACCAACCAACAGACTTCAGTTTTTAGTCAATTTTCAGGTCAGTTTTGGTCAGTTTTTAGTCTGTTGGTTGGTTTTTGGTCAATTTTCAGGTCAGTTTTGAGCAGTTTTGGTCAGTTTTTAGTCTGTTGGTTGGTTTTTGGTCAATTTTCAGGTCAGTTCCAGGTCAGTTTTGGTCAGTTTTTAGTCTGTAGGTTGGTTTTTGGTCAATTTCAGGTCAGTTCCAGGTCAGTTTTGGTCTGTTTCTAGTCTGTTGGTTGGTTTTTGGTCAATTTCAGGTCAGTTTTGGTCAGTTTTTAGTCTGTTGGTTGGTCTTTGGTCAATTTCGGGTCAGTTTTGTTCAGTTTTTGGTCAGTTTTTAGTCTGTTGGTTGGTTTTTGGTCACTTTTCCTGTGAGTTTTGGTCAGTTTTTAGTCTGTTGGTTGGTTTTTGGTTAATTTTCACGTCCGTTTTGGTCAGTTTTTTAGTTTGTTGGTTGGTTTTTTGGTCAATTTCAGGTCAGTTTTGGCCAGTTTTTAGTCTGTTGGTTGTTTTTTGGTCAGTTTTGATCAGTTTTGGTCAGTTTTTAGTCTGATGGTTGGTTTTTGGTCACTTTTCATGTCAGTTTTGGTCAGTTTTTTAGTCTGTTGGTTGGTTTTTGGTCAATTTCAGGTCAGTTCCAGGTCAGTTTTGATCGGTTTTCATCAGTTTTTAGTCTGACCACAGACCAACCAACAGACTAGAAACAGACCAAAACTGACCTGGAACTGACCTGAAATTGACCAAAGACCAACCAACAGACTAGAAACTGACCAAAACTGACCTGGAACCGACCTGAAATTGACCAAAAACCAACATACAGACTAAAAACTGACCAAAACTGATCAAAACTGATCTGAAATTGACCAAAGACCAACCAACAGACTAGAAACAGACCAAAACTGATCAAAACTGACCTCGAACCGACCTGAAATTGACCAAAAACCAACATGCAGACTAAAAACTGACCAAAACTGATCAAAACTGACCTGGAACTGACCTGAAATTGACCACAGACCAACCAACAGACTAAAAACTGACCTGGAACTGCCCTGAAATTGACCAAAGACCAACGGACAGACTAGAAACAGACCAAAACTGATCAAAACTGACCTGGAACCGACCTGAAATTGACCAAAAACCAACCAACAGACTAAAAACTGACCAAAAAGGGCTTGAAAAGTGACCAAAAACCAACCATCAGACTAAAAACTGACCAAAACTGATCAAAACTGACCAAAAACAACCAACAGACTAAAAACTGACCAAAACTGACCTGAAATTGACCAAAAACCAACCAACAAACTAAAAAACTGACCAAAACGGACGTGAAAATTAACCAAAAACCAACCAACAGACTAAAAACTGACCAAAACTCACAGGAAAATTGACCAAAAACCAACCAACAGACTAAAAACTGACCAAAACTGATCAAAACTGACCTGGAACCTACCTGAAATTGACCAAAAACCAACCAACAGACTAAAAACTGGCCAAAACTCACAGGAAAAGTGACCAAAAACCAACCAACAGACTAAAAACTGACAAAAACTGAACAAAACTGACCCGAAATTGACCAAAGACCAACCAACAGACTAAAAACTGACCAAAACTCACAGGAAAATTGACCAAAAACCAACCAACAGACTAAAAACTGACCAAAACTGATCAAAACTGACCTGGAACCTACCTGAAATGGACCAAAAACCAACCAACAGACTAAAAACTGGCCGACACTCACAGGAAAAGTGACCAAAAACCAACCGACAGACTAAAAACTGACAAAAACTGAACAAAACTGACCCGAAATTGACCAAAGACCAACCAACAGACTAAAAACTGACCAAAACTGACCTGAAATTGACCAAAGACCAACCAACAGACTAGAAACAGACCAAAACTGACCCGGAACTGACCTGAAATTGACCAAAAACCAACCTACAGACTAAAAACTGACCAAAACTGACCTGGAACTGACCTGAAAATTGACCAAAAACCAACCAACAGACTAAAAACTGACCAAAACTGCTCAAAACTGACCTGAAAATTGACCAAAAACCAACCAACAGACTAAAAACTGACCAAAACTGAAAATGAAAACTGACCTGAAATTGACCAAATACCAACCAACAGACTTCAGTTTTTAGTCAATTTTCAGGTCAGTTTTTGGTCAGTTTTTTAGTTTGTTGGTTGGTTTTTGGTCAATTTCAGGTCAGTTTTTGGTCAGTTTTTAGTCTGTTGGTTGTTTTGGGTCAGTTTTGATCAGTTTTGGTCAGTTTTTAGTCTGATGGTTGGTTTTTGGTCACTTTTCATGTCAGTTTTGGTCAGTTTTTTAGTCTGTTGGTTGGTTTTTGGTCAATTTCAGGTCAGTTCCAGGTCAGTTTTGATCGGTTTTAATCAGTTTTTAGTCTGACCACAGACCAACCAACAGACTAGAAACAGACCAAAACTGACCTGGAACTGACCTGAAATTGACCAAAAACCAATCTACAGACTAAAAACTGACCAGAACTGATCAAAACTGACCTGGAACCAACCTGAAATTGACCAAAAAATCAACCGACAGAGTAAAAACTGACCAAAATTGATCAAAACTGAACTGGAACCAACCTGAAATTGACCAAAAACCAACCAACAGACTAAAAACTGATCAAAACTGACCTGGAACTGACCTGAAATTGACCAAAGACCAACCAACAGACTAGAAACTGACCAAAACTGACCTGGAACCGACCTGAGATTGACCAAAAACCAACATGCAGACTAAAAACTGACCAAAACTGATCAAAACTGACCTGGAACTGACCTGAAATTGACCAAAGACCAACCAACAGACTAGAAACAGACCAAAACTGATCAAAACTGACCTCGAACCGACCTGAAATTGACCAAAAACCAACATGCAGACTAAAAACTGACCAAAACTGATCAAAACTGACCTGGAAATGACCTGAAATTGACCACAGACCAACCAACAGACTAAAAACTGACCTGGAACTGCCCTGAAATTGACCAAAGACCAACCGACAGACTAGAAACAGACCAAAACTGATCAAAACTGACCTGGAACCGACCTGAAATTGACCAAAGACCAACCAACAGACTAAAAACTGACCAAAACTCACAGGAAAAGTGACCAAAAACCAACCAACAGACTAAAAACTGACCAAAACTGACCTGGAACTGACCTGAAATTGACCAAAGACCAACCAACAGACTAGAAACTGATCAGGACTGGCCTGGAACTGACCTGATATTGACCACAGACCAACCAACAGACTAGAAACAGACCAAAACTGATCAAAACTGACCTGGAACTGACCTGAAATTGACCAAAGACCAACCAACAGACTAAAAACTGATGAAAACCGATCAAAACTGACCTGGAACTGACCTGAAATTGACCAAAAACCAACCAACAGACTAAAAACTGACCAAAACTGACATGAAAAGTGACCAAAAACCAACCATCAGACTAAAAACTGACCAAAACTGATCAAAACTGACCTGGAACTGACCTGAAATTGAACACAGACCAACCAACAGACTAAAAACTGACCTGGAACTGCCCTGAAATTGACCAAAGACCAACCGACAGACTAGAAACAGACCAAAACTGATCAAAACTGACCTGGAACCGACCTGAAATTGACCAAAAACCAAACAACAGACTAAAAACTGACCAAAACGGACTTGAAAATTGACCAAAAACCAACCAACAGATTAAAAACTGACCAAAACTGATGAAAACTGACCTGAAATTGACCAAATACCAACCAACAGACTTCAGTTTTTAGTCAATTTTCAGGTCAGTTTTGGTCAGTTTTTAGTCTGTTGGTTGGTTTTTGGTCAATTTTCAGGTCAGTTTTGAGCAGTTTTGGTCAGTTTTTAGTCTGTTGGTTGGTTTTTGGTCAATTTTCAGGTCAGTTCCAGGTCAGTTTTGGTCAGTTTTTAGTCTGTAGGTTGGTTTTTGGTCAATTTCAGGTCAGTTCCGGGTCAGTTTTGGTCTGTTTCTAGTCTGTTGGTTGGTCTTTGGTCAATTTCAGGTCAGTTTTGGTCAGTTTTTAGTCTGTTGGTTGGTCTTTGGTCAATTTCGGGTCAGTTTTGTTCAGTTTTTGTCAGTTTTTAGTCTGTTGGTTGGTTTTTGGTCACTTTTCCTGTGAGTTTCGGCCAGTTTTTAGTCTGTTGGTTGGTTTTTGGTCAATTTCAGGTAGGTTCCAGGTCAGTTTTGATCAGTTTTGGTCAGTTTCTAGTCTGTTGGTTGGTTTTTGGTCAATTTTCCTGTGAGTTTTGGTCAGTTTTTAGTCTGTTGGTTGGTTTTTGGTTAATTTTCACGTCCGTTTTGGTCAGTTTTTTAGTTTGTTGGTTGGTTTTTGGTCAATTTCAGGTCAGTTTTGGTCAGTTTTTAGTCTGTTGGTTGTTTTTGGTCAGTTTTGATCAGTTTTGGTCAGTTTTTAGTCTGATGGTTGGTTTTTGGTCACTTTTCATGTCAGTTTTGGTCAGTTTTTAGTCTGTTGGTTGGTTTTTGGTCAATTTCAGGTCAGTTCCAGGTCAGTTTTGATCGGTTTTCATCAGTTTTTAGTCTGACCACAGACCAACCAACAGACTAGAAACAGACCAAAACTGACCTGGAACTGACCTGAAATTGACCAAAAACCAATCTACAGACTAAAAACTGACCAGAACTGATCAAAACTGACCTGGAACCAACCTGAAATTGACCAAAAAATCAACCGACAGAGTAAAAACTGACCAAAATTGATCAAAACTGACCTGGAACCAACCTGAAATTAACCAAAAACTAACCAACAGACTAAAAACTGATCAAAACTGACCTGGAACTGACCTGAAATTGACCAAAGACCAACCAACAGACTAGAAACTGACCAAAACTGACCTGGAACCGACCTGAAATTGACCAAAAACCAACATGCAGACTAAAAACTGACCGAAACTGATCAAAACTGACCTGGAACTGACCTGAAATTGACCAAAGACCAACCAACAGACTAGAAACAGACCAAAACTGATCAAAACTGACCTCGAACCGGCCTGAAATTGACCAAAAACCAACATGCAGACTAAAAACTGACCAAAACTGATCAAAACTGACCTGGAATTGACCTGAAATTGACCACAGACCAACCAACAGACTAAAAACTGACCTGGAACTGCCCTGAAATTGACCAAAGACCAACCGACAGACTAGAAACAGACCAAAACTGATCAAAACTGACCTGGAACCGACCTGAAATTGACCAAAAACCAAACAATAGACTAAAAACTGACCAAAACTCACAGGAAAAGTGACCAAAAACCAACCAACAGACTAAAAACTGACCAAAACTGACCTGGAACTGACCTGAAATTGACCAAAGACCAACCAACAGACTAGAAACTGATCAGGTGGCCTGGAACTGACCTGATATTGACCACAGACCAACCAACAGACTAGAAACAGACCAAAACTGATCAAAACTGACCTGGAACTGACCTGAAATTGACCAAAGACCAACCAACAGACTAAAAACTGACCTGGAACCGACCTGAAATTGACCAAAAACCAACCAACAGACTAAAAAACTGACCAAAACGGACTTGAAAATTGACCAAAAACCAACCAACAGACTAAAAACTGACCAAAACTGACCTGGAACTGACCTGAAATTGACCAAAGACCAACCAACAGACTAGAAACTGATCAGGACTGGCCTGGAACTGACCTGATATTGACCACAGACCAACCAACAGACTAGAAACAGACCAAAACTGATCAAAACTGACCTGGAACTGACCTGAAATTGACCAAAGACCAACCAACAGACTAAAAACTGACCAAAACTGACCTGGAACCGACCTGAAATTGACCAAAAACCAACCAACAGACTAAAAACTGACCAAAACGGACTTGAAAATTGACCAAAAACAAACCAACAGACTAAAAACTGACCAAAACTGATGAAAACTGACCTGGAACGGACCTGAAATTGACCAAATACCAACCAACAGACTTCAGTTTTTAGTCAATTTTCAGGTCAGTTTTGGTCAGTTTTTAGTCTGTTGGTTGGTTTTTGGTCAATTTTCAGGTCAGTTTTGAGCAGTTTTGGTCAGTTTTTAGTCTGTTGGTTGGTTTTTGGTCAATTTTCAGGTCAGTTCCAGGTCAGTTTTGGTCAGTTTTTAGTCTGTAGGTTGGTTTTTGGTCAATTTCAGGTCAGTTCCAGGTCAGTTTTGGTCTGTTTCTAGTCTGTTGGTTGGTTTTTGGTCAATTTCAGGTCAGTTTTGGTCAGTTTTTAGTCTGTTGGTTGGTCTTTGGTCAATTTCGGGTCAGTTTTGTTCAGTTTTGGTCAGTTTTTAGTCTGTTGGTTGGTTTTTGGTCACTTTTCCTGTGAGTTTCGGCCAGTTTTTAGTCTGTTGGTTGGTTTTTGGTCAATTTCAGGTAGGTTCCAGGTCAGTTTTGATCAGTTTTGGTCAGTTTTTAGTCTGTTGGTTGGTTTTTGGTCAATTTTCCTATGAGTTTTGGTCAGTTTTTAGTCTGTTGGTTGGTTTTTGGTTAATTTTTACGTCCGTTTTGGTCAGTTTTTTAGTTTGTTGGTTGGTTTTTGGTCAATTTCAGGTCAGTTTTGGTCAGTTTTTAGTCTGTTGGTTGTTTTTGGTCAGTTTTGATCAGTTTTGGTCAGTTTTTAGTCTGATGGTTGGTTTTTGGTCAGTTTTCATGTCAGTTTTGGTCAGTTTTTAGTCTGTTGGTTGGTTTTTGGTCAATTTCAGGTCAGTTCCAGGTCAGTTTTGATCGGTTTTCATCAGTTTTTAGTCTGTTGGTTGGTTTTTGGTCAATTTTCAGGTCAGTTCCAGGTCAGTTTTGATCTGTTTTGGTCAGTTTTTAGTCTGCTGGTTGGTTTTTGGTCAATTTTCAGGTCAGTTTCAGGTCAGTTTTGGTCAATTTTTAGCAGGGGCAGATCTAGAAAAATATTTATGGGGTGGCGAGAGGGGGGCAGGAATTTTTGAGGGGTGGCAACATATGGCAGACGTATATATACTGAATTTAATCACAGTTATCAAAGTTTGATGAGAAATAGTATGTACACACTACAAAAGGGCACGGGCTGCCATTTACAAACTCATACAGAAAAACATAATCTCATGCAATCAAAGTCTTGCATTTGAGGTTTCATGTGAAACAGTTCATATTAGGAATATAAGTGACCATACAATGTGATCTCACTTAATAGGAGATAGAAGTATGCTAACACGACTGTAGGTGGGGCATTATCACAGGAGAGGCATTAAGGTAAGACACAGGTGATGAGTGGCAGATGTGTGAGAGGGGAAGCAAAGGGCAGCGTTACAGGCAGCATTTGTACAAGAAGAAACTATCCAAAGAAAAACTTAACTTAAATGGGTCATCGCACTCAAACGAGGTACTGGACATCGCTTTTATTGTTTACTCAGAATAGCCATTCTCCCCATTTGTCCCTCTGTAGCTTGAACAATTTTTTGACAGATGAGGTCTTTACTGATAAAGTGACGAGAAATACAGTACAGTATATACAATATTCACAGCAGTTAAGGCAACATGAAAGGGGCATTTCATGCATGTAAATATGAGCTGCTGTATCAACAAATTACACAAAAAGGCTCACAGAGTTACAAAAGGGTATGTTACATCAAAATCTCCACAAACCTGAAAAGGAGTCACATAAAAACACGTACATTTTGCTCCCAGTCTGAAAAAGTACAAAAACATTTTGTGAGTAGGTTCATACAGGCCGTTTCTGGACAGTTTTATACTGTTTTTCAAAAGAAGAGACATTAAACAACAACAACAACACTGCTTCATGTTCAGCAGGATTTACACCATTTACACCAGTGTCACATTTTAAACTTTATTTTTCTCACACTTTAGGTTTTATTAAAGGTGATATCAGATTTTCTCAGTTGCCAAAACAAAGATATAAATACAGAAATTTAAAGTGCAGATTCTGTTGAGGTCATCATTTTAACAGCTTTGTAAAGGCTCACCAGTGAGCATAACATGAAGTTGTCATGCCTATAACAGCTGAATGCGGCGATTTCCATGTTGCTCAGCAAAACGCTTCACAAATTTATCTAGATCTAATGCTTTTGTGCATTTTGATTCAATGCTGAGTACAGCCAAACTCGATAGTCTCTTTTCTGTCATAGTAGACCGCAAATAAGTCTTTATGAGCCTGAGAGATGAAAAACTTCGTTCACAGGATGCACTGCTCACAGGTAAAACAACCGCTATTTTACACAACCTGAACAACTCATAAAAAACATCCTGGTATGGGTCCAAAAACTGAGTGAACTCCATTAGAGTGGTAGGACTCTCCTTTTCCCCCTTTTTCTGTCTAGTACTCTCCTCGTCTGATGTAACTCGTGTTTGAGATCCTCAATATTTGATAATATCATAAGCTTCAGCCAATAACAGAACAGCCTCCTCTCTCAAAAAAGTTGGACTTGACGGATTTAGTGCCTGGACACCCTGCATAATGTTACAGTTTGTGTTAGAAAATCTTCTTCCTATTTCTCCAATCATGTTATCCAGAACTGGATAGTACACAGAGACAGTATCCTGAAGCACCTTTGTTGTCTGTCTTGGCCTCTTTGGTTTTCGCTGAGTTGTATCAATGTTACTTCGTTGACATAAATCAAGTGTTTCACTCCACATGTCCTCAAAAGAGGCTTGACTACGGTACTGGCCCAGTGTCTCTTTAAGTGCTTCAATAAGTTCAACAGCCTTAGCATAGTCCACTGTTTTAGACTGGAGCATGTCTGATAAAAATTTGGAGTCACTCAGGACCTTTCTGAACAGAACAAGAGATCCAGCAAAATTCAGATCAATTTGAGCCAATATCCCTCTTGCTTCAACAGCTCTTTGTGGATGGTTCTCAGATGCGATCTCTTCAAGCACCTGTACTATTGCAGGCAACCTGTCCATAATATTACGACATGCTATGTGCCTACAGGCCCAACGTGTATCACTTAGCTGTTGGAGTTCCCTTGGTGCACCATCAAACATCTCCCGCTGCACTTCCAGCCATTTGTTATGTACATAAGACCCAGACATGAATACAAACAGTCGTTCCAATAATGAGAAGAAGTTTCCTGCATCTGCCACACTTTTTACAGCGTCTACTATAACTAAGTTCAAGCAGTGTGCACTACAGTGAACACAGAAGGCATGTTTGGCTACGTCTTTTATTTTTGCTTGAACACCTGCATGTGCCCCACGCATCACTGCTGCCCCATCGTAGCCCTGGCCTACAAGGTTTTTCTTGTACTCCAGCCCATGCTTCTCAAGGAAGCATATAATCTTGTCACTTAAGGAGGCAGCATTCAGGTGTTCTGCCACTTCAAACTCAAGAAAGCTTTCATGAACCACACCGTTGTAAAAATATCTCAGAACAAAATTACATTTGCTCCTTTTTCTGAACATCTTTAGTTTCATCAACAATAACTGAAAACTGCTTGCTCGTTTTAACTTCCTGGATGATTTCCTCTTTGACCATTACAGCCAAGCACTCGTATTTCATTCTGTGTTGTTTTAGTCGTGTATTTTGCATTTTTAGCTTGTTGTTCAAGTCTTTTTTTAATGATGGGGTTATGGTTACCCAGCAAGTCTAACATAGACAGAAAGCACCCTATTTTTCTGAGTGGAGAGACTCCCTGTGACCCCGCTGTGCTATGTTTTCTGTGGCTGTTAGAACTAAAATTTCAGCTAATGTTGTATTGATTTTCAGCCACCTGCTTCTTTTTTTGCTCATCCATTAGTCCAAACATTGAGGTATTTTTATCCATAATTTTCTTGTTCTCTGTCCATGCAAACATTGCATTTACATGGCCTTCAGATCTGGCATGAGAACAGAAACCACTGTCTTTCATTGTAGCCTTTTTCCAGTTACGATAACCCTCGAATGAGGTGAAAACAGTCCTTGGAGCAACAGGGAGGGAAAAACGCCTACAAGCAAAACAGTAAGCTGCATCTTTCGATTGCAAGTATTCTAACCAGGGATGAGACTGCGCTGCGGAAGCTTCTCCTGGCTCCTCCCTGGAGGGTCTTAGGGAAACTCTCGCACATTGGCTGCATTGGCACCTCACACCTGGACTTGGATACGTCTAGAAGATGGAAGGGAGGAAAGATTCAAACTGCATTACATCTGAACTAATTATACAATATAACAACTAGTAAAAACATAATCAATTTGGAACTGTCATTGGTTAGATATAACCATCAGACTGTGTTAACACACACTAACATTTTAGCCTGGGAGAGTATTTTTAGGTTCATTTGTTTAATTTTGGAATTTAATCTGAGCAATAGATCTGAAATACATCGTACACAAAATATTAAAACTCTGTCCCCATCTCATCACACTATCACACTGACAAGTTTTCCCAATTATTCATATTTAAGCAAACACGGATATTTATATTTATTTGAAGAAGTCTAAGTAATGTCTCTTAAATACACCTTATAGCAAAATGTCCGTCTTTGTCATTTGTTGTTCTTATTCATAGTATACTATGCAGCAACAATTTCCATACCATGTGGACCAGCTCGACTGGAGATGGTTGGTGATGGCTCAGGCGCTCTCCTTTCCCTTTCACTGTCTGTGCCCTGCACGTTATCTTGTCTCTCCCTTTCTCCCTCCTCATCTTGGTGATGTTCTCCCTCCTCCATATCTTCACCACTGTGGTGTTCTCCCACCTCCTCCTGTCCCTGGTCGCCTTGGCCATTAATATTCTATCTCTGTCATGTTTCTGTTGCCCTTCTCTCTCTCCTTCCACCTCGTCTTTGTCTTCTCTCTCTCCTTCCACCTCTTTTCTCTCTCCTTCCACCTTGTCTTTGTCTTCTCTCTCTCCTTCCACCTCTTTTCTCTCTCCTTCCACCTCGTCTTTGTCTTCTCTCTCTCCTTCCACCTCTTTTCTCTCTCCTTCCACCTCGTCTGTTTTCTCTCTCTCCTTCCACCTCTTTTCTCTCTCCTTCCACCTCGTCTTTGTCTTCTCTCTCTCCTTCCACCTCATCTTCTCCGTCTACCTTGCTCAGTTGTTCATTTTCTATTTCTCTCGCCTTTCTCTTTGGTGAGAAAAAATTACGTATGCTACCTTTCCTCTTCATTTCTGTAAGATTCAAAGTAACTTTACAATGTTTTCCTTGACAGACGTTGAATCAATATTAGCTTTTTTAGCCTACTTTACACAGAACTAACGTCAGACCTAGCTAACATTTCATGTATAGTTAGCGAAATAACTCAGGTTCTTCAACCTGATTTTTATCATCTCAAAATCAGCATCGCAACTATGCTAGCACTGTGCTTTCAATATAATTTCATTTCTTGATAGATAGTTAATCAGTTTTTATCTCTTTCCTCCCGTGTCTCCTTTCCTCGCACCTCCTATCTCCCTCGCTTCGCACCACTCAGTTCTCAGTCTCTTGTCACTCTGGCGTCATCTCGTGCTGCATTCACTGCAGTCGGACATTGGAGATTCACGCTCGTAAATGTCAAATTGGCCATAATTTTTCTTTTAATTCGTTGCTGCCAACTGGGGTGGCAGCAGGGGTGGCAAGGCTTTCTTTTAGGGTGGCATTTGCCACCCTATGCCACCCTGGTAGATCCGCCCATGAGGGGTAGTAAGGTATTATGAGCTCTTTTAGGTATGATGGTGCCTGACCATGAAGAGCCTTGTATGTAAGGAGAAGAATTTTAAATTCTATTCTAGATTTAACAGGTAGCCAATGCAAGAAAGCCAAAATGGGAGAGATGTGATCTCTGATCTTGGTTCCTGTCAGAACACGTGCAGCAGCATTCTGAATTAGCTGCAAAGTCCTAAGAGACCTAAGAGAGCAGCCTGATAACAAAGAGTTACAATAGTCCAGCCTAGAAGTAACAAATGCGTGGACTAGTTTTTCTGCATCTGCTTGAGATACAATGCGTCTGATTTTGGCGATGTTACGTAAATGGAAGAATGCAGTCCTCGAAATTTGTTTTATGTGGACATTAAAGGACAAATCCTGATCAAAAACAACTCCGAGATTCTCTACGGTGGAGCTGGAGGCCAGGGTGATCCCATCTAAAGTAACTAAATCTCTAGAGAGAGAGTTTCTGAGGTGTTTGGGTCCAATTACAAGAACTTCAGTTTTGTCTGAATTTAACATCAGAAAATTGTAGGTCATCCAACTTTTTATATCCTTAAGGCATGCTTGGAATTTAGTTAATTGATTGGTTGACAGGCTTGATCGATAAATATAACTGGGTGACAGACAGACAGACAGACAGACAGACAGACAAAGACACAGACAGACAGACAGACACACAGACAGAGAAACAGACAGATAGACAGACAGATAGACAAACAGACAGAGACACAGATAGACACCCAGACAGATAGACACCCAGACAGAGACACAGACAGACACCCAGGCACACAGAGACACAGACAGACACCCAGAAAAAGACACAGAAAGATAGACAGAGACACAGACAAACAAAAACACAGACAGACAGACACCCACCCAGACAGACAGACAGACACACAGACAGACACCCAAACAAACAGACAGAGACACAGACACACAGACAGACAGACACACAGAAAAAGACACAGACAGACAGACGGACAGAGACACAGACATACTGACACCAAGACAGACAGAGACATGGACAGACAGACACCCAGACAGACAGAGACACGGAAAGACCCCCAGGCAGACAGAGACACAGACAGACAAACGGACAGAGAAACAGACAGACACCCACCCAGACAGACATAGACACAGACAGACAGACAGACAGACAGGCAGAGATACAGACAGACAGACAGAGACACAGACAGACACCCAGACAGACAGACAGACACAGACACACAGACAGACACAGATAGACACCCAGACAGAGACGCAGACAGACACCCAGGCACACAGAGACACAGACAGACACCCAGAAAAAGACACCGACAGACAGACTGACACCCAGACAGACAGAGACACAGAAACACTCCCAGAAAAAGACACAGACAGACAGAGAGACACCCAGGCAGACAGACAGAGAAACAGACAGATAGACAGACAGACAGACAGATAGACACCCAAACAGACAGAGACACAGACAGAGACAAAGACAGACACCGGGGCAGACAGAGACACAGAAAGACACCCAGAAAAAGAGACAAACAGACACCCAGACAGACAGACAGATAGATACACAGATAGACAGACAGAGAAACAGACAGACAGACAGACAGACAGACAACCAGAGAGATAGACAGAGACACAGACAGACAGATAGATAGACAGACAGAGAGACACCCAGACGGAGAGAGAGACACCCAGACAGACAGAGACACGGACAGAGAGACGCCCAGGCAGACAGACAGACAGACAGACATAGACACAGACATAGACACAGACAGACAGACACCCAGATATACAGACATACAGAGACACAGACAGACAGACAGACAGAGACACAGACAGACAGATAGACAGAGACACGGAAAGACACCCAGAAAAACACAGACAGATAGACAGACAGACAGACAGACAGACAGACAGAGACACAGACACCCAGAAAAAGACACCAGACAGACAGACAGACACCCAGACACCAGTGTTGTAGTAGTCGAGATCGGTCCTGAAGGTCTTGGTCTCGTCTCGGAATCGACTGCATTTTTACTCTGTCTTGTCTCGGTCTCGGACAAAGCGAACTGGGGATTTTATTTCAAGACCGGTCAAGACCACAACTGTGGGGATATCAGTAAATTGCCTGTGCATTTTTGGATTAACTTGTTAATATCATTAATGTGATTTTCCGTAAATCGTATTGCTTCGATTACAACCAATAACTTGACTCATTTATCATTTGAAATTTTTGTCACCGTTAACGGCTGTCACCCCTCCCGCCCCCTTTCACACGCCCCCACAAAATTGCATGTGAGTGACAGGAGAAGAGGCCGTGAGAAGATGTCAGCCAACTTGTCTGGAATAAAATTTGGTTACCTGAACCACAAAGAGTTTTTGTGCACAACTACGTCCAAAAGAAAACACAGCGCAACTTGTAAATTCTGTAAAGCAACGGAGACAGCTGGGACCACGTCCAACTTTTACCGGCACTTAGAGAGGAAGCATAAAGAAAGGTAAGCTAAGTGTAAATAAGATTTAGTCAATACTAGCTAAACACGTTTGTGTATACTGTATGCTTCAGGACACCGGTTTCATTTGCTTGCCGGTTATTTACCCCCTAGCTAGGCGCACAAGCATATTAGCACATTACCTCACTGCATTAACTTTGTGTGAGAGTGAGGAGTCAGGCCATGTGTCTTATTCCTACGTTACGTTTTTTGTTGTGATAAAAAATGACAAGACAGGTGACGTAAAGCTATGTAGCTAATGTGTATATAGTTATGTTACGTCAACTCTGACGTAAACGATGCACGCCACGCTCCCTCTCCTGGGTGAGAGATAGGGATGTGCGATACCACTATTTTTCCTTTCGATCCAATACCAGGTGATACCAAGGCTAGTATCCCGATACCAATACCGATACTGATACTTTTAGATGTCCTACTTGTGTATATGAAAATGATGACTTTTACAATGAAAACTTGTGAATGTTATTATGAAAAATGTATTTTATACCTCTGTATAAGAATTAAACAAGCTGCCAAATATCAGACGTTTTTTCTCTTTAATCAGAGCAATTAAAGACAAGAAAGAATCTGTGCAAATCAGCGCCTACATATTGAGCTGGGAGGAAACATTTTTATCTAACTAAATAAATAAAATGAAATAAATAAAATATTATGTTTTAATGCAAAATTGACAAACATTCTGGTATTTTATGTACGTCTATATGCCTGTGATGGTGGGCACTGTGATGTATTTTCACTATACCTGGATATTGCCTGCCTCTCTGTAGGGCTTCCAAGACAGAGGTCTGCCTCATTCGGCCGCAGGTGTGGGGGCTTTTCCCTGCACTCCCTCTCTCTCCCTCTCCTCTAATCTCCTCAGCTGCAAGTCGTCGTGCTCTTTGTTATGGTTGACCTTTAGGTGTTTTGTGAGATTTGTGGTATTACCGCAATACCTGAGACACTTTGGGCACAAATCATAGGTAGCTTCATTCGAGCTTACTGCTGTGAAATGTGTCCAGACGATGCTCCTCTTTCTCTCTGCCATCCTGTGCTTCTTTCCTTCTCCGCTGTCTCTGACTGACTGATGGCGTGTGTGCATGCGACGCGCATATTTGTGCGCGAACTGCCAAGTCAGACAGGAAGCGGAAGCCAGAAGGAAAAGTAGTTCCATATCCGACACAAATATTGACCACGGGTTTCACTTTTTACTTATAGAAAATTGATTAGAGTCTGCGTCATAAAAAGTATTAATATTTCTTGTAAAAGTGGACTTGGAATTTTGATGTAAAGATCGATTCTAAAAAACACACCCCCAGATCGGAAGTATCGATATTCGCGGATCGATACGCACATCCCTAGTGAGAGAGCTAGAGTCAGCAGTCTCCAGAGTGGAGCCGGAGTAACATTCAAGCTGCGTCTCAATTCAGGGGCTGCATGCTTCGGAGGACGCGGCCGCGACTCCTTCTGAGAGACCTTCGAAGGCCGCATCAACCGTTGTTAAATGAGACGGTCTAGCCTTCGAAGCATTTCCTGGTTGCGTCACCAGCTGCGTCACCTGCCGTCAGTTGTTACTTTGTAACGTAGCCGTTGACTGTCAGTTAGTCGTCAGTTGAGAAAACGAAGAAAAAACAGACAGAAGAAAGTATAAGAAAGAAGAATGAAGTATAACATATAATAGTGATAATCCTAAACGTAGCTCTTTATTCAATCCAATCGTTTAACTAGACTTTGCAGTTTTACAGTCTGGAAATAAAGCAGGGATAATAAAAGTAATAAAATATAAGTAATTAGTAAAAGTAAAAGTAGTAACAAGTAAAAGTAATTAAATATAAAAACCCAATACTTACTTTTATTATTATTATTATTATTAAATGTATTATTCATTATTAGGTATTATTCATCGCCGCTTGGTGTCGCCATTGTATTTTCCCGGCACTGAACAGCGGCACGCAAAGGATCTTGGGATATGGGAGCCGCGAAGGATACTCCGGTGCATCCTCCAAGAGAAGGACGCATTTGAAGGACGCATTCGCAGCCTTCGCGCGGCGTTGTGACGTAATCGGCCTTCAAACGCGTGCTTCGAAGGATGCAGCCCCTGAATTGAGACACAGCTTCAGTGTTTCCCCTATATTCATGCGCCGCTACTGAAATTTCACAAGATCATTAATATCAATGCGCCACTAATGATTTTTACTCGCACTGTGTGAGCGCAACAACACACGACGTTATTTCGGACATGTTTTGAGTCATTAACTAGCGCAGCAAATCATGTCGGACCCTCTTCTCATTCTTCAAAGGACATCTACGTAAGTTAACGTTCAGGTTTATACACGTTAGAGTAGTGAGTAGCGTAAGTAGAGTAACGTTAGCATAACGTAGAGTAGCGTAGCTCCTTATGGCAGTGTGCAACAAGTGAGTGAGCAGAGAAAGTGACAGTGAAGTGGTAAAAGTGAACGGAGCAGCAACAGCAGAGAGAGAGATTAGCAGAAAATGTAGTTTGTCAGTTAATAAATGCTACAGCCTCTCAAGCTAACGTTAACACTACATTTTTTAGCTGCTAAGTAGCGCTAGCTACATTAATTAGCTGCTTGTCATTACTACCTGTGTGAGTCCAGAGGAGGAGAGAGAGGAGTGCAGAGAGGAGTGAGGAGAGATGCAAAGAGAGGAGCAGGACCTAGAGAGCTTTCCACACTGAATATAGTTAGGGACCGAGCCAGTGACAACTGGAAGGTCCCTATTGAAATTGGTGTGTTTATTATTATTATTATTATTATTATTATTACGCTTAGCCCCTATTACGCATGTTTTGACTGCCTTAACGTAAACTTTGCGTGAATTTTATTTGGCATATGTGTCGGGCCTGCTGCGATATCGGATCTCCCTATATAGGCCACGCCCACTTCCGCCTAGATTTTTTTTTCCGCTCGAAATGTCGACGAAATTTTGCACATAAGACCTGGAGACCGTCCTGGCAAAAAAAAGTAATTTAAAGTATTTTGACATTTCAAAAAATAAGCACGTTATAAAATTAGCACTTCCTGTTGATTTTTCGTCAAAAAAGGAAGTGGGGTCTTTCTTCACAATGGTATGGCCGATTGACACCAACCTTGGATCAATAGTTTATCATGTCTTCATTAGGCATCGTGCACAATCTTGCACAATTTGAGGCCACCGCCACAAGGTGGCGCTCTTTCAAAGTTAACCATTTATATCTCCGCATCGGCACATGTGATTAAAATGTAAATTGGTACGATGATTGCCCCTGGCGCCCTGAGGCTCCCCTAAAAAGGGAAAAATATCACGCCGCTAGGTGGCGCTCTGGTGGCCGGGTAAATCATTCTGCGGAGACCGTAATAGTTATGAATATGAAATTCACAGGACACGTGTAGACTGGTGCCTCTACCTCACATACCAAAAATCGTGTTTGTCGTGGTTGTAGCGCCCCCTACAGGATTTTTAAAAAGCAGCCCCGGCGCCACGTTTCGCCAATATGTATGGAACTTGGTAGGCCCATTGAACGTGCCAAGACGTACAAAAAAGCCTCTTGGACCCATGTCCCAAATCCCACAGGAAGTCGGCTATTTTCATTTTTAATTTTCACTCTCGGCGGTCATTTTGACTTTTTGGGCTTCTATTTTAACTAATTCCTCCTAGGGAATTTCTCGGATCTGCTTCAAAATTAGTCAGTACCAGGCCTGGAATTTCGTCATTTTAGGGGCAAGGCCACTTGGCCTTTTGTCTTGTCAATTTTTTGAGGGCACAAAGGCCAAAAGCCAGGGCACCAAGGCCATAAAATAAAACAATGATTTTTAAGTCCACGTCCATAATGAATTTAATGTAAGGACTAATGACGCTTCTGTGGAAGATTGGAGTCTCAGTCGAAACTGTCAAGCAGGTAAAGAAACTTCTCCTATACTTTTTTATGTCTGAAGATAAGAAACTATTGAATATATCTAAAAAGAATACAAAATGAACCGTATCAATCTGATTGTTGCTTGTGATTTGTCTGTCTTGTTTTTACATGTGATTATGTTTTTTATAGTTGTCTATTTTTTAACCAGTCTGCAAGCCAAGTTTCCCTTAGGGGACAATAAAAGCAACTGAACTTAACTGAAGTACACAGGAAATTATGAAGTACATCACTCACTTCAAAAACTGTAAAACTTATTAAACCAATCTCCACCCACAATTTTTGCTCAATTGACACCAAATGTGCAAGAGCATCTTCAGGCAAGAGCATCTTCAGACTGTCCTCAAAAAACTACTACACAGATTTTTTATTGATCAATATTGAGCCTACAGTGCATCAAAATGTTTGATTGTAAACGGTACTGTAAACATATACTAGCATATAGGCTACTGATTAACCCATAAGAGCCCAGACCGATTTCTCAATCAAGGAAAATTATGAGATAAAATAAACTAAATAAACAACAAAAACATTCAACTTTTTATTTTCAAAAATAGCACTCTCATGTCATTTGCAAAACACTGAAACGCCATGACACCTGGCTGTGAAACATTGAAACGCCATGACACCTGTGTCACGCTGGGTCCTTAATCAGAGTCACTAGACTCGTTTGAAGATGAGGATGGGGAGTCAGGGAGATTTGCAGTGCATGTTTTGGGGTTCCTTGGACCATATGGATGAATGTTTGGCCTCTTTTTGTTGATGCCAGCTGCCCACCATCTTGCCACAGATTCTTGGCTTTGATAATCTGCAGGAGCACAACCCTGTGATTTGATGAGGAGGAGGTCTTCAATGGTGGATGTATGCAGGCTTAAGCGCCAGTCTCCCTGCATTCTCTTAATGACTGAGAACTGCCGCTCTACTTGAAAGGTAGAGACAGGGAACACCAAGATTATTTTTATGAGGTGTAGCAGGTTGGGGTACATGCTTCTCTTCTCCATCAGAAACCTTGACCATAGCGGGAGGAAAGTTTGGTCCTTATAGTGGCGCACTATGTCAGCTTTTGCTCTAAACCACTCCCTGTCTATCTCAGCCACATTGCAGCCATTTTTGGTCAGAAGAGGCTCAAAGTGCTTGTACAGATGATGTATCTCTTTGTCACCAAACTCCTCTAAGAGCTTTTCTTCTGTTGGGAAATTCACAGGATCAAACATCTCTGCAGCCAGGAGCACAGGATCAGTGGAGAAAGTAGAGAATCTCTTGCCAGTGCATGCAATGATGTTGTCCACTGTGTCTTTCCTATGGTTACAGAAGGCTTCTGCAGTAACGTTGGAGTTTCTGATATTTACTCCATTGTATTGAAATCCCTCAGTGGTGGTGGTGAAGGATTCAAGGACGGGGCGGAGATAGGGACCTGGCTTCTGAGTTTGCTTACGCAGCACAGCCTGGGCAGCCAGGATCCTGGTACGCACACATGACAGAGGCAGTTGATCTCCTTGGAAATTAAGCGACAGTTCAGCCAGGACAGATAAAAGATCCTGATACAGTGCCATATTAAGTACAAACTTTGGCGAGGTTAACTGCCGTAACAGTGCCCTTATCTTCTGCTTGTCTGGCGTAGCCTCGTCCTGTCTTTCCTGGAGGTGGGTGACAATGCTCCTGTAGTTTGTGGTGGCAAGACAGGAAACAGCCCTCCTCCTGTGGTCTATCCACCTGGTCCCCTGGGAGCGAGCTGGTTTAACTACATGCTCCTCAAGTTCCTCTCCGATGGCCTTCAGCTCCCTCCATTTTTGGGGGGAACGATGGTAGAGAGAGTAGAGTCTCATCAGGAGGTCATCGATCTTGGTCAAAGAAAAACAGAAAATGAGGCATTTATGAGACATTTTATTACACATTCTATTAGTACCTAGTAGTATTTTAGTACTAGTACTAGTCCTACCTAGTACTAGTCCTACCTGTTCAAAGTATGTGCTCTTGAAGGCATCCTTCAGGCACAGTTCTAGTCTGTGGGCGACACAATGCACTTTGAGCATCCATGGCACACACTCTTGTAGTTTGAGTGAGGATACCATTTATCCTACCAAAGTTGACGGCTGCTCCATCAGCTGCTGTTGCAGTCAAGCAGCCACTCAGATCGAGGTCATTTTCTGCACACTTATGCATTATGGCCTCGAAAACCCCATCAGCATCACAAGTTGTTGGCTCTGCAATACTTTAAAAAATATGGAACACAAAGAAAGAAGTGACTTTCGATTAACTGGAAGCTTGATTACAATCACCCCAACCTATGTTGCATCATTACATCCTTTCTCCCAACTTTCCTGCCCTTTTCTACTGAATGTCACTATTGCTATAAAAAAAACATGAAATTACTTGTGGGGAAAAAAAACATTCAACAGAGACTATTTGTCTATATTATCCTTACCCAAGTAGTCTGATTCTGGGGGAGCCATGTTCAATAAGCTTTATGCTTATGACTTCTTTATCTGATGTACCTTTGTCTGTGCTTCCATCGAAAAATAAGGAGCAGTAGAAAGGCTCACATTTTTTAAGAGCTTGAAGTTGGTCTCTGATGTTTCCAGCAATATTCTCAATAAATATGCGGCAGGACTTTGAGTTGTGGTAGGTGACCCCCAGCTCCACCCCATGCTTGCGCTCCACAGAGACTAAAGTCTTGTACAGACTAAAAGGCTGCTCAGTGTATGCCACAGTGTATGCAATATCAAATAATTTGCACATCTTTGTTTCAGTTTTGTTATTAAGTTTCTGGAGCTGTGTAACTGTGTTCGAATTAGTTGAAGCCTGGTTTGCTTGCTGACATGCTGTGATGTGAGCTTTTGAGTTAATATGTGTTTTGGCTGTGCATTTTTTAACATTTGTGCTGCCAGTTATGTATGTATCTGTATTATGTATGTATATGTGTTGTGCAGTGCGGTTTTTATAGTGCTCCCTGCAGATGCAGCACCACACCTTAGTAACATAGCCTTTCTTGTCCTTCTCAAAGTGCAGCCAGTCATACCCCCAGGACTCTACAGTGGTGGCAGTGTTTTTTCTTTTCCTGGCTCCATCTACCTCTTGCTCATCCCCTTGTCCCGGTCCTTCCATGTCCTCCTCCCTGTTCTCTCCTTCTCTCTCCCATGTTTCTGTATCCTGTCTCGTCTTCTCCTGCTGTCTTTTCTCCTCCTCTCTCATCCCTGTTTCTTGGTCCTTCATTGTCTCCTGCTGTCTTTTCTCCTCCTCTCTCATCCCTGTCCTTCACTGTCTCCTCCTGCCTTCTCCCCTCCTCTCATCTCTCTCTCCTCCTCTACCATCTCTGTGTCTTGGTACTTCAAAATCTCCTCCTGTTTTTTCTCCTTCTCTCTCATTATCTGGTCCTTCATTGTCTCCTCCTCCCTCATCTTTGTGCACTGGACTTTGTCTCTCTGCTCCTGTCTGTTCATGTTCAACTCTCTATCGTTTGTTTTCTGGCTCTCCTGTGTCACCTAACTGGTCTGCCTTACTCCGACTGAAAGATATTGACACATAATGAACTGGGTAAAAATGGCTAACAGCAAATTACACTCAAAAAATATCAGGCCTAATATTCACATGTATGTATTTCAATTGAATATGAAATTTCCATCCATTTGGATTACAAAGTTTTAACATAAATTATTAAACTTAATGCGATGCATATTTGTAAAAATGTGAAAAAAGTAATAATATGATTTATTTAATTGTACTAATAAACCCAAAGTGTTTTTAATATAGAACAACCAGGTTTATGTATTTATAAGCAAATAATCTTAAATATTAGGCCTAAATATTTTTGTACATGATAAACTGATTCACTGAACAATATCTGGCTTTCAATTGTTTTTGATGTGTTGTTAGATAGCTAACAATCAAACAAACTACAGTGTATCGTTGCCTCTTCAAACATAATTGACCACTCACCTCCTAAAAAAAGTGTCGATTGTTTTGCAGTTTGTAGCTGCATCTTCAAAGCTTTTTTTAAGGGACCTCTCCCTCCGTTGCTTGCTTGGCATAATTATTGCTGGGGGTAAATAAATAAAAATAAATGTTAATGTTGTAATGTAGCCAGCCACCAGTGTTGGCCTACCTGTCTTAATTTTTATTTAACCAGAAAAAACCCATTGAGATAAAATCTCTTTGGCGATGGTGATCTGGCCAAGACGGCAGCAGTTACACGTTGGTTAAACAGCAAACATAGATTAAAAAAGCAACTATGAACAGCCAGCACACATCAACCAACTGTAAATTACCAAAGTAGCAACACCAAGATCATAAATACATAAAAATTACACATTACGGCAGGAACAAGCAAACAAAAACTTGACAGCAAGCTAGCAAGCGTTTGTTGACGTTAATATTACAGGCTATGGTCGGCACGTTAAAACTGGGTCAACGGTTGTAGTGATATAACGTTACTGTACAAGCAATTTAACTTAACGTTAACTAACTTATATGTTGAAATTCCTATTTTATTCGTTCGCTAATTTAACACTGTCTTACCTTAGTCCCGGTGACTTTTTCCCTCTCTTCAGTCTCAGACCCAACGTCACAGCCTCGCGCACGCAGACACAAGAGGGTGGGGGGTGCGTTTGATGAAGTCTCCTTGGCCGGTGATAGATTGGTGTCGAACTGTCATTATAGCCCGTCCGAGCGGTTCATGCCAGGCTCAAATCAAACCCACCACTGATGATGAATGTCATCAAAAGACGCTTTTTTTTCCTCAAAAGACGCAGGTGTAAAGCTGTGTTAACAGGAAAGAGGCAGACGAGAAAACCGCAAAACGAACTGGGCCAGTGTGGGCGGGGCATCAAGGCCACCGTGGCCTTAGGGCAGATATTTTTTTCAAGGGCACAAGGCCATGGCCCTCGTGGCCCTCGTGGCCCTCGTGAAATTCATGCCCTGGTCAGTACAGTCAAAAAATGGTGCTGAATGAAAACCGTGCTATTTGCGACTGTACGTTGAAGGGCGTATCCATGGCGTGTAATCAAAGTTGGCCATTTTGAACGAATGTCGAACTGTGATGTCATTTATGGCATTTCAGGGTTCTATTTTAATTAACTTCTCCTACAGGTTTTATCGGATCTGCTTCAAATTTGGTCAGTACAGTCAAAACATGGTGCTGAATGAACACCGTGCTTTTTGTGACTGTACATTGAAGGGTGTGTCCGTGGCCTCCCGTCAAAGTTGGCCATTTTGACTTCTGTCGTCATTTTTACTAACTCTTACAGATTTTATCATATTGCCTTCATATTCAATCACTGCAATCTAGTCACATTGGTGATTATAAGTTGATCAAATATTTACTATGCTTCAGCTCACACGTTTTACAATGGTCGCTATTATCTGGTCAAAGTATTTAATAACGTCTCACTTTTGGTTTTGGGTATGGGTGCACATTTTTTGTATGTCTATATATGTTAGTTTTGTGCATCTGTGGATAGTGTTATCTGTGACACTTTTTTGAAGCTTTCTTTGGTGAGCTATAGTAGTGTCATTATAACACACTCATGTGCAAGAGGTATATCAGATGGATTGTATTTTAACAGGAGGTTTAGCTGAATAGTCAGCTAGAGGTGTAGGAGCATGGATCTGCAGTAGGAGTAGAGCTGTAAGAGGATCATGCTGAGTTTAACCAGGAGGATCATTATGACCAATAAGTGTATTTCAGGAAGACCAGAGCCACCACAGGAATGTTGTTTGATATTATTTATGTAAATAACAAGTTGTTCATAGCTTTTTTAAACAACAAATAGCACAACTTGTAATCAGCAACAGCACACCCAAACACCTTGACAGACAGACACCCGAACAGACAGACAGACACCCAAACAGACAGACAGACACCCAGACAGACAGACACAGACAGACAGACAGACACCCAGACAGAGAAAGAAACAGACAGACAGAGACACCGACAGAAACCCAGAAAAAGACAGACAGACAGAGACACAGACAGAGACACAGAAAAAAACATAGACAGACAGACAGACACCGACACCCAGAAAAAGACACAGATAGATAGGCAGAGACACAGACAGACAAAAACACAGACAGACAGACACCCAAACAGACAGACAGGGACACAGACATTGAAACAGACACCCAGGCAGACAGAGACACAGACAGACAGACAGACAGACAGACAGACAGACAGAGACACTGACAGACAGAGACACTGACAGACAGACAGACAGAGACACTGACAGAGACACTGACAGACACCCAGAAAAAGACACAGACAGACAGACAGACAGCGTCAGGGACAGACTGACACCCAGACAGACAGACAGACAGACAGACGGACAGAGTCACGGACAGACTGACGCCCAGACAGACAGACGGACACCCAAACAGATAGACACTCAGACTGACAGACAGACAGACAGGCAGACAGAGACACAAACAGACAGACAGACAGACAGACAGACAGACAGACACCCAGACAGAGAGACAGACAAACAGCCAGACACCCAGACAGAGACACAGACAGACACCCAGACAGACAGAGTTACAGACAGACACCCAAATAGACAGAGACACGGAAAAACACCCAGAAAAAGACACAGACAGACACCCAGACAGACAGAGACACAGAGAGACACCCAGGCAGACAGACACCCAAACAGACACCCAGACAGACAGATGCACACTCAGACACCTAGACACTCAGACTGACAGACAGACATTCAGACAGACAGACAGAGACACAGACAGGTACCCAGACGGAGAAGCAGACAGAGACACAGACAGACAGAGAGACACCCAAACGGACAGAGACACGGACAGACAGAGACACAGACAGACGCCCAAGCAGGCAGAGACACAGACAGACACCCAGACAGAGAAACAAACAGACACCGAGGTAGACACAGAAAGACAGACAGACAGACAGACACCCAGACAGATAGAGACACAGACAGACACCCAGAAGAAGACACAGACAGACAGTCAGACAGAGAAACAAACACCCAGGCAGACAGACACACAGACAGACAGACAGACGCACACTCAGACACCTAGACATTCAGACTGACAGACAGACAGACAGACAGAGACACAGACAGAGACACAGACAGATACCCACCCAGAGAGACAGTCACAGACAGACAGACACCCAGACAGACAGACAGAGAGAGACGGACAGACAGACTTCCAGGGAAACAGAGACACGGACAGACACCCAGAAAAAGACAGAGACAGACAGAGACACGAACAGACTCACACCAAGACAGACAGAGACACAGACAGATAGACAGAGACAGACCGAGACAGATAGACAGACACCCACCCAGACAGACAGACACCCAAACAGACACCCATACAGACAGAGACACAGACAGACAACCATACAAAGACACAGACAGACAGACACCCAGACAGACAGAGTCACAGACAGACAGACACCCAGACAGACAGACAGAGAGACACCCAAACGGACAGAGACACGGACAGACAGAGACACAGACAGACACCCAGGCAGGCAGAGACACAGACAGACAGGCAGACAGACAGACAGGCAGGCAGAGACACAGACAGACAGACAGAGAGACACCCAAACGGACAGACAGACACCCAGACAGAGACACAGACATACACCCAGACAGACAGAATCACAGACAGACAGACACCCAGACAGACAGACAGAGAAACACCCAAACGGACAGAGACATGGAAAGACAGAGACACAGACAGACACCCAGGCAGGCAGAGACACAGACAGACACCCAGGCAGACAGATCGACAGACAGACAGACACAGACAGAGAAACAAACAGACACCGAGGTAGACACAGAAAGACAGACAGACAGACACCCAGACAGACAGAGACACAGACAGACACCCAGAAAAAGACACAGACAGACAGACAGACAGAGAAACAAACACCCAGGCAGACAGACACACAGACAGACAGACGCACACTCAGACACCTAGACACTCAGACTGACAGACAGACAGACATTCAGACAGACAGACAGAGACACAGACAGAGACACAGACAGATACCCACCCAGAGAGACAAAGTCACAGACAGACAGACACCCAGACAGACAGACAGAGAGAGACGGACAGACAGACTTCCAGGGAAACAGAGACACGGACAGACACCCAGAAAAAGACAGAGACAGACCGAGACAGATAGACAGACACCCACCCAGACAGACAGACACCCAAACAGACACCCATACAGACAGAGACACAGACAGACAACCATACAAAGACACAGACAGATGTCCAGGCAGACAGAGACACAGAAAGACACCCATAAAAAAGAGACAGAGAGACACCCAGACAGACAGACAGAGAGAGACGGACAGACAGACTTCCAGGGAAACAGAGACACGGACAGACACCCAGAAAAAGACAGAGACAGACCGAGACAGATAGACAGACACCCACCCAGATAGACAAAGTCACAGAAAGACATACACCCAGACAGACAGAGTCACAGACAGACAGACAACCAGACAGACAGAGTCACAGACAGACAGACACCCAGACAGACAGACAGAGAGACACCCAAACGGACAGAGACACGGACAGACAGAGACACAGACAGACACCCAGGCAGGCAGAGACGCAGACAGACAGACAGGCAGGCAGAGACACAGACAGACAGGCAGACAGACAGACAGACAGACAGACAGAGACATAGACATAGACATAGACAGACAGACACCGAGACGGACAGACAGACAAACAGAGACACGGACAGACGGACACCCAGACAGACAGACGCACACTCAGACACCTAGACACTCAGACTGACAGACAGACAGACATTCAGACAGACAAACATTCAGACAGACAGACACACAGACTGAGACACAGACAGAAACCCAGACGGAGACACAGACAGACACCCAGGCAGACAGATCGACAGACAGACAGACACAGACAGACACCCAGACAGAGACACAGACAGACACCCAGGCAGACAGAGACAAAGACAGATAGACAGACAGATAGACAAATAGACAGAGAAACAGACAGACAGACAGACAGGTAGACAGAGACACAGACATAGACACAGACAGACAGACACCCAGATAGACAGACAGAGACACAGACAGATACACAGACAGACACCCAGAAAAACACACAGACAGACGGACAGACAGACAGACAGACAGAGACACGGACAGACGGACACCCAAACAGACAGACACACAGAAAGACACCCAGACAGAGACAGACCCAGGCAGATAGACAGACACCCGCCCAGACAGACAAAGTCACAGACAGACAGACATCCAGACAGACAGAGACACAGACAGACAACCAGACAGACAGAGACACAGAAAGACACCCAGAAAAAGAGACAGACAGACACCCAGAGAGAGAGAGACCCAGGCAGATAGACAGACACCCACCCAGACAGACAAAGTCACAGAGAGACAGACACCCAGACAGACAGAGACACAGACAGAGACACAGACAGATACCCAGACGGAGAAGCAGACAGAGACACAGACAGACACCCAGACAGAGAAACAAACAGACACCGAGGTAGACACAGACACAGAAAGACAGACAGACACCCACAAAAAGACACAGACAGACAGTCAGACAGAGAAACAAACACCCAGGCAGACAGACACACAGACAGATACCCACCCAGAGAGACAAAGTCACAGACAGACAGACACCCAGACAGACAGACAGAGAGAGACGGACAGACAGACTTCCAGGGAAACAGAGACACGGACAGACACCCAGAAAAAGACAGAGACAGACAGAGACACGAACAGACTCACACCAAGACAGACAGAGACACAGACAGATAGACAGAGACAGACCGAGACAGATAGACAGACACCCACCCAGACAGACAGACACCCAAACAGACACCCATACAGACAGAGACACAGACAGACAACCATACAAAGACACAGACAGATGTCCAGGCAGACAGAGACACAGAAAGACACCCATAAAAAGAGACAGAGAGACACCCAGACAGAGAGAGACCCAGGCAGATAGACAGACACCCACCCAGATAGACAAAGTCACAGTAAGACATACACCCAGACAGACAGAGTCACAGACAGACAGACACCCAGACAGACAGAGTCACAGACAAACAGACACCCAGACAGACAGACAGAGAGACACCCAAACGGACAGAGACACGGACAGACAGAGACACAGACAGACACTCAGGCAGGCAGAGACACAGATAGACAGGCAGACAGACAGACAGGCAGGCAGAGACACAGACAGACAGGCAGACAGACAGACAGACAGACAGACAGAGACAAAGACATAGACATAGACAGACAGACACCCAGACGGACAGACAGACAAACAGAGACACGGACAGACGGACACCCAGACAGACAGACGCACACTCAGACACCTAGACACTCAGACTGACAGACAGACAGACATTCAGACAGACAGACACACAGACTGAGACACAGACAGAAACCCAGACGGAGACACAGACAGACACCCAGGCAGACAGATCGACAGACAGACAGACACAGACAGATACCCAGACAGAGACACAGACAGACACCCAGGCAGACAGAGACAAAGACAGATAGACAGACAGATAGACAGACAGATAGACAAACAGACAGAGAAACAGACAGACAGACAGACAGGTAGACAGAGACACAGACATAGACACAGACAGACAGACACCCAGATAGACAGACAGAGACACAGACAGATACACAGACAGACACCCAGAAAAACACACAGACAGACGGACAGACAGACAGACAGAGAGACACCCAGACAGACAGAGAGACAGACAGACAGACAGACAGACAGACACCCAGAAAAAGACACAGACAGACAGACAGAGACATAGACAGACAGACACCCAGACAGAGACACAGACAGATACCCAGGCAGACAAAGACACAGACACCCAAACAGACAGACAGAGACACTTACACACAAAGAGACAGAGACAAAGATCGACAATCAGACAGAGACAGAGACAGATAAACAGACAGAGACACAGACAGACAGACAGACAACCAGACAGACAGACACCCAGACTGACAGAGACACATACAGACAGACAACCGGACAGACAGACAGACAGACACCCAGACATATACACAGACAACCAGAAAGATAGACAGAGACACAGACAGACAGATAGATAGACAAGGACACAGACAGACATATAGACAGAGAAACAGACACCCAGGCAGACAGAGGCACAGAAAGACACCCATAAAAAGACACAGACAGACAGACAGACAGACAGAGACACGGATAGACAGACAGACAGACAGACAGAGACACGGATAGACTGACAGACAGACAGACAGAGACACGGATAGACTGACAGCCAGACAGACAGAGACACAGACAGACTGACACCCAGACGGACAGAGACACGGATAGACAGAGACACAGACAGACACCCAAGCAGGCAGAGACACAGACAGACAGACACCCAGGCAGACAGATCGACAGAGAGACAGACACCCAGACAGAGACACAGACGGATAACCAGACGGAGAAGCAGACAGAGACCCAGATGGAGAAGCAGACAGAGACACAGACAGACACCCAGACAGAGAAACAAACAGTCACCGAGGTAGACACAGACACAGAAAGACAGACAGTCACACACCCAGAAAAAGACACAGACAGAAACTCAGGCAGACAGACGCACACTCAGACACCTAGACACTCAGACTGACAGACAGACAGACATTCAGACATACAGACAGAGACACAGACAGATACCCAGACGGAGAAGCAGACAGAGACACAGACAGACACCCAGGCAGCCAGAGACACAGACAGACAGGCAGACAGACACCCAGGCAGGCAGAGACACAGACATAGAGACAGACAGACAGAGACACGGACAGATGGACGCCCAGACAGACAGACACACAGACAGAGACACAGACAGATACCCAGACGAAGAAGCAGACAGAGACACAGACAGACGCCCAGGCAGACAGAGACAAGGACAGATAGACAGACAGATAGAGAAACAGACAGAGACACAGACAGACAGGTAGACAGAGACACAGACATAGACACAGACAGACACCCAGATAGACAGAGACACAGACAGTTAGACAGACAGACAGACACCTAGAAAAACACACAGACAGACGGACAGACAGACAGACAGAGACATGGACAGACGGACACCCAAACAGACAGACACACAGACAGACACCCAGACAGAGACACAGACAGACACCCAGACAGAGAGAGACCCAGGCAGATAGACAGACATCCGCCCAGACAGACAAAGTCACAGACAGACAGACTAACAGACACCCAAACAGACAGAGACGCAGACAGACAACCAGACAGAGACACAGACGGACATCCAGGCAGAGAGAGACCCAGGCAGATAGACAGACACCCACCCAGACAGACAAAGTCACAGAGAGACAGACACCCACCCAGACTGACAGAGACATAGACAGACAGACAGACAGACAGACAGACACCCAGACAGAGACACAGACAGACACCCAGACAGACAGTGTCACGGACAGACAGACACCCAGACAGACAGACAGAGAGACACCCAAATGGACAGACAGACACCCAGACAGACAGAGTCACAGACAGAGAGACACCCAGACATAGGGACACCCAAACGGACAGACAGACACCCAGACAGAGACACAGACAGACACCCAGACAGAGTCACAGACAGACAGACAGAGAGACACCCAAACGGACAGAGACATGGACAGACAGACAGACAGACAGAGAGACACCCAAACGGACAGACAGAGAAACAGACAGACACCCAGACGGACAGACAGAGAGACACCCAAACGGACAGAGACACGGACAGACTCACACCAAGACAGACAGAGACACAGACAGATAGACAGAGACAGACCGAGACAGATAGACAGACACCCAAACAGACACCCAGACAGACAGCGACACAGACAGACAACCAGACAGAGACACAGACAGACATCCAGGCAGACAGAGACACAGAAAGACACACAGAAAAAGAGACAGACAGACACCCAGAGAGAGAGAGACCCAGGCAGATAGACGGACACCCACCCAGACAGACAAAGTCACAGAGAGACAGACACCCAGACTGACAGAGACATAGACAGACAGACAGACAGACACCTGGACAGACAGATACCCAAACAGAGACACAGACAGACACCCAGACAGACAGTGTCACAGACAGACAGACACCCAGACAGACAGACAGAGAGACACCCAAACGGACAGACAGACACCCAGACAGACAGAGACACAGACATACACCCAGACAGACAGAGTCACAGACAGACAGACACCCAGACAGACAGACAGAGAAACACCCGAACGGACAGAGACATGGAAAGACAGAGACACAGACAGACACCCAGACAGACAGACAGAGAGAGACGGACAGGCAGACAGATCGATAGACAGACAGACACAGACAGACACCCAGACGGAGAAGCAGACAGAGACACAAACAGACACCCAGACAGAGAAACAAACAGACACCGAGGTAGACGCAGACACAGAAAGACAGACACCCAGAAAAAGACACAGACAGACAGTCAGACAGAGAAACAAACACCCAGGCAGACAGACACACAGACAGACAGAAACCCAGACAGACAGACGCACACTCAGACACCTAGACACTCAGACTGACAGACAGACAGACATTCAGACAGACAGACAGAGACACAGACAGAGACACAGACGGAGAAGCAGACAGAGACACAGACAGACACCCAGACAGACAGACAGAGAGACACCCAAACGGACAGAGACACAGACAGACACCCAGGCAGGCAGAGACACAGACAGACACCCAGGCAGGCAGAGACACAGACAGAGACACACCCAAACGGACAGAGACACGGACAGACAGAGACACAGACAGACACCCAGGCAGGCAGAGACACAGACAGACACCCAGACAGACACCCAGGCAGGCAGAGACACAGACATAGAGACAGACAGACAGACAGACAGACACAGACACAGAAACACACCCAGAAAAAGAGACAGACAGACACCCAGACAGAGAGAGACCCAAGCAGATGGACAGACACCCACCCAGACAGACAAAGTCACAGACAGAAAGACAGTCACAGACAGACAGACACCCAGACAGAGAGACACCCAAATGGACAGACAGAAGGACAGGCAGACAGAGAGACACCCAAACGGACAGAGACATGGACAGACAGAGACACAGACAGACACCCAGACTGACAGAGACATAGACAGACAGACAGACACCTGGACAGACAGACACCGAGACAGAGACACAGACAGACACCCAGACAGACAGTGTCACAGACAGACAGACACCCAGACAGACAGAGAGACACCCAAATGGACAGACAGACACCCAGACAGACAGAGACACAGACATACACCCAGACAGACAGAGTCACAGACAGACAGGCACCCAGACAGACACCCAGACAGACACCCAGGCAGGCAGAGACACAGACATAGAGACAGACAGACAGACAGACAGACAGACACAGACACAGAAACACACCCAGAAAAAGAGACAGACAGACACCCAGACAGAGAGAGACCCAAGCAGATGGACAGACACCCACCCAGACAGACAAAGTCACAGACAGAAAGACAGTCACAGACAGACAGACACCCAGACAGAGAGACACCCAAATGGACAGACAGAAGGACAGACAGACAGAGAGACACCCAAACGGACAGAGACATGGACAGACAGAGACACAGACAGACACCCAGACTGACAGAGACATAGACAGACAGACAGACACCTGGACAGACAGACACCGAGACAGAGACACAGACAGACACCCAGACAGACAGTGTCACAGACAGACAGACACCCAGACAGACAGAGAGACACCCAAACGGACAGACAGACACCCAGACAGACAGAGACACAGACATACACCCAGACAGACAGAGTCACAGACAGACAGACACCCAGACAGACAGACAGACAGAGAGACACCCAAACGGACAGAGACATGGACAGACAGAGACACAGACAGATCGACAGACAGTCAGACAGACAGACACAGACAGACACACAGGCAAACAGAGACAAAGACAGATAGACAGACACCCACCCAGACAGACACCCAAACAGACACCCAGACAGACATAGACACAGACAGACAACCAGACAGAGACACAGACAGACATCCAGGCAGACAGAGACACAGACAGACACCCAGACAGAGAGAGACCCAAGCAGATGGACAGACACCCACCCAGACAGACAAAGTCACAGACAGAAAGACAGTCACAGACAGACAGACACCCAGACAGACAGACAGACAGAGAGACACCCAAATGGACAGACAGAAAGACAGACAGACAGAGAGACAGACAGACAGACAGGCAGACAGAGACACAGACAGAAAGACACCCAGAAAAAGAGACAGAGAGACACCCAGACAGAGAGAGACCCAGGCAGATAGACAGACACCCACCCAGACAGACAATGTCACACACAGACAGGCACCCAGACAAACAGACAGAGAGACACCCAAACGGACAGACAGACACCCAGACAGACAGAGTCACAGACAGACACCCAGACAGACAGACAGAGAGACACCCAGACAGACAGAGACAGACAGACAGACAGACACCCAGAAAAAGACACCCAGAAAAAGACACAGACAGACGGACAGAGACATAGACAGACAGACACCCAGACAGACACACAGACAGATACCCAGGCAGACAAAGACACAGACACCCAAACAGACAGACAGACACCTGGACAGACAGACACCGAGACAGAGACACAGACAGACACCCAGACAGACAGAGAGACACCCAAACGGACAGACAGACAGACAGACAGGCAGACAGAGAGACACCCAAACGGACAGACAGAAAAAGACACAGACATCCAAGACAGAGAGAGACCGAGACAGATAGACAGACACCCACCCGGACAGACAGACACCCAGACAGACAGAGACACAGACAGAGACACAGACATACACCCAGACAGACAAAGTCACAGACAGACAGACAGAGAGACACCCAAACGGACAGAGACATGGACAGACAGAGACACAGACAGATCGACAGACAGTCATACAGACAGACAGACACACAGGCAAACAGAGACAAAGACAGATAGACAGACACCCACCCAGACAGACACCCAAACAGACACCCAGACAGACATAGACACAGACAGACAACCAGACAGAGACACAGACAGACATCCAGGCAGACAGAGTCACAGAAAGACACCCAGAAAAAGAGACAGACAGACACCCAGACAGAGAGAGACCCAAGCAGATGGACAGACACCCACCCAGACAGACAAAGTCACAGACAGAAAGACAGTCACTGACAGACAGACACCCAGACAGACAGACAGAGAGACACCCAAATGGACAGACAGAAAGACAGACAGACAGAGAGACAGACAGACAGACAGGCAGACAGAGACACAGACAGAAAGACACCCAGAAAAGGAGACAGAGAGACACCCAGACAGAGAGAGACCCAGGCAGATAGACAGACACCCACCCAGACAGACAATGTCACAGACAGACAGGCACCCAGACAAACAGACAGAGAGACACCCAAACGGACAGACAGACACCCAGACAGACAGATTCACAGACAGAAAGACACCCAAGCAGATAGACAGACACCCACCCAGACAGACAAAGTCACAGACAGACAGACACCCAGACAGACAGACTCACAGAGAGACACCCACCCAGATAGACAGACAGAGAGACACCCAAACGGACAGACAGATTTCCAGGCAAACAGAGACACGGAATAACACCCAGAAAAAGACAGAGACAGACAGAGACACGAACAGATAGACAGAGAGACACCGAGACAGATAGACAGACACCCACCCAGACAGACAGACACACAAACAGACACCCATACAGACAGAGACACAGACAGACAACCAGACAGAGACACTCAACTCAACTCAACTCAGACTTTATTTATAAAGCACATTTAAAACAACCAAGGTTGACCAAAGTGCTGTACAGGTTAATACATATAATATACATGTAAAACATAAAGTGCCATAGATACAAGAAGTTACAATAAATTTTTAAGATACTTAAACTTGGTTAAAAGCCAGGGAGAAAAAGTGTGTTTTAAGGGAGGATTTAAAAACCTCAAATGATCCGGCAGATCGGATGTACCAGGGCAAGTTATTCCATAGCCTAGGGGCCGCCGATATCCAGACACAGACAGACATCCAGACAGACAGAGACACCGAAGGACACCCAGAAAAAGAGACAGAGAGACACCCAGACAGAGAGAGACCCAGTCAGATAGACAGACACCCACCCAGACAGAGAAAGTCACAGACAGACAGACACCCAGACAGACAGACAGAGAGACACCTAAACGGACAGACAGACACCCAGACAGACAGACACACAGACAGACAGACACCCAGACAGACAGACAGAGAGACACCCAGACAGACAGAGAGACAGACAGTCACCCAGAAAAAGACACAGACATCCAAGACAGAGAGAGACCGAGACAGATAGACAGACACCCACCCGGACAGACAGACACCCAGACAGACAGAGACACAGACAGAGACACAGACTGATATCCAGGCAGACAGAGACACAGAGAAAAAGAGACAGAGAGACACCCAGACAGAGAGAGTCCCAGGCAGATAGACAGACACCCACCCAGACAGACAAAGTCACAGACAGACAGACATCCAGACAGACAGACAGACATCCAGACAGACAGACAGAGAGACACCCAGACAGACAGATCGACAGACAGACAGACACAGACATACACCCAGACAGAGACACAGACAGATACCCAGACGGAGAAGCAGACAGAGACACAGACAGACACCCAGAAAAAGAGACAGACAGACACCCAGACAGAGGGAGACCCAAGCAGATGGACAGACATCCACCCAGACAGACAAAGTCACAGACAGAAAGACAGTCACAGACAGACAGACACCCAGACAGAGACACAGACAGACACACACCCAGACAGATAAACAGACAGACAGCCAGACAGAGACGCAGACAGAGACACAAACAGACATCCAGAAAAAGACACAGACATCCAGCCAGACAGAGACACAGACAGATAGACAGACGGACAGACAGAGACACAGACAGACACCCAGAAAAAGACACAGACAGACAGAGACACAGACAGACTGACAGCCAGACAGACATAGACATGGACAGAGAGACACCCAGACAGACAGAGACATGGACAGACACCCAGGCAGACAGAGACACAGACAGATAGACAGACAAACAGACAAAGACACAGACAGACAGACAGACAGAGACACAGAAAGACACCCAGAAAAACACACAGACAGACAGACAGACAGACAGAGACACGGACAGACGGACACTCAAACAGATAGACACACAGACAGAGACACAGAAAGACACCCAGACAGAGAGAGACCCAGGCAGATAGACAGACACCCGCCCAGACAGACAAAGTCACAGACAGACAGAGAGACACCCAAACGGACAGAGACACGGACAGACAGAGACACAGACAGACACCCAGGCAGACAGACACCCAGGCAGACAGACACCCAGACAGACAGAGACAAAGACAGATAGACAGACGGATAGAGAAACAGACAGAGACACAGACAGACAGACAGGTAGACAGAGACACAGACATAGACACAGACAGACACCCAGATAGACAGACATATACACAGACAGACACCCAGAAAAACACACAGACAGACGGACAGATAGACAGACAGAGACACGGACAGACGGACACCGAAACAGACAGACACACAGACAGACACCCAGACAGAGAGAGACCCAGGCAGATAGAAAGACACCCGCCCAGACAGACAAAGTCACAGACATACAGACAGCCAAACAGACAGAGACACAGATAGACGACCAGACAGAGACACAGACAGACATCCAGGCAGACAGAGACACAGAAAGACACCCAGAAAAAGAGACAGACAGACACCCAGAGAGAGAGAGAGAGACCCAGGCAGATAGACAGACACCCACGCAGACAGGCAAAGTCACAGAGAGACAGACACCCAGACTGACAGAGACATAGACAGACAGACAGAGAGACAGACAGACACCTGGACAGACAGACACCCAGACAGACAGTGTCACAGACAGACAGACACCCAGACAGACAGACAGAGAGACACCCAAATGGACAGACAGACACCCAGACAGACAGAGACACAGACAGACACCCAGACAGAGTCACAGACAGACCGACACCCAGACAGACAGACAGACAGACAGACAGAGAGACACCCAAACGGACAGAGACATGGACAGACAGAGAGACAGACAGACAGACACAGACAGACACCCAGGCAGACAGAGACAAAGACAGATATACAGACACCCACCCAGACAGACAGAGACACAGACAGACAACCAGACAGAGACACAGACAGATATCCAGGTAGACAGAGTCACAGAAAGACACCCAGAAAAAGAGACAGAGAGACAGACAGACTGACACCCGGACAGACAGAGACATGGACAGATAGACACCCAGACAGACAGAGACACGTAAAGACACCCAGAAAAAGACACAGACAGAAAGACTGATAGACAGACAGACAGACTGACACCCAGACAGACAGAGACACGGACAGAAACACCCAGACAGACAGAGACACGGAAAGACACCCAGAAAAAGACACATACAGACAGACAGACTGACACCCGGACAGACAGAGACATGGACAGATAGACACCCAGACAGACAGAGACACGTAAAGACACCCAGAAAAAGACACAGACAGAAAGACTGATAGACAGACAGACAGACTGACACCCAGACAGACAGAGACACGGACAGATAGACACCCAGACAGAAAGAGACACGGAAAGACACCCAGAAAAAGACACAGATAGCAGACACCCAAAAAAAGACACAGACAGACAAACACCCAGAAAAAGACACGGACAGAAGGACTGACAGACAGACAGACAGACAGATTGACAACCAGACAGACACACAGACAGACAGAGACACAGACAGGCACACAGACAGACTGACAGAGACACAGACAGGCACACAGACAGACTGAGACACAGACAGACAGATAGACAGACAGACAGACAGACAGACAGAGAAACAGACTGACTGAGACACAGGTAAACAGACAGAGACACAGACAGACACCCAGACAGGCAGAGACACGGAAAGACACCCAGGCAGACAAAGAGACAGACAGACAGAGACACAGAGGCATGGACAGACTGACAGTCATACAGACAGAGACACGGACAGACAGAGAAACAGACAAACACCCAGATAGACAGAGACACAGAGAAACAAACAGAAACGCATGTAGACAGAGACACAGACAGAAACCCAGAAAAAGACACAGACAGACAGACAGACAGACAGACACGGACAGACAGACACCCAGACAGCCAGGGACACGGAAAGACACCCAGAAAAAGACACAGACAGACAGATAGACAAACAGACAGAGACATGGACAGACTGACAGTCATACAGACAGAGACACGGACAGACAGAGACACAGACAGACAGACTGACAGAGACAGAGACAGACACCCAGGCAGACAGAGACACAGACAGACACCCAGAAAAAGACACAGACAGACACCCAGGCAGACAGAGAGACAGACAGACAGAGAGACAGAGGCACGGACAGACTGACACTCATACAGACAGAGGCACAGACAGACAGACACCCAGACAGGCAGAGACACGGAAAGACACCCAGAAAAAGAGACAGACAGACACCCAGGCAGACAGAGAGACAGAGGCACGGACAGACTGACACTCATACAGACAGAGACACGGACAGACAGACACCTAGACAGGCAGAGACACGGAAAAACACCCAGAAAAAGAGACAGACAGATAGGCAGGCAGACAGAGACACAGACAGATAGGCAGACACCCACCCATACAGACAGAGACACAGACAGACACACAGATAGCAGACACCCTGAAAAAGACACAGACAGACAGACAGACGGACAGAGACACGGACAGACAGAGACACAGACAGACAGGCAGACAGACACCCAGGCCGACACCCAGAAAATAACAGACACCCAGGCAGACAGAGACACGGACAGACACCCAGAAAAAGACACAGACAGACACCCAGGCACACAGAGACACAGACAGACGCCCAGGCAGACAGAGAGACAGAGGCACGGACAGACTGACACTCATACAGACAGAGACACGGACAGACAGACACCTAGACAGGCAGAGACACGGAAAAACACCCAGAAAAAGAGACAGACAGATAGGCAGGCAGACAGAGACACAGACAGATAGGCAGACACCCACCCATACAGACAGAGACACAGACAGACACACAGATAGCAGACACCCAGAAAAAGACACAGACAGACAGATAGACAGACACAGACACAGAGACACAGAGAGACAACCAGACAGAGAAACAGACAGAAACGCATGTAGACAGAGACACAGACAGACAGACAGACAGACAGACAGAGACACAACCAGACAGAGAAACAGACAGAAACGCATGTAGACAGAGACACAGACAGAAACCCAGAAAAAGACACAGACAGACAGACACACACACAAACAGAGTGACACCCAGACAGACAGAGACACGGACGGACAGAAAGACAGACACGGACAGACAGACACCCAGACAGCCAATGACACGGAAAGACACCCAGAAAAAGACACAGACAGACAGATAGACAGAGAAACAGAGAGACAACCAGACAGAGAAACAGACAGAAACGCATGTAGACAGAGACACAGACAGAAAAGGAGAAAAAGACACAGACAGACAGAGACATGGACAGACTGACAGACAGAGAAACAGAGAGACAACCCAGAAACAGACACCCAGAAAAAGACACAGACAGACAGATAGACAGACAGAGACACGGACAGACTGACAGACAGAGAAACAGAGAGACAACCAGACATACAGACAGACAGAGAAACAGACTGACTGAGACACAGGTAAACAGAGAGAGACACAGACAGACACCCAGACAGGCAGAGACACGGAAAGAGACCCAGAAAAAGAGACACACAGACACCCAGGCAGACAAAGAGACAGACAGACAGAGACACAGAGGCATGGACAGACTGACAGTCATACAGACAGAGACACGGACAGACAGACAGATAGACAGATAGAGACACAGACAGACACCCAGGCAGACAGAGACACAGACAGACACCCAGAAAAAGACACAGACAGACAGACAGACAGACAGATAGACAGGTAGAGAAACGGACAGACTGACACCTAGACAGACAGAGACACAGACAGAAACACCCAGACAGACAGAGACACGGAAAGACACCCAGAAAAAGACAGAGACAGACAGATAGACACACAGACAGAGACACGGACAGACTGACAGACAGAGAAACAGAGAGACAACCAGATAGAGAAACAGACAGAAACGCATGTAGACAGAGACACAGACAGAAAACCAGAAAAAGACACAGACAGACAGAGACACAGAAAGACAGAGACACGGAAAGACACCCAGGCAGACAGAGACACGGACAGACTGACAGACAGAGAAACAGAGAGACAACCCAGAAACAGACACAGACACCAGACAGACAGACAGACAGACAGACAAACAGACAGACTGACAGAGACACAGGTAAACAGACAGAGACACAGACAGGCACACAGACAGACTGAGACACAGAGAGACACCCAGAAAAGGACACAGACAGACAGACAGACAGAGACAGACTGACACCCAGACAGACAGAGACATGGACAGAGGTACACCCAGACAGACAGAAGAACGGAAAGACACCCAGACAGACAGAGACATGGACAGAAACACCCAGACAGACAGACACGGAAAGACACTCATAAAAAGACACAGACAGACAAACAGACAGACAGATAGACAGATAGAGACACGGACAGACTGACACCTAGATAGACAGAGACATGGACAGACAGACACCCAGACAGACAGAGACACAGACAGACACACACACACACACACACACCGGACAGAGTGACACCCAGACAGACAGAGACACGGACGGACAGACAGACAGACAGACACGGACAGACTGACACCCAGACAGACAGAGACAAGGAAAGACACCCAAAAAAAGACACACACAGATAGATAGACAGACAGAGACACGGACAGACTGACAGACAGAGAAACAGATAAAAACCCAGGTAGACAGAGACACAGAGAAACACCCAGGTAGACAGAGACACAGAGAAACAGACAGAGACACAGACAGAGACCCAGAAAAAGACACAGACAGACACACACACACACACACACACGGACTGAGTGACACCCAGACAGACAGAGACACGGACGGACGGACGGACAGACAGACAGACAGACACGGACAGACAGACACCCAGACAGCCAATAACACGGAAAGACACCCAGAAAAAGACACAGACAGACAGAGACACGGACAGACTGACAGACAGAGAAACAGAGAGACAACCAGACAGAGAAACAGAGACATTAAACGCATGTAGACAGAGACACAGACAGAAAAGCAGAAAAAGACACAGACAGACAGAGACACAGAAAGACAGAGACACGGAAAGACACCCAGATAGACAGAGACATGGACAGACTGACAGACAGAGAAACAGAGAGACAACCAGACAGACAGACAGACAGAGAAACAGACTGACTGAGACACAGGTAAACAGACAGAGACACAGACAGACACCCAGACAGGCAGAGACACGGAAAGACACCCAGGCAGACAAAGAGACAGACAGACAGACAGAGACACAGAGGCATGGACAGACTGACAGTCATACAGACAGAGACACGGACAGACAGAGAAACAGACAGACAGACAGATAGACAGATAGAGACACAGACAGACACCCAGGCAGACAGAGACACAGACAGACACCCAGAAAAAGACACAGACAGACAGACAGACAGACAGACAGACAGACAGAGACAGACTGACACCCAGACAGACAGAAGAACAGAAAGACACCCAGGCAGACAGAGACACAGACAGACTGACACCCAGACAGACAGAAGAACGGAAAGACACCCAGGCAGACAGAGACACAGACAGACAGACAGACAGACAGACAGACAGACAGACAGACAGATAGACAGATAGAGACACGGACAGACTGACACCTAGACAGACAGAGACACTGACAGAAACACCCAGACAGACAGACACATGGAAAGACACCCAGAAAAAGACACAGACAGATAAACAGACAGACAGATAGAGACACGGACAGACTGACACCTAGATAGACACAGACATGGACAGATAGACACCCAGACAGACAGAGACAAGGAAAGACACCCAAAAAAAGACACACACAGATAGATAGACAGACAGAGACATGGACAGACTGACAGACAGAGAAACAGATAAACACCCAGGTAGACAGAGACACAGAGAAACAGACAGAAACGCATGTAGACAGAGACACAGACAGAAACCCAGAAAAAGACACAGAGAGACAGACAGACACACGGACAGACTGACACCCAGACAGACAGAGACACGGACAGACAGACAGACAGACAGACAGTCAGAGACATGGAAAGACACCCAGGAAAAGACACAGACAGACAGACAGACAGAGACATGGACAGACAGACACCCAGACAGCCAGAGACACGGAAAGACACCCAGAAAAAGACACAGACAGACAGATAGACAGCCAGAGAAACGGACAGACAGACACCCAGACAGCCAGAGACACGGAAAGACACCCAGAAAAAGACACAGATGGACAGATAAACAGACAGAGACACGGACAGACTGACAGACAGAGAAACAGAGAGACAACCAGACAGAGAAACAGACAGAAACGCATGTAGACAGAGACACAGACAGAAACCCAGAAAAAGACACAGACAGACAGAGACACAGAAAGACACCCAGGCAGACAGACACACAGACAGATAGACAGACAGGCAGAGACACGGAAAGACACCCAGAAAAAGAGACAGACAGACACCCAGGCAGACAGAGAGACAGACAGACAGAGAGACAGAGGCATGGACAGACTGACAGTCATACAGACAGAGACATGGACAGACAGAGACACAGACAGACAGACTGACAGAGACACAGACAGACACCCAGGCAGACAGAGACACAGACAGACACCCAGAAAAAGACACAGATATACACCCAGTCAGACAGAGAGACAGACAGACAGAGAGACAGAGGCACGGACAGACAGACACCCAGACAGGCAGAGACACGGAAAGACACCCAGAAAAAGAGACAGACAGACACCCAGGCAGACAGAGAGACAGAGGCACGGACAGACTGACACTCATACAGACAGAGACACGGACAGACAGACAGACAGACAGACAGACAGACAGGCAGAGACACAGAAAGACACACAGAAAAAGAGACAGACAGAAAGGCAGACAGAGACACAGACAGATAGGAAGACACCCACCTAGACAGACAGAGACCCATACAGACAGAGGCACAGACAGAAACACAGACAGGCAGAGACACGGAAAGACACCCGGAAAAAGACTCAGACAGACAGACTTAGACACGGACAGACAGAGACACAGACAGACAGACACCCAGGCAGACACCCAAAAAATAACAGACACCCAGGCAGACAGAGACACGGACAGACACCCAGAAAAAGACACAGACAGACACCCAGGCACACAGAGACACAGACAGACACCCAGAAAAAGACACAGACCCACTAACCCAGGCAGACAGAGAGACAGAGAGACAGAGACCCACCCAGACAGACAGACAGACAGACACCCAGACAGACAGAGCCACAGACAGATACACAGAAAGACACAGACAGACACCCAGACAGAGAGAGACCCAGACAGATAGACAGACACCCACCCAGACAGACAGAGTCACAGACAGACAGACAGACAGACAGGTCAGAGACACAGACAGACTGACACCCAGACAGACAGAGACATGGACAGACAGACACCCAGACAGACAGAGACAAGGAAAGACACCCAGAAAAAGACACACACAGATAGATAGACAGACAGAGACACGGACAGACTGAAAGACAGAGAAACAGACAGAAACGCATGTAGACAGAGACACAGACAGAAAACCAGAAAAAGACACGGACAGAGTGACACCCAGTCAGACAGAGACACGGACGGACAGACAGACAGACAGACAGACACGGACAGACAGACACCCAGACAGCCAGGGACACGGAAAGACACCCAGAAAAAGACACAGACAGACAGATAGACAGACAGAGACACGGACAGACTGACAGACAGAGAAACAGAGAGACAACCAGACAGAGAAACAGACAGAAACGCATGTAGACAGAGACACAGACAAAAAAACAGGAAAAAAAAAAAGACAGACAGAGACACAAAAAGACAGAGACACGGAAAGACACCCAGGCAGACAGAGACACGGACAGACTGACAGACAGAGAAACAGAGAGACAACCCAGAAACAGACACCCAAAAAAAGACACAGACAGACAGATAGACAGACAGAGACACGGACAGACTGACAGACAGAAAAACAGACAGACAACCAAACAGACAGACAGACAGACAAACAGACTGACTGAGACACAGGTAAACAGACAGAGACACAGACAGACACCCAGACAGGCAGAGACATGGAAAGACACCCAGAAAAAGAGACACCCAGGCAGACAAAGAGACAGACAGACAGAGACACAGAGGCATGGACAGACTGACAGTCATACAGACAGAGACACGGGCAGACACAGACAGACAGACAGACAGACAGACAGACAGACAGACAGACAGAGACACAGACAGACACCAGACAGACACCCAGAAAAAGACACAGACACCAGACAGACAGAGAGACAGACAGACACCCAGAAAAAGACACAGACACAGACAGACACCCAGAAAAAGACACAGACTGAGACACAGACAGACACCCAGAAAAAGACACAGACAGACAGACAGACAGAGACAGACTGACACCCAGACAGACAGAAGAACGGAAAGACACCCAGGCATACAGAGACACAGACAGACAGACAGAGACACAGACAGACTGACACCCAGACAGACAGAGACACGGAAAGACACCCAGAAAAAGACAAAGACAGACAAACAGACAGACAGATAGACAGATAGAGACACGGACAGACTGACACCTAGACAGACAGAGACACTGACAGAAACACCCAGACAGACAGACACATGGAAAGAGACCCAGAGAAAGACACAGACAGACAAACAGACAGACAGACAGATAGACTGATAGAGACACGGACAGACTGACACCTAGATAGACAGAGACATGGACAGACAGACACCCAGACAGACAGAGACAAGGAAAGACACCCAAAAGAAGACACACACAGATAGATAGACAGACAGAGACACGGACAGACTGACAGACAGAGAAACAGATAAACACCCAGGTAGACAGAGACACAGAGAAACAGACAGAAACGCATGTAGACAGAGACACAGAGAGAAACCCAGAAAAAGACACAGACAGACACACACACACACACACACGGACAGAGTGACACCCAGACAGACAGAGACACGGACGGACGGACAGACAGACAGACAGACAGACACGGACAGACAGACACCCAGACAGCCAATGACACGGAAAGACACCCAGAAAAAGACACAGACAGACAGATAGACAGACAGACAGAGACACGGATAGACTGACAGACAGAGAAACAGAGAGACAACCAGACGGAGAAACAGAGACATGAAACGCATGTAGACAGAGACACAGACAGAAAAGCAGAAAAAGACACAGACAGACAGAGACACAGAAAGACAGAGACACAGACAGACAAATAGACAGACAGAGACACGGACAGACTGACAGACAAAGAAACAGAGAGACAACCAGACAGACAGACAGACAGACAGAGAAACAGACTGAATGAGACACAGGTAAACAGACAGAGACACAGACAGACACCCAGACAGGCAGAGACACGAAAAGACACCCAGAAAAAGAGACACACAGACACCCAGGCAGACAAAGAGACAGACAGACAGAGACACAGAGGCATGGACAGACTGACAGTCATACAGACAGAGACACGGACAGACAGAGAAACAGACAGACAGACAGATAGAGACACAGACAGACACCCAGGCAGACAGAGACACAGACAGACAGACAGACAGACAGAGACACAGACACAGACACAGACAGACTGACACCCAGACAGACAGAGACACGGACAGAAACACCCAGACAGACAGAGACACGGAAAGACACCCAGAAAAAGACACAGACAGACAAACAGACAGACAGATAGACAGATAGAGACACGGACAGACTGACACCTAGACAGACAGAGACACTGACAGAAACACCCAGACAGACAGACACATGGAAAGACACCCAGAAAAAGACACAGAGAGACAGACAGACACACGGACAGACTGACACCCAGACAGACAGAGACACGGACAGACAGACAGACAGACAGTCAGAGACATGGAAAGACACCCAGGAAAAGACACAGACAGACAGACAGACAGACAGAGACATGGACAGACAGACACCCAGACAGCCAGAGACACGGAAAGGAACCCAGAAAAAGACACAGACAGACAGATAGACAGCCAGAGACATAGACAGACAGACACCCAGACAGCCAGAGACACGGAAAGACACCCAGAAAAAGACACAGATAGACAGATAAACAGACAGAGACAGGGACAGACTGACAGAGAAACAGAGAGACAACTAGACAGAGAAACAGACAGAAACGCATGTAGACAGAGACACAGACAGAAACGCATGTAGACAGAGACACAGACAGAAACCCAGAAAAAGACACAGACAGACAGAGACACAGAAAGACACCCAGGCAGACAGACACACAGACAGATAGACAGACAGGCAGAGACACGGAAAGACACCAAGAAAAAGGGACAGACAGACACCCAGGCAGACAGAGAGAGAGACAGACAGACAGAGAGACAGAGGCATGGACAGACTGACAGTCATACAGACAGAGACACGGACAGACAGAGACACAGACAGACAGACTGACAGAGACACAGACAGACACCCAGGCAGACAGAGACACAGACAGACACCCAGAAAAAGACACAGATATACACCCAGGCAGACAGAGAGACAGACAGACAGAGAGACAGACGCACGGACAGACTGACACTCATACAGACAGAGGCAGAGACAGACAGACACCCAGACAGGCAGAGACACGGAAAGACACCCAGAAAAAGAGACAGACAGACACCCAGGCAGACAGAGAGACAGAGGCACGGACAGACTGACACTCATACAGACAGAGACACGGACAGACAGACAGACAGGCAGAGACACAGAAAGACACCCAGAAAAAGAGACAGACAGACAGATAGACAGGCAGACAGAGACACAGACAGATAGGAAGACACCCACCCAGACAGACAGAGACCCATACAGACAGAGACACAGACAGAAACACAGACAGCAGACACCAGAAAAAGACTCAGACAGATAGACAGACAGAAAGACAGACAGACAGAGACACGGACAGACAGAGACACAGACAGACACCCAGGCAGACACCCAGGCAGACACCCAGAAAATAACAGACACCCAGGCAGACAGAGACACGGACAGACACCCAGAAAAAGACACAGACAGACGCCCAGGTAGACAGAGAGACAGAGAGACAGAGGCACGGACAGACTGACACTCATACAGACAGAGACACGGGCAGACAGACACCCAGACAGGGAGAGACACGGAAAGACACCCAAGAAAAGAGACAGACAGACAGATAGGCAGGCAGACGGAGACCCAGACAGATAGGCAGACACCCACCCATACAGACAGAGACACAGACAGACACACAGATAGCAGACACCCAGAAAAAGACACAGAGAGACAGACAGACAGACATAGACACAGACACAGAGACACAGACAGACACCCAGACGGCCAGAGACACGGAAAGACACCCAGAAAAAGACACAGATAGACAGATAAACAGACAAAGACACGGACAGACTGACAGACAGAGAAACAGAGAGACAACCAGACAGAGAAACAGACAGAAACGCATGTAGACAGAGACATAGACAGAAACGCATGTAGACAGAGACACATACAGAAACCCAGAAAAAGACACACACAGACAGAGACACAGAAAGACAGAGACACAGAAAGACACCCAGGCAGACAGACACACAGACAGATCGACAGACAGGCAGAGACACGGAAAGACACCCAGAAAAAGAGACAGACAGACAGATAGACAGGCAGACAGAGAGACAGACAGACAGAGAGACAGAGGCATGGACAGACTGACAGTCATACAGACAGAGACACGGACAGACAGAGACACAGACAGACACCCAGGCAGACAGAGACACAGACAGACACCCAGAAAAAGACACAGATAGACACCCAGGCAGACAGAGAGACAGATAGACAGAGAGACAGAGGCACGGACAGACTGACACTCATACAGGCAGAGACACGGAAAGACACCCAGAAAAAGAGACAGACAGACACCCAGGCAGACAGAGAGACAGAGGCACGGACAGACTGACACTCATACAGACAGAGACACGGACAGACAGACAGACAGACAGGCAGAGACACAGAAAGACACCCAGAAAAAGAGAAAGACAGACAGATAGACAGGCAGACAGAGACACAGACAGATAGGAAGACACCCACCCAGACAGACAGAGACCCATACATACAGAGACACAGACAGAAACACAGACAGCAGACACCCAGAAAAAGACTCAGACAGATAGACAGACAGAAAGACAGACAGACAGACAGAGACACGGACAGACAGAGACACAGACAGACACCCAGAAAAAGACACAGACAGACGCCCAGGCAGACAGAGAGACAGAGAGACAGAGGCACGGACAGACTGACACTCATACAGACAGAGACACGGACAGACAGACACCCAGACAGGGAGAGACACGGAAAGACACCCAAGAAAAGCGACAGACAGACAGATAGGCAGGCAGACGGAGACACAGACAGATAGGCAGACACCCACCCATACAGACAGAGACACAGACAGACACACAGACAGCAGACACCCAGAAAAAGACACAGAGAGACAGACAGACAGACACAGACACAGAGACACAGACAGACACCCAGACAGCCAGAGACACGGAAAGACACCCAGAAAAAGACACAGATAGACAGATAAACAGACAGAGACACGGACAGACTGACAGACAGAGAAACAGAGAGACAACCAGACAGAGAAACAGACAGAAACGCATGTAGACAGAGACACAGACAGAAACGCATGTAGACAGAGACACAGACAGAAACCCAGAAAAAGACACAGAGAGACAGACAGACACACGGACAGACTGACACCCAGACAGACAGACAGACAGAGACATGGACAGACAGACACCCAGACAGCCAGAGACACGGAAAGACACCCAGAAAAAGAGACAGACAGACACCCAGGCAGACAGAGAGACAGAGGCACGGACAGACTTACACTCATACAGACAGAGACACGGACAGACAGACACCCAGACAGGCAGAGACACAGAAAGACACCCAGAAAAAGACACAGACAGACACCCAGGCAGACAGAGAGACAGACAGACAGAGACACAGACAGAAACGCATGTAGACAGAGACACAGACAGAAACGCATGTAGACAGAGACACAGACAGAAACCCAGAAAAAGACACAGACAGACAGAGACACAGAAAGACACCCAGGCAGACAGAGATACAGACAGATAGACAGACAGGCAGAGACACGGTAGGACACCCAGAACAAGAGACAGACAGACACCCAGGCAGACAGAGAGAGAGACATACAGAGAGACAGAGGCATGGACAGACTGACAGTCATACAGACAGACTGACAGAGACACAGACAGACTCCCAGAGACACAGACAGACTCCCAGAAAAGGACACAGACAGACGCCCAAGCAGGCAGAGACACAGACAGACACCCAGACAGAGAAACAAACAGACACCGAGGTAGACACAGAAAGACAGACAGACAGACACCCAGACAGATAGAGACACAGACAGACACCCAGAAGAAGACACAGACAGACAGTCAGACAGAGAAACAAACACCCAGGCAGACAGACACACAGACAGACAGACAGACGCACACTCAGACACCTAGACATTCAGACTGACAGACAGACAGACAGACAGAGACACAGACAGAGACACAGACAGATACCCACCCAGAGAGACAGTCACAGACAGACAGACACCCAGACAGACAGACAGAGAGAGACGGACAGACAGACTTCCAGGGAAACAGAGACACGGACAGACACCCAGAAAAAGACAGAGACAGACAGAGACACGAACAGACTCACACCAAGACAGACAGAGACACAGACAGATAGACAGAGACAGACCGAGACAGATAGACAGACACCCACCCAGACAGACAGACACCCAAACAGACACCCATACAGACAGAGACACAGACAGACAACCATACAAAGACACAGACAGACAGACACCCAGACAGACAGAGTCACAGACAGACAGACACCCAGACAGACAGACAGAGAGACACCCAAACGGACAGAGACACGGACAGACAGAGACACAGACAGACACCCAGGCAGGCAGAGACACAGACAGACAGGCAGACAGACAGACAGGCAGGCAGAGACACAGACAGACAGACAGAGAGACACCCAAACGGACAGACAGACACCCAGACAGAGACACAGACATACACCCAGACAGACAGAATCACAGACAGACAGACACCCAGACAGACAGACAGAGAAACACCCAAACGGACAGAGACATGGAAAGACAGAGACACAGACAGACACCCAGGCAGGCAGAGACACAGACAGACACCCAGGCAGACAGATCGACAGACAGACAGACACAGACAGAGAAACAAACAGACACCGAGGTAGACACAGAAAGACAGACAGACAGACACCCAGACAGACAGAGACACAGACAGACACCCAGAAAAAGACACAGACAGACAGTCAGACAGAGAAACAAACACCCAGGCAGACAGACACACAGACAGACAGACGCACACTCAGACACCTAGACACTCAGACTGACAGACAGACAGACATTCAGACAGACAGACAGAGACACAGACAGAGACACAGACAGATACCCACCCAGAGAGACAAAGTCACAGACAGACAGACACCCAGACAGACAGACAGAGAGAGACGGACAGACAGACTTCCAGGGAAACAGAGACACGGACAGACACCCAGAAAAAGACAGAGACAGACCGAGACAGATAGACAGACACCCACCCAGACAGACAGACACCCAAACAGACACCCATACAGACAGAGACACAGACAGACAACCATACAAAGACACAGACAGATGTCCAGGCAGACAGAGACACAGAAAGACACCCATAAAAAAGAGACAGAGAGACACCCAGACAGAGAGAGACCCAGGCAGATAGACAGACACCCACCCAGATAGACAAAGTCACAGAAAGACATACACCCAGACAGACAGAGTCACAGACAGACAGACAACCAGACAGACAGAGTCACAGACAGACAGACACCCAGATAGACAGACAGAGAGACACCCAAACGGACAGAGACACGGACAGACAGAGACACAGACAGACACCCAGGCAGGCAGAGACGCAGACAGACAGACAGGCAGGCAGAGACACAGACAGACAGACAGACAGACAGACAGACAGACAGGTAGACAGAGACACAGACATAGACACAGACAGACAGACACCCAGATAGACAGACAGAGACACAGACAGATACACAGACAGACACCCAGAAAAACACACAGACAGACGGACAGACAGACAGACAGATAGAGACACGGACAGACGGACACCCAAACAGACAGACACACAGAAAGACACCCAGACAGAGACAGACCCAGGCAGATAGACAGACACCCGCCCAGACAGACAAAGTCACAGACAGACAGACATCCAGACAGACAGAGACACAGACAGACAACCAGACAGACAGAGACACAGAAAGACACCCAGAAAAAGAGACTGACAGACACCCAGAGAGAGAGAGACCCAGGCAGATAGACAGACACCCACCCAGACAGACAAAGTCACAGAGAGACAGACACCCAGACAGACAGAGACACAGACAGAGACACAGACAGATACCCAGACGGAGAAGCAGACAGAGACACAGACAGACACCCAGACAGAGAAACAAACAGACACCGAGGTAGACACAGACACAGAAAGACAGACAGACACCCACAAAAAGACACAGACAGACAGTCAGACAGAGAAACAAACACCCAGGCAGACAGACACACAGACAGATACCCACCCAGAGAGACAAAGTCACAGACAGACAGACACCCAGACAGACAGACAGAGAGAGACGGACAGACAGACTTCCAGGGAAACAGAGACACGGACAGACACCCAGAAAAAGACAGAGACAGACAGAGACACGAACAGACTCACACCAAGACAGACAGAGACACAGACAGATAGACAGAGACAGACCGAGACAGATAGACAGACACCCACCCAGACAGACAGACACCCAAACAGACACCCATACAGACAGAGACACAGACAGACAACCATACAAAGACACAGACAGATGTCCAGGCAGACAGAGACACAGAAAGACACCCATAAAAAGAGACAGAGAGACACCCAGACAGAGAGAGACCCAGGCAGATAGACAGACACCCACCCAGATAGACAAAGTCACAGTAAGACATACACCCAGACAGACAGAGTCACAGACAGACAGACACCCAGACAGACAGAGTCACAGACAAACAGACACCCAGACAGACAGACAGAGAGACACCCAAACGGACAGAGACACGGACAGACAGAGACACAGACAGACACTCAGGCAGGCAGAGACACAGATAGACAGGCAGACAGACAGACAGGCAGGCAGAGACACAGACAGACAGGCAGACAGACAGACAGACAGAGACAAAGACATAGACATAGACAGACAGACACCCAGACGGACAGACAGACAAACAGAGACACGGACAGACGGACACCCAGACAGACAGACGCACACTCAGACACCTAGACACTCAGACTGACAGACAGACAGACATTCAGACAGACAGACACACAGACTGAGACACAGACAGAAACCCAGACGGAGACACAGACAGACACCCAGGCAGACAGATCGACAGACAGACAGACACAGACAGATACCCAGACAGAGACACAGACAGACACCCAGGCAGACAGAGACAAAGACAGATAGACAGACAGATAGACAAACAGACAGAGAAACAGACAGACAGACAGACAGACAGACAGACAGGTAGACAGAGACACAGACATAGACACAGACAGACAGACACCCAGATAGACAGACAGAGACACAGACAGATACACAGACAGACACCCAGAAAAACACACAGACAGACGGACAGACAGACAGACAGAGAGACACCCAGACAGACAGACAGACAGACAGACAGACAGACAGACAGACACCCAGAAAAAGACACAGACAGACAGACAGAGACATAGACAGACAGACACCCAGACAGAGACACAGACAGATACCCAGGCAGACAAAGACACAGACACCCAAACAGACAGACAGAGACACTTACACACAAAGAGACAGAGACAAAGATCGACAATCAGACAGAGACAGAGACAGATAAACAGACAGAGACACAGACAGACAGACAGACAACCAGACAGACAGACACCCAGACTGACAGAGACACATACAGACAGACAACCGGACAGACAGACAGACAGACACCCAGACATATACACAGACAACCAGAAAGATAGACAGAGACACAGACAGACAGATAGATAGACAAGGACACAGACAGACATATAGACAGAGAAACAGACACCCAGGCAGACAGAGGCACAGAAAGACACCCATAAAAAGACACAGACAGACAGACAGACAGACAGAGACACGGATAGACAGACAGACAGACAGACAGAGACACGGATAGACTGACAGACAGACAGACAGAGACACGGATAGACTGACACCCAGACAGACAGAGACACAGACAGACTGACACCCAGACGGACAGAGACACGGATAGACAGAGACACAGACAGACACCCAAGCAGGCAGAGACACAGACAGACAGACACCCAGGCAGACAGATCGACAGACAGACAGACACCCAGACAGAGACACAGACGGATAACCAGACGGAGAAGCAGACAGAGACCCAGATGGAGAAGCAGACAGAGACACAGACAGACACCCAGACAGAGAAACAAACAGTCACCGAGGTAGACACAGACACAGAAAGACAGACAGTCACACACCCAGAAAAAGACACAGACAGAAACTCAGGCAGACAGACGCACACTCAGACACCTAGACACTCAGACTGACAGACAGACAGACATTCAGACATACAGACAGAGACACAGACAGATACCCAGACGGAGAAGCAGACAGAGACACAGACAGACACCCAGGCAGCCAGAGACACAGACAGACAGGCAGACAGACACCCAGGCAGGCAGAGACACAGACATAGAGACAGACAGACAGACAGACAGACAGAGACACGGACAGACGGACGCCCAGACAGACAGACACACAGACAGAGACACAGACAGATACCCAGACGAAGAAGCAGACAGAGACACAGACAGACGCCCAGGCAGACAGAGACAAGGACAGATAGACAGACAGATAGAGAAACAGACAGAGACACAGACAGACAGGTAGACAGGTAGACAGAGACACAGACATAGACACAGACAGACACCCAGATAGACAGAGACACAGACAGTTAGACAGACAGACAGACACCTAGAAAAACACACAGACAGACGGACAGACAGACAGACAGAGACATGGACAGACGGACACCCAAACAGACAGACACACAGACAGACACCCAGACAGAGACACAGACAGACACCCAGACAGAGAGAGACCCAGGCAGATAGACAGACATCCGCCCAGACAGACAAAGTCACAGACAGACAGACTAACAGACACCCAAACAGACAGAGACGCAGACAGACAACCAGACAGAGACACAGACGGACATCCAGGCAGAGAGAGACCCAGGCAGATAGACAGACACCCACCCAGACAGACAAAGTCACAGAGAGACAGACACCCACCCAGACTGACAGAGACATAGACAGACAGACAGACAGACAGACACCCAGACAGAGACACAGACAGACACCCAGACAGACAGTGTCACGGACAGACAGACACCCAGACAGACAGACAGAGAGACACCCAAATGGACAGAGAGACACCCAGACATAGGGACACCCAAACGGACAGACAGACACCCAGACAGAGACACAGACAGACACCCAGACAGAGTCACAGACAGACAGACAGAGAGACACCCAAACGGACAGAGACATGGACAGACAGACAGACAGACAGAGAGACACCCAAACGGACAGACAGAGAAACAGACAGACACCCAGACGGACAGACAGAGAGACACCCAAACGGACAGAGACACGGACAGACTCACACCAAGACAGACAGAGACACAGACAGATAGACAGAGACAGACCGAGACAGATAGACAGACACCCAAACAGACTCCCAGACAGACAGCGACACAGACAGACAACCAGACAGAGACACAGACAGACATCCAGGCAGACAGAGACACAGAAAGACACACAGAAAAAGAGACAGACAGACACCCAGAGAGAGAGAGACCCAGGCAGATAGACGGACACCCACCCAGACAGACAAAGTCACAGAGAGACAGACACCCAGACTGACAGAGACATAGACAGACAGACAGACAGACACCTGGACAGACAGATACCCAAACAGAGACACAGACAGACACCCAGACAGACAGTGTCACAGACAGACAGACACCCAGACAGACAGACAGAGAGACACCCAAACGGACAGACAGACACCCAGACAGACAGAGACACAGACATACACCCAGACAGACAGAGTCACAGACAGACAGACACCCAGACAGACAGACAGAGAAACACCCGAACGGACAGAGACATGGAAAGACAGAGACACAGACAGACACCCAGACAGACAGACAGAGAGAGACGGACAGGCAGACAGATCGATAGACAGACAGACACAGACAGACACCCAGACGGAGAAGCAGACAGAGACACAAACAGACACCCAGACAGAGAAACAAACAGACACCGAGGTAGACGCAGACACAGAAAGACAGACACCCAGAAAAAGACACAGACAGACAGTCAGACAGAGAAACAAACACCCAGGCAGACAGACACACAGACAGACAGAAACCCAGACAGACAGACGCACACTCAGACACCTAGACACTCAGACTGACAGACAGACAGACATTCAGACAGACAGACAGAGACACAGACAGAGACACAGACGGAGAAGCAGACAGAGACACAGACAGACACCCAGACAGACAGACAGAGAGACACCCAAACGGACAGAGACACAGACAGACACCCAGGCAGGCAGAGACACAGACAGACACCCAGGCAGGCAGAGACACAGACAGAGACACACCCAAACGGACAGAGACACGGACAGACAGAGACACAGACAGACACCCAGGCAGGCAGAGACACAGACAGACACCCAGACAGACACCCAGGCAGGCAGAGACACAGACATAGAGACAGACAGACAGACAGACAGACACAGACACAGAAACACACCCAGAAAAAGAGACAGACAGACACCCAGACAGAGAGAGACCCAAGCAGATGGACAGACACCCACCCAGACAGACAAAGTCACAGACAGAAAGACAGTCACAGACAGACAGACACCCAGACAGAGAGACACCCAAATGGACAGACAGAAGGACAGGCAGACAGAGAGACACCCAAACGGACAGAGACATGGACAGACAGAGACACAGACAGACACCCAGACTGACAGAGACATAGACAGACAGACAGACAGACACCTGGACAGACAGACACCGAGACAGAGACACAGACAGACACCCAGACAGACAGTGTCACAGACAGACAGACACCCAGACAGACAGAGAGACACCCAAATGGACAGACAGACACCCAGACAGACAGAGACACAGACATACACCCAGACAGACAGAGTCACAGACAGACAGGCACCCAGACAGACACCCAGACAGACACCCAGGCAGGCAGAGACACAGACATAGAGACAGACAGACAGACAGACAGACAGACACAGACACAGAAACACACCCAGAAAAAGAGACAGACAGACACCCAGACAGAGAGAGACCCAAGCAGATGGACAGACACCCACCCAGACAGACAAAGTCACAGACAGAAAGACAGTCACAGACAGACAGACACCCAGACAGAGAGACACCCAAATGGACAGACAGAAGGACAGACAGACAGAGAGACACCCAAACGGACAGAGACAGGGACAGACAGAGACACAGACAGACACCCAGACTGACAGAGACATAGACAGACAGACAGACACCTGGACAGACAGACACCGAGACAGAGACACAGACAGACACCCAGACAGACAGTGTCACAGACAGACAGACACCCAGACAGACAGAGAGACACCCAAACGGACAGACAGACACCCAGACAGACAGAGACACAGACATACACCCAGACAGACAGAGACACAGACAGACAGACACCCAGACAGACAGACAGACAGAGAGACACCCAAACGGACAGAGACATGGACAGACAGAGACACAGACAGATCGACAGACAGTCAGACAGACAGACACAGACAGACACACAGGCAAACAGAGACAAAGACAGATAGACAGACACCCACCCAGACAGACACCCAAACAGACACCCAGACAGACATAGACACAGACAGACAACCAGACAGAGACACAGACAGACATCCAGGCAGACAGAGACACAGACAGACACCCAGACAGAGAGAGACCCAAGCAGATGGACAGACACCCACCCAGACAGACAAAGTCACAGACAGAAAGACAGTCACAGACAGACAGACACCCAGACAGACAGACAGACAGAGAGACACCCAAATGGACAGACAGAAAGACAGACAGACAGAGAGACAGACAGACAGACAGGCAGACAGAGACACAGACAGAAAGACACCCAGAAAAAGAGACAGAGAGACACCCAGACAGAGAGAGACCCAGGCAGATAGACAGACACCCACCCAGACAGACAATGTCACACACAGACAGGCACCCAGACAAACAGACAGAGAGACACCCAAACGGACAGACAGACACCCAGACAGACAGAGTCACAGACAGACACCCAGACAGACAGACAGAGAGACACCCAGACAGACAGAGACAGACAGACAGACAGACACCCAGAAAAAGACACCCAGAAAAAGACACAGACAGACGGACAGAGACATAGACAGACAGACACCCAGACAGACACACAGACAGATACCCAGGCAGACAAAGACACAGACACCCAAACAGACAGACAGACACCTGGACAGACAGACACCGAGACAGAGACACAGACAGACACCCAGACAGACAGAGAGACACCCAAACGGACAGACAGACAGACAGACAGGCAGACAGAGAGACACCCAAACGGACAGACAGAAAAAGACACAGACATCCAAGACAGGGAGAGACCGAGACAGATAGACAGACACCCACCCGGACAGACAGACACCCAGACAGACAGAGACACAGACAGAGACACAGACATACACCCAGACAGACAAAGTCACAGACAGACAGACAGAGAGACACCCAAACGGACAGAGACATGGACAGACAGAGACACAGACAGATCGACAGACAGTCATACAGACAGACAGACACACAGGCAAACAGAGACAAAGACAGATAGACAGACACCCACCCAGACAGACACCCAAACAGACACCCAGACAGACATAGACACAGACAGACAACCAGACAGAGACACAGACAGACATCCAGGCAGACAGAGTCACAGAAAGACACCCAGAAAAAGAGACAGACAGACACCCAGACAGAGAGAGACCCAAGCAGATGGACAGACACCCACCCAGACAGACAAAGTCACAGACAGAAAGACAGTCACTGACAGACAGACACCCAGACAGACAGACAGAGAGACACCCAAATGGACAGACAGAAAGACAGACAGACAGAGAGACAGACAGACAGACAGACAGGCAGACAGAGACACAGACAGAAAGACACCCAGAAAAGGAGACAGAGAGACACCCAGACAGAGAGAGACCCAGGCAGATAGACAGACACCCACCCAGACAGACAATGTCACAGACAGACAGGCACCCAGACAAACAGACAGAGAGACACCCAAACGGACAGACAGACACCCAGACAAACAGATTCACAGACAGAAAGACACCCAAGCAGATAGACAGACACCCACCCAGACAGACAAAGTCACAGACAGACAGACACCCAGACAGACAGACTCACAGAGAGACACCCACCCAGATAGACAGACAGAGAGACACCCAAACGGACAGACAGATTTCCAGGCAAACAGAGACACGGAATAACACCCAGAAAAAGACAGAGACAGACAGAGACACGAACAGATAGACAGAGAGACACCGAGACAGATAGACAGACACCCACCCAGACAGACAGACACACAAACAGACACCCATACAGACAGAGACACAGACAGACAACCAGACAGAGACACTCAACTCAACTCAACTCAGACTTTATTTATAAAGCACATTTAAAACAACCAAGGTTGACCAAAGTGCTGTACAGGTTAATACATATAATATACATGTAAAACATAAAGTGCCATAGATACAAGAAGTTACAATAAATTTTTAAGATACTTAAACTTGGTTAAAAGCCAGGGAGAAAAAGTGTGTTTTAAGGGAGGATTTAAAAACCTCAAATGATCCGGCAGATCGGATGTACCAGGGCAAGTTATTCCATAGCCTAGGGGCCGCCGATATCCAGACACAGACAGACATCCAGACAGACAGAGACACCGAAGGACACCCAGAAAAAGAGACAGAGAGACACCCAGACAGAGAGAGACCCAGTCAGATAGACAGACACCCACCCAGACAGAGAAAGTCACAGACAGACAGACACCCAGACAGACAGACAGAGAGACACCTAAACGGACAGACAGACACCCAGACAGACAGACACACAGACAGACAGACACCCAGACAGACAGACAGAGAGACACCCAGACAGACAGAGAGACAGACAGTCACCCAGAAAAAGACACAGACATCCAAGACAGAGAGAGACCGAGACAGATAGACAGACACCCACCCGGACAGACAGACACCCAGACAGACAGAGACACAGACAGAGACACAGACTGATATCCAGGCAGACAGAGACACAGAGAAAAAGAGACAGAGAGACACCCAGACAGAGAGAGTCCCAGGCAGATAGACAGACACCCACCCAGACAGACAAAGTCACAGACAGACAGACATCCAGACAGACAGACAGAGAGACACCCAGACAGACAGAGTCATAGACAGACAGACAGACAGAGAGACACCCAAACAGACAGAGACACGGACAGACAGAGACACAGACAGACACCCAAGCAGGCAGAGACACAGACAGACAGACACCCAGGCAGACAGATCGACAGACAGACAGACACAGACATACACCCAGACAGAGACACAGACAGATACCCAGACGGAGAAGCAGACAGAGACACAGACAGACACCCAGAAAAAGAGACAGACAGACACCCAGACAGAGGGAGACCCAAGCAGATGGACAGACATCCACCCAGACAGACAAAGTCACAGACAGAAAGACAGTCACAGACAGACAGACACCCAGACAGAGACACAGACAGACACACACCCAGACAGATAAACAGACAGACAGCCAGACAGAGACGCAGACAGAGACACAAATAGACATCCAGAAAAAGACACAGACATCCAGCCAGACAGAGACACAGACAGATAGACAGACGGACAGACAGAGACACAGACAGACACCCAGAAAAAGACACAGACAGACAGAGACACAGACAGACTGACAGCCAGACAGACATAGACATGGACAGAGAGACACCCAGACAGACAGAGACATGGACAGACACCCAGGCAGACAGAGACACAGACAGATAGACAGACAAACAGACAAAGACACAGACAGACAGACAGACAGAGACACAGAAAGACACCCAGAAAAACACACAGACAGACAGACAGACAGACAGAGACACGGACAGACGGACACTCAAACAGATAGACACACAGACAGAGACACAGAAAGACACCCAGACAGAGAGAGACCCAGGCAGATAGACAGACACCCGCCCAGACAGACAAAGTCACAGACAGACAGAGAGACACCCAAACGGACAGAGACACGGACAGACAGAGACACAGACAGACACCCAGGCAGACAGACACCCAGGCAGACAGACACCCAGACAGACAGAGACAAAGACAGATAGACAGACGGATAGAGAAACAGACAGAGACACAGACAGACAGACAGGTAGACAGAGACACAGACATAGACACAGACAGACACCCAGATAGACAGACATATACACAGACAGACACCCAGAAAAACACACAGACAGACGGACAGATAGACAGACAGAGACACGGACAGACGGACACCGAAACAGACAGACACACAGACAGACACCCAGACAGAGAGAGACCCAGGCAGATAGAAAGACACCCGCCCAGACAGACAAAGTCACAGACATACAGACAGCCAAACAGACAGAGACACAGATAGACGACCAGACAGAGACACAGACAGACATCCAGGCAGACAGAGACACAGAAAGACACCCAGAAAAAGAGACAGACAGACACCCAGAGAGAGAGAGAGAGACCCAGGCAGATAGACAGACACCCACGCAGACAGGCAAAGTCACAGAGAGACAGACACCCAGACTGACAGAGACATAGACAGACAGACAGAGAGACAGACAGACACCTGGACAGACAGACACCCAGACAGACAGTGTCACAGACAGACAGACACCCAGACAGACAGACAGAGAGACACCCAAATGGACAGACAGACACCCAGACAGACAGAGACACAGACAGACACCCAGACAGAGTCACAGACAGACCGACACCCAGACAGACAGACAGACAGACAGACAGAGAGACACCCAAACGGACAGAGACATGGACAGACAGAGAGACAGACAGACAGACACAGACAGACACCCAGGCAGACAGAGACAAAGACAGATATACAGACACCCACCCAGACAGACAGAGACACAGACAGACAACCAGACAGAGACACAGACAGATATCCAGGTAGACAGAGTCACAGAAAGACACCCAGAAAAAGAGACAGAGAGACAGACAGACTGACACCCGGACAGACAGAGACATGGACAGATAGACACCCAGACAGACAGAGACACGTAAAGACACCCAGAAAAAGACACAGACAGAAAGACTGATAGACAGACAGACAGACTGACACCCAGACAGACAGAGACACGGACAGAAACACCCAGACAGACAGAGACACGGAAAGACACCCAGAAAAAGACACATACAGACAGACAGACTGACACCCGGACAGACAGAGACATGGACAGATAGACACCCAGACAGACAGAGACACGTAAAGACACCCAGAAAAAGACACAGACAGAAAGACTGATAGACAGACAGACAGACTGACACCCAGACAGAAAGAGACACGGAAAGACACCCAGAAAAAGACACAGATAGCAGACACCCAAAAAAAAACACAGACAGACAAACACCCAGAAAAAGACACGGACAGAAGGACTGACAGACAGACAGACAGACAGATTGACAACCAGACAGACAGAGACACAGACAGGCACACAGACAGACTGACAGAGACACAGACAGGCACACAGACAGACTGAGACACAGACAGACAGATAGACAGACAGACAGACAGACAGACAGACAGAGAAACAGACTGACTGAGACACAGGTAAACAGACAGAGACACAGACAGACACCCAGACAGGCAGAGACACGGAAAGACACCCAGGCAGACAAAGAGACAGACAGACAGAGACACAGAGGCATGGACAGACTGACAGTCATACAGACAGAGACACGGACAGACAGAGAAACAGACAAACACCCAGATAGACAGAGACACAGAGAAACAAACAGAAACGCATGTAGACAGAGACACAGACAGAAACCCAGAAAAAGACACAGACAGACAGACAGACAGACAGACACGGACAGACAGACACCCAGACAGCCAGGGACACGGAAAGACACCCAGAAAAAGACACAGACAGACAGATAGACAAACAGACAGAGACATGGACAGACTGACAGTCATACAGACAGAGACACGGACAGACAGAGACACAGACAGACAGACTGACAGAGACAGAGACAGACACCCAGGCAGACAGAGACACAGACAGACACCCAGAAAAAGACACAGACAGACACCCAGGCAGACAGAGAGACAGACAGACAGAGAGACAGAGGCACGGACAGACTGACACTCATACAGACAGAGGCACAGACAGACAGACACCCAGACAGGCAGAGACACGGAAAGACACCCAGAAAAAGAGACAGACAGACACCCAGGCAGACAGAGAGACAGAGGCACGGACAGACTGACACTCATACAGACAGAGACACGGACAGACAGACACCTAGACAGGCAGAGACACGGAAAAACACCCAGAAAAAGAGACAGACAGATAGGCAGGCAGACAGAGACACAGACAGATAGGCAGACACCCACCCATACAGACAGAGACACAGACAGACACACAGATAGCAGACACCCAGAAAAAGACACAGACAGACAGACAGACGGACAGAGACACGGACAGACAGAGACACAGACAGACAGGCAGACAGACACCCAGGCCGACACCCAGAAAATAACAGACACCCAGGCAGACAGAGACACGGACAGACACCCAGAAAAAGACACAGACAGACACCCAGGCACACAGAGACACAGACAGACGCCCAGGCAGACAGAGAGACAGAGGCACGGACAGACTGACACTCATACAGACAGAGACACGGACAGACAGACACCTAGACAGGCAGAGACACGGAAAAACACCCAGAAAAAGAGACAGACAGATAGGCAGGCAGACAGAGACACAGACAGATAGGCAGACACCCACCCATACAGACAGAGACACAGACAGACACACAGATAGCAGACACCCAGAAAAAGACACAGACAGACAGATAGACAGACACAGACACAGAGACACAGAGAGACAACCAGACAGAGAAACAGACAGAAACGCATGTAGACAGAGACACAGACAGACAGACAGACAGACAGAGACACAACCAGACAGAGAAACAGACAGAAACGCATGTAGACAGAGACACAGACAGAAACCCAGAAAAAGACACAGACAGACAGACACACACACAAACAGAGTGACACCCAGACAGACAGAGACACGGACGGACAGAAAGACAGACACGGACAGACAGACACCCAGACAGCCAATGACACGGAAAGGCACCCAGAAAAAGACACAGACAGACAGATAGACAGAGAAACAGAGAGACAACCAGATAGAGAAACAGACAGAAACGCATGTAGACAGAGACACAGACAGAAAAGGAGAAAAAGACACAGACAGACAGAGACATGGACAGACTGACAGACAGAGAAACAGAGAGACAACCCAGAAACAGACACCCAGAAAAAGACACAGACAGACAGATAGACAGACAGAGACACGGACAGACTGACAGACAGAGAAACAGAGAGACAACCAGACATACAGACAGACAGAGAAACAGACTGACTGAGACACAGGTAAACAGAGAGAGACACAGACAGACACCCAGACAGGCAGAGACACGGAAAGAGACCCAGAAAAAGAGACACACAGACACCCAGGCAGACAAAGAGACAGACAGACAGAGACACAGAGGCATGGACAGACTGACAGTCATACAGACAGAGACACGGACAGACAGACAGATAGACAGATAGAGACACAGACAGACACCCAGGCAGACAGAGACACAGACAGACACCCAGAAAAAGACACAGACAGACAGACAGACAGACAGATAGACAGGTAGAGAAACGGACAGACTGACACCTAGACAGACAGAGACACAGACAGAAACACCCAGACAGACAGAGACACGGAAAGACACCCAGAAAAAGACAGAGACAGACAGATAGACACACAGACAGAGACACGGACAGACTGACAGACAGAGAAACAGAGAGACAACCAGATAGAGAAACAGACAGAAACGCATGTAGACAGAGACACAGACAGAAAACCAGAAAAAGACACAGACAGACAGAGACACAGAAAGACAGAGACACGGAAAGACACCCAGGCAGACAGAGACACGGACAGACTGACAGACAGAGAAACAGAGAGACAACCCAGAAACAGACACAGACACCAGACAGACAGACAGACAGACAAACAGACAGACTGACAGAGACACAGGTAAACAGACAGAGACACAGACAGGCACACAGACAGACTGAGACACAGAGAGACACCCAGAAAAGGACACAGACAGACAGACAGACAGAGACAGACTGACACCCAGACAGACAGAGACATGGACAGAGGTACACCCAGACAGACAGAAGAACGGAAAGACACCCAGACAGACAGAGACACGGACAGAAACACCCAGACAGACAGACACGGAAAGACACTCATAAAAAGACACAGACAGACAAACAGACAGACAGATAGACAGATAGAGACACGGACAGACTGACACCTAGATAGACAGAGACATGGACAGACAGACACCCAGACAGACAGAGACACAGACAGACACACACACACACACACACACGGACAGAGTGACACCCAGACAGACAGAGACACGGACGGACAGACAGACAGACAGACACGGACAGACTGACACCCAGACAGACAGAGACAAGGAAAGACACCCAAAAAAAGACACACACAGATAGATAGACAGACAGAGACACGGACAGACTGACAGACAGAGAAACAGATAAAAACCCAGGTAGACAGAGACACAGAGAAACACCCAGGTAGACAGAGACACAGAGAAACAGACAGAGACACAGACAGAGACCCAGAAAAAGACACAGACAGACACACACACACACACACACACGGACTGAGTGACACCCAGACAGACAGAGACACGGACGGACGGACGGACAGACAGACAGACAGACACGGACAGACAGACACCCAGACAGCCAATAACACGGAAAGACACCCAGAAAAAGACACAGACAGACAGAGACACGGACAGACTGACAGACAGAGAAACAGAGAGACAACCAGACAGAGAAACAGAGACATTAAACGCATGTAGACAGAGACACAGACAGAAAAGCAGAAAAAGACACAGACAGACAGAGACACAGAAAGACAGAGACACGGAAAGACACCCAGATAGACAGAGACATGGACAGACTGACAGACAGAGAAACAGAGAGACAACCAGACAGACAGACAGACAGAGAAACAGACTGACTGAGACACAGGTAAACAGACAGAGACACAGACAGGCAGAGACACGGAAAGACACCCAGGCAGACAAAGAGACAGACAGACAGACAGAGACACAGAGGCATGGACAGACTGACAGTCATACAGACAGAGACACGGACAGACAGAGAAACAGACAGACAGACAGATAGACAGATAGAGACACAGACAGACACCCAGGCAGACAGAGACACAGACAGACACCCAGAAAAAGACACAGACAGACAGACAGACAGACAGACAGACAGACAGAGACAGACTGACACCCAGACAGACAGAAGAACAGAAAGACACCCAGGCAGACAGAGACACAGACAGACTGACACCCAGACAGACCGAAGAACGGAAAGACACCCAGGCAGACAGAGACACAGACAGACAGACAGACAGACAGACAGACAGACAGACAGACAGACAGACAGACAGACAGACAGATAGACAGATAGAGACACGGACAGACTGACACCTAGACAGACAGAGACACTGACAGAAACACCCAGACAGACAGACACATGGAAAGACACCCAGAAAAAGACACAGACAGATAAACAGACAGACAGATAGAGACACGGACAGACTGACACCTAGATAGACACAGACATGGACAGATAGACACCCAGACAGACAGAGACAAGGAAAGACACCCAAAAAAAGACACACACAGATAGATAGACAGACAGAGACATGGACAGACTGACAGACAGAGAAACAGATAAACACCCAGGTAGACAGAGACACAGAGAAACAGACAGAAACGCATGTAGACAGAGACACAGACAGAAACCCAGAAAAAGACACAGAGAGACAGACAGACACACGGACAGACTGACACCCAGACAGACAGAGACACGGACAGACAGACAGACAGACAGACAGTCAGAGACATGGAAAGACACCCAGGAAAAGACACAGACAGACAGACAGACAGAGACATGGACAGACAGACACCCAGACAGCCAGAGACACGGAAAGACACCCAGAAAAAGACACAGACAGACAGATAGACAGCCAGAGACACGGACAGACAGACATCCAGACAGCCAGAGACACGGAAAGACACCCAGAAAAAGACACAGATGGACAGATAAACAGACAGAGACACGGACAGACTGACAGACAGAGAAACAGAGAGACAACCAGACAGAGAAACAGACAGAAACGCATGTAGACAGAGACACAGACAGAAACCCAGAAAAAGACACAGACAGACAGAGACACAGAAAGACACCCAGGCAGACAGACACACAGACAGATAGACAGACAGGCAGAGACACGGAAAGACACCCAGAAAAAGAGACAGACAGACACCCAGGCAGACAGAGAGACAGACAGACAGAGAGACAGAGGCATGGACAGACTGACAGTCATACAGACAGAGACATGGACAGACAGAGACACAGACAGACAGACTGACAGAGACACAGACAGACACCCAGGCAGACAGAGACACAGACAGACACCCAGAAAAAGACACAGATATACACCCAGTCAGACAGAGAGACAGACAGACAGAGAGACAGAGGCACGGACAGACTGACACTCATACAGACAGAGGCACAGACAGACAGACACCCAGACAGGCAGAGACACGGAAAGACACCCAGAAAAAAAGACAGACAGACACCCAGGCAGACAGAGAGACAGAGGCACGGACAGACTGACACTCATACAGACAGAGACACGGACAGACAGACAGACAGACAGACAGACAGGCAGAGACACAGAAAGACACACAGAAAAAGAGACAGACAGAAAGGCAGACAGACACACGGACAGACTGACACCCAGACAGACAGAGACACGGACAGACAGACAGACAGACAGACAGTCAGAGACATGGAAAGACACCCAGGAAAAGACACAGACAGACAGACAGACAGAGACATGGACAGACAGACACCCAGACAGCCAGAGACACGGAAAGACACCCAGAAAAAGACACAGACAGACAGATAGACAGCCAGAGACACGGACAGACAGACATCCAGACAGCCAGAGACACGGAAAGACACCCAGAAAAAGACACAGATGGACAGATAAACAGACAGAGACACGGACAGACTGACAGACAGAGAAACAGAGAGACAACCAGACAGAGAAACAGACAGAAACGCATGTAGACAGAGACACAGACAGAAACCCAGAAAAAGACACAGACAGACAGAGACACAGAAAGACACCCAGGCAGACAGACACACAGACAGATAGACAGACAGGCAGAGACACGGAAAGACACCCAGAAAAAGAGACAGACAGACACCCAGGCAGACAGAGAGACAGACAGACAGAGAGACAGAGGCATGGACAGACTGACAGTCATACAGACAGAGACATGGACAGACAGAGACACAGACAGACAGACTGACAGAGACACAGACAGACACCCAGGCAGACAGAGACACAGACAGACACCCAGAAAAAGACACAGATATACACCCAGTCAGACAGAGAGACAGACAGACAGAGAGACAGAGGCACGGACAGACTGACACTCATACAGACAGAGGCACAGACAGACAGACACCCAGACAGGCAGAGACACGGAAAGACACCCAGAAAAAGAGACAGACAGACACCCAGGCAGACAGAGAGACAGAGGCACGGACAGACTGACACTCATACAGACAGAGACACGGACAGACAGACAGACAGACAGACAGACAGGCAGAGACACAGAAAGACACACAGAAAAAGAGACAGACAGAAAGGCAGACAGAGACACAGACAGATAGGAAGACACCCACCTAGACAGACAGAGACCCATACAGACAGAGGCACAGACAGAAACACAGACAGGCAGAGACACGGAAAGACACCCGGAAAAAGACTCAGACAGACAGACTTAGACACGGACAGACAGAGACACAGACAGACAGGCAGACAGACACCCAGGCAGACACCCAGAAAATAACAGACACCCAGGCAGACAGAGACACGGACAGACACCCAGAAAAAGACACAGACAGACACCCAGGCACACAGAGACACAGACAGACACCCAGAAAAAGACACAGACCCACTAACCCAGGCAGACAGAGAGACAGAGAGACAGAGACCCACCCAGACAGACAGACAGACAGACACCCAGACAGACAGAGCCACAGACAGATACACAGAAAGACACAGACAGACACCCAGACAGAGAGAGACCCAGACAGATAGACAGACACCCACCCAGACAGACAGAGTCACAGACAGACAGACAGACAGGTCAGAGACACAGACAGACTGACACCCAGACAGACAGAGACATGGACAGACAGACACCCAGACAGACAGAGACAAGGAAAGACACCCAGAAAAAGACACACACAGATAGATAGACAGACAGAGACACGGACAGACTGAAAGACAGAGAAACAGACAGAAACGCATGTAGACAGAGACACAGACAGAAAACCAGAAAAAGACACGGACAGAGTGACACCCAGTCAGACAGAGACACGGACGGACAGACAGACAGACAGACAGACACGGACAGACAGACACCCAGACAGCCAGGGACACGGAAAGACACCCAGAAAAAGACACAGACAGACAGATAGACAGACAGAGACACGGACAGACTGACAGACAGAGAAACAGAGAGACAACCAGACAGAGAAACAGACAGAAACGCATGTAGACAGAGACACAGACAAAAAAACAGGAAAAAAAAACAGACAGACAGAGACACAAAAAGACAGAGACACGGAAAGACACCCAGGCAGACAGAGACACGGACAGACTGACAGACAGAGAAACAGAGAGACAACCCAGAAACAGACACCCAAAAAAAGACACAGACAGACAGATAGACAGACAGAGACACGGACAGACTGACAGACAGAGAAACAGACAGACAACCAAACAGACAGACAGACAGACAAACAGACTGACTGAGACACAGGTAAACAGACAGAGACACAGACAGACACCCAGACAGGCAGAGACATGGAAAGACACCCAGAAAAAGAGACACCCAGGCAGACAAAGAGACAGACAGACAGAGACACAGAGGCATGGACAGACTGACAGTCATACAGACAGAGACACGGGCAGACACAGACAGACAGACAGACAGACAGACAGACAGACAGACAGACAGAGACACAGACAGACACCAGACAGACACCCAGAAAAAGACACAGACACCAGACAGACAGAGAGACAGACAGACACCCAGAAAAAGACACAGACACAGACAGACACCCAGAAAAAGACACAGACTGAGACACAGACAGACACCCAGAAAAAGACACAGACAGACAGACAGACAGAGACAGACTGACACCCAGACAGACAGAAGAACGGAAAGACACCCAGGCATACAGAGACACAGACAGACAGACAGAGACACAGACAGACTGACACCCAGACAGACAGAGACACAGAAAGACACCCAGAAAAAGACAAAGACAGACAAACAGACAGACAGATAGACAGATAGAGACACGGACAGACTGACACCTAGACAGACAGAGACACTGACAGAAACACCCAGACAGACAGACACATGGAAAGAGACCCAGAGAAAGACACAGACAGACAAACAGACAGACAGACAGATAGACTGATAGAGACACGGACAGACTGACACCTAGATAGACAGAGACATGGACAGACAGACACCCAGACAGACAGAGACAAGGAAAGACACCCAAAAAAAGACACACACAGATAGATAGACAGACAGAGACACGGACAGACTGACAGACAGAGAAACAGATAAACACCCAGGTAGACAGAGACACAGAGAAACAGACAGAAACGCATGTAGACAGAGACACAGAGAGAAACCCAGAAAAAGACACAGACAGACACACACACACACACACACGGACAGAGTGACACCCAGACAGACAGAGACACGGACGGACGGACAGACAGACAGACAGACAGACACGGACAGACAGACACCCAGACAGCCAATGACACGGAAAGACACCCAGAAAAAGACACAGACAGACAGATAGACAGACAGACAGAGACACGGATAGACTGACAGACAGAGAAACAGAGAGACAACCAGACGGAGAAACAGAGACATGAAACGCATGTAGACAGAGACACAGACAGAAAAGCAGAAAAAGACACAGACAGACAGAGACACAGAAAGACAGAGACACAGACAGACAAATAGACAGACAGAGACACGGACAGACTGACAGACAAAGAAACAGAGAGACAACCAGACAGACAGACAGACAGACAGACAGAGAAACAGACTGAATGAGACACAGGTAAACAGACAGAGACAAAGACAGACACCCAGACAGGCAGAGACACGAAAAGACACCCAGAAAAAGAGACACACAGACACCCAGGCAGACAAAGAGACAGACAGACAGAGACACAGAGGCATGGACAGACTGACAGTCATACAGACAGAGACACGGACAGACAGAGAAACAGACAGACAGACAGATAGAGACACAGACAGACACCCAGGCAGACAGAGACACAGACAGACAGACAGACAGACAGAGACACAGACACAGACACAGACAGACTGACACCCAGACAGACAGAGACACGGACAGAAACACCCAGACAGACAGAGACACGGAAAGACACCCAGAAAAAGACACAGACAGACAAACAGACAGACAGATAGACAGATAGAGACACGGACAGACTGACACCTAGACAGACAGAGACACTGACAGAAACACCCAGACAGACAGACACATGGAAAGACACCCAGAAAAAGACACAGAGAGACAGACAGACACACGGACAGACTGACACCCAGACAGACAGAGACACGGACAGACAGACAGACAGACAGACAGACAGTCAGAGACATGGAAAGACACCCAGGAAAAGACACAGACAGACAGACAGACAGACAGAGACATGGACAGACAGACACCCAGACAGCCAGAGACACGGAAAGGAACCCAGAAAAAGACACAGACAGACAGATAGACAGCCAGAGACATAGACAGACAGACACCCAGACAGCCAGAGACACGGAAAGACACCCAGAAAAAGACACAGATAGACAGATAAACAGACAGAGACAGGGACAGACTGACAGAGAAACAGAGAGACAACTAGACAGAGAAACAGACAGAAACGCATGTAGACAGAGACACAGACAGAAACGCATGTAGACAGAGACACAGACAGAAACCCAGAAAAAGACACAGACAGACAGAGACACAGAAAGACACCCAGGCAGACAGACACACAGACAGATAGACAGACAGGCAGAGACACGGAAAGACACCAAGAAAAAGGGACAGACAGACACCCAGGCAGACAGAGAGAGAGACAGAGAGACAGAGGCATGGACAGACTGACAGTCATACAGACAGAGACACGGACAGACAGAGACACAGACAGACAGACTGACAGAGACACAGACAGACACCCAGGCAGACAGAGACACAGACAGACACCCAGAAAAAGACACAGATATACACCCAGGCAGACAGAGAGACAGACAGACAGAGAGACAGACGCACGGACAGACTGACACTCATACAGACAGAGGCAGAGACAGACAGACACCCAGACAGGCAGAGACACGGAAAGACACCCAGAAAAAGAGACAGACAGACACCCAGGCAGACAGAGAGACAGAGGCACGGACAGACTGACACTCATACAGACAGAGATACGGACAGACAGACAGACAGGCAGAGACACAGAAAGACACCCAGAAAAAGAGACAGACAGACAGATAGACAGGCAGACAGAGACACAGACAGATAGGAAGACACCCACCCAGACAGACAGAGACCCATACAGACAGAGACACAGACAGAAACACAGACAGCAGACACCAGAAAAAGACTCAGACAGATAGACAGACAGAAAGACAGACAGACAGAGACACGGACAGACAGAGACACAGACAGACACCCAGGCAGACACCCAGGCAGACACCCAGAAAATAACAGACACCCAGGCAGACAGAGACACGGACAGACACCCAGAAAAAGACACAGACAGACGCCCAGGTAGACAGAGAGACAGAGGCACGGACAGACTGACACTCATACAGACAGAGACACGGGCAGACAGACACCCAGACAGGGAGAGACACGGAAACACACCCAAGAAAAGAGACAGACAGACAGATAGGCAGGCAGACGGAGACCCAGACAGATAGGCAGACACCCACCCATACAGACAGAGACACAGACAGACACACAGATAGCAGACACCCAGAAAAAGACACAGAGAGACAGACAGACAGACATAGACACAGACACAGAGACACAGACAGACACCCAGACGGCCAGAGACACGGAAAGACACCCAGAAAAAGACACAGATAGACAGATAAACGGACAAAGACACGGACAGACTGACAGACAGAGAAACAGAGAGACAACCAGACAGAGAAACAGACAGAAACGCATGTAGACAGAGACATAGACAGAAACGCATGTAGACAGAGACACATACAGAAACCCAGAAAAAGACACACACAGACAGAGACACAGAAAGACAGAGACACAGAAAGACACCCAGGCAGACAGACACACAGACAGATCGACAGACAGGCAGAGACACGGAAAGACACCCAGAAAAAGAGACAGACAGACAGATAGACAGGTAGACAGAGAGACAGACAGACAGAGAGACAGAGGCATGGACAGACTGACAGTCATACAGACAGAGACACGGACAGACAGAGACACAGACAGACACCCAGGCAGACAGAGACACAGACAGACACCCAGAAAAAGACACAGATAGACACCCAGGCAGACAGAGAGACAGATAGACAGAGAGACAGAGGCACGGACAGACTGACACTCATACAGGCAGAGACACGGAAAGACACCCAGAAAAAGAGACAGACAGACACCCAGGCAGACAGAGAGACAGAGGCACGGACAGACTGACACTCATACAGACAGAGACACGGACAGACAGACAGACAGACAGGCAGAGACACAGAAAGACACCCAGAAAAAGAGAAAGACAGACAGATAGACAGGCAGACAGAGACACAGACAGATAGGAAGACACCCACCCAGACAGACAGAGACCCATACATACAGAGACACAGACAGAAACACAGACAGCAGACACCCAGAAAAAGACTCAGACAGATAGACAGACAGAAAGACAGACAGACAGACAGAGACACGGACAGACAGAGACACAGACAGACACCCAGAAAAAGACACAGACAGACGCCCAGGCAGACAGAGAGACAGAGAGACAGAGGCACGGACAGACTGACACTCATACAGACAGAGACACGGACAGACAGACACCCAGACAGGGAGAGACACGGAAAGACACCCAAGAAAAGAGACAGACAGACAGATAGGCAGGCAGACGGAGACACAGACAGATAGGCAGACACCCACCCATACAGACAGAGACACAGACAGACACACAGACAGCAGACACCCAGGAAAAGACACAGAGAGACAGACAGACAGACACAGACACAGAGACACAGACAGACACCCAGACAGCCAGAGACACGGAAAGACACCCAGAAAAAGACACAGATAGACAGATAAACAGACAGAGACACGGACAGACTGACAGACAGAGAAACAGAGAGACAACCAGACAGAGAAACAGACAGAAACGCATGTAGACAGAGACACAGACAGAAACGCATGTAGACAGAGACACAGACAGAAACCCAGAAAAAGACACAGAGAGACAGACAGACACACGGACAGACTGACACCCAGACAGACAGAGACACGGACAGACAGACAGACAGACAGACAGACAGACAGACAGACAGAGACATGGACAGACAGACACCCAGACAGCCAGAGACACGGAAAGACACCCAGAAAAAGAGACAGACAGACACCCAGGCAGACAGAGAGACAGAGGCACGGACAGACTTACACTCATACAGACAGAGACACGGACAGACAGACACCCAGACAGGCAGAGACACAGAAAGACACCCAGAAAAAGACACAGACAGACACCCAGGCAGACAGAGAGACAGACAGACAGAGACACAGACAGAAACGCATGTAGACAGAGACACAGACAGAAACGCATGTAGACAGAGACACAGACAGAAACCCAGAAAAAGACACAGACAGACAGAGACACAGAAAGACACCCAGGCAGACAGAGATACAGACAGATAGACAGACAGGCAGAGACACGGTAGGACACCCAGAACAAGAGACAGACAGACACCCAGGCAGACAGAGAGAGAGACATACAGAGAGACAGAGGCATGGACAGACTGACAGTCATACAGACAGACTGACAGAGACACAGACAGACTCCCAGAGACACAGACAGACTCCCAGAAAAGGACACAGACAGACACCCAGGCAGACAGAGAGACAGAGAGACAGAGGCACGGACAGACTGACACTCATACAGACAGAGGCACAGACAGACAGACACCCAGACAGGCAGAGACACGGAAAGACACCCAGAAAAAGAGACAGAGAGACACCCAGGCAGACAGAGAGACAGAGGCACGGACAGACTGACACTCATACAGACAGAGACACAGAGAGACACACACACAGCAGACACCCAGAAAAAGACACAGAGAGACAGAAAGACAGACACAGACACAGAGACACAGACAGACACCCAGACAGCCAGAGACACGGAAAGACACCCAGAAAAAGACACAGATAGACAGATAAACAGACAGAGACACGGACAGACTGACAGACAGAGAAACAGAGAGACAACCAGACAGAGAAACAGACAGAAACGCATGTAGACAGAGACACAGACAGAAACGCATGTAGACAGAGACACAGACAGAAACCCAGAAAAAGACACAGAGAGACAGACAGACACACGGACAGACTGACACCTAGACAGACAGAGACACGGACAGACAGACAGACAGACAGACAGACAGACAGTCAGAGACATGGAAAGACACCCAGGAAAAGACACAGACAGACAGACAGACAGAGACATGGACAGACAGACACCCAGACAGCCAGAGACACGGAAAGACACCCAGAAAAAGAGACAGACAGACACCCAGGCAGACAGAGAGACAGAGGCACGGACAGACTTACACTCATACAGACAGAGACACGGACAGACAGACACCCAGACAGGCAGAGACACAGAAAGACACCCAGAAAAAGACACAGACAGACACCCAGGCAGACAGAGAGACAGACAGACAGAGACACAGACAGAAACGCATGTAGACAGAGACACAGACAGAAACGCATGTAGACAGAGACACAGACAGAAACCCAGAAAAAGACACAGACAGACAGAGACACAGAAAGACACCCAGGCAGACAGAGATACAGACAGATAGACAGACAGGCAGAGACACGGTAGGACACCCAGAACAAGAGACAGACAGACACCCAGGCAGACAGAGAGAGAGACATACAGAGAGACAGAGGCATGGACAGACTGACAGTCATACAGACAGACTGACAGAGAGACAGACAGACTCCCAGAGACACAGACAGACTCCCAGAAAAGGACACAGACAGACACCCAGGCAGACAGAGAGACAGAGAGACAGAGGCACGGACAGACTGACACTCATACAGACAGAGGCACAGACAGACAGACACCCAGACAGGCAGAGACACGGAAAGACACCCAGAAAAAGAGACAGAGAGACACCCAGGCAGACAGAGAGACAGAGGCACGGACAGACTGACACTCATACAGACAGAGACACGGACAGACAGACACCCAGACAGGCAGAGACACGGAAAGACACCCAGAAAATGACACAGACAGAGACCCATACAGACAGAGACACAGACAGAGACACAGACAGCAGACACCCAGAAAAAGACTCAGACAGATAGACAGACAGAAAGACAGACAGACAGAGACACGGACAAACAGAGACACAGACAGACAGGCAGACAGACACCCAGGCAGACACCCAGAAAACAACAGACACCCAGGCAGACAGAGACACGGACAGACACCCAGAAAAAGACACAGACAGACACCCAGGCACACAGAGACACAGACAGACACCCAGAAAAAGACACAGACAGACACCCAGGCAAACAGAGAGACAGAGAGACAGAGGCACGGACAGACTGACACTCATACAGGCAGAGACACGGACAGACAGACACCTAGACAGGCAGAGACACGGAAAGACACCCAGAAAAAGAGATAGACAGACAGATAGGCAGGCAGACAGAGACACAGACAGATAGGCAGACACTCACCCATACAGACAGACACACAGATAGCAGACACCCAGAAAAAGACAGACAGAGAGATAGACAGACACAGACACAGACACAGAGACACAGAGAGACAACCAGACAGAGAAACAGACAGAAACGCATGTAGACAGAGACACAGACAGACAGACAGACAGACACCCAGACAGACAGACAGACAGACAGACAGAGACACAACCAGACAGAGAAACAGACAGAAACGCATGTAGACAGAGACACAGACAGAAACCCAGAAAAAGACAGAGACAGACAGAGACACAGAGAGATAGACAGACACAGACAGACAGACAGACAGACAGACAGAGACACAACCAGACAGAGAAACAGACAGAAACGCATGTAGACAGAGACACAGACAGATAGACAGACAGACACACAGACAGACAGAGAGACAGACAGAGACACGGCCAGACTGACAGGCAGAGAAACAGAGACAACCAGGCAGAGACACAGACAGATAGACAGACAGGCAGAGACACGGAAAGACACCCAGAAAAAGAGACAGACAGACACCCAGGCAGTCAGAGAGACAGACAGACAGAGAGACAGAGGCATGGACAGACTGACAGTCATACAGACAGAGACACAGACAGACAGACAGACAGAGACACAGACAGACACCCAGAAAAAGACACAGACAGACACCCAGGCAGTCAGAGAGACAGACAGACAGAGAGACAGAGGCAGGGACAGACTGACACTCATACAGACAGCGGCACGGACAGAGAGACATCCAGACAGGCAGGGACACATAAAGACACCCAGAAAAAGAGACAGACAGACACCCAGGCAGACATAGAGACAGACAGACAGAGGCACAGACAGACTGACACACGTATAGACAGAGACAGACGGACGGACAGACACCCAGAAAAAGAGACAGACAGACGGAAAGACAGGCAGACAGGCAGACAGACAGACAGAGACACAGACAACAACAGACACCCAGGCAGACAGAGACACGGACAGACTGACACCCAGGCAGACAGAGAGACAGACAGACAGAGAGACAGAGGCACGGACAGACTGACACTCATACAGACAGAGGCACAGACAGACAGACACCCAGACAGGCAGAGACACGGAAAAACACCCAGAAAAAGAAACAGACAGACACCCAGGCAGACAGAGACACGGACAGACACCCAGAAAAAGACAGACAGACACCCAGGCACACAGAGACACAGACAGACACCCAGAAAAAGACACAGACAGACACCCAGGCAGACAGAGAGACAGGCAGACAGAGACACAGAGGCATGTACAGACTGACAGTCATACAGACAGAGACACGGACAGACAGAGAAATAGACAGACAGACAGATAGACAGATAGAGACACAGACAGACACCCAGGCAGACAGAGACACAGACAGACACTCAGAAAAAGACACAGACAGACAAACAGACAGACAGATAGACAGATAGAGACACGGACAGACTGACACCTAGATAGACAGAGACATGGACAGACAGACACCCAGCCACACAGAGACAAGGAAAGACACCCAGAAAAAAAAAACACACAGATAGATAGACAGACAGAGACACGGACAGACTGACAGACAGAGAAACAGACAAACACCCAGGTAGACAGAGACACAGAGAAACAGACAGAAACGCATGTAGACAGAGACAAAGACAGAAACCCAGAAAAAGACACAGACAGACAGACAGACACACGGACAGACTGACACCCAGACAGACAGAGAAACAGACAGAAACGCATGTAGACAGAAACACAGACAGACAGACAGACAGACAGACAGACAGAGACACAACCAGACAGAAAAACAGACAGAAACGCAAGTAGACAGAGACACAGACAGAAACCCAGAAAAAGACAGAGACAGACAGAGACACAGACAGATAGACAGACAGACACACAGACAGACAGACAGACAGAGACACGGCCAGACTGACAGACAGAGAAACAGAGACAACCAGACAGAGACACAGACAGAAACCCAGAAAAACACACAGACAGACAGAGACACAGAAAGACAGAGACACGGAAATACACCCAGGCAGACAGAGACACAGACAGATAGACAGACAGGCAGAGACACGGAAAGACACCCAGAAAAAGAGACAGACAGACACCCAGGCAGACAGAGAGACAGACAGACAGAGAGACAGAGGCATGGACAGACTGACAGTCATACAAACAGAGACACAGACAGACAGAGACACAGACAGACACCCAGAAAAAGACACAGACAGACACCCAGGCAGACAGAGAGACAGACAGACAGAGAGACAGAGGCACGGACAGACTGACACTCATACAGATAGCGGCACGGACAGAGAGACATCCAGACAGGCAGAGACACATAAAGACACCCAGAAAAAGACACAGACAGACACCCAGGCAGATATAGAGACACAGACAGAGAGACAGAGGCACGGACAGACTGACACTCGTATAGACAGAGACAGACGGACGGACAGACACCCAGAAAAAGAGACAGACAGACGGAAAGACAGGCAGACAGGTAGACAGACAGACAGAGACACAGACAACAACAGACACCCAGGCAGACAGAGACACGGACAGACTGACACACAGGCAGACAGAGAGACAGAGGCACGGACAGACTGACACTCATACAGACAGAGGCACAGACAGACAGACACCCAGACAGGCAGAGACACGGAAAAACACCCAGAAAAAGAGACAGACAGACACCCAGGCAGACAGAGAGACAGAGGCACGGACAGACTGACACTCATACAGACAGAGACACGGACAGACAGACACCCAGACAGGCAGAGACACGGAAAGACACCCAGGAAAAGAGACAGACAGAGACCCATACAGACAGAGACACAGACAGACACCCAGGCAGACACCCAGGCAGACACCCAGAAAATAACAGACACCCAGGCAGACAGAGACACGGACAGACACCCAGAAAAAGACACAGACAGACACCCAGGCAGACAGAGACACAGACAGACACCCAGAAAAAGACACAGACAGACAAACAGACAGACAGATAGACAGATAGAGACACGGACAGACTGACACCTAGATAGACAGAGACATGGACAGACAGACACCCAGACAGACAGAGACACAGACAGACACAGATAAATAGACAGACAGAGACACAGACAGACTGACAGACAGAGAAACAGATAAACACCCAGGTAGACAGAGACACAGAGAAACAGACAGAAACGCATGTAGACAGAGACACAGACAGAAACCCAGAAAAAGACACAGACAGACAGACAGACACACGGACAGACTGACACCCAGACAGACAGAGACACGGAAAAACACCCAGAAAAAGAGACAGACAGACACCCAGGCAGACAGAGAGACAGAGGCACGGACAGACTGACACTCAAACAGACAGAGACACGGACAGACAGACACCCAGACAGGCAGAGACACGGAAAGACACCCAGAAAAAGAGACAGACAGAGACCCATACAGACAGAGACACAGACAGACACCCAGGCAGACACCCAGGCAGACACCCAGAAAATAACAGACACCCAGGCAGACAGAGACACGGACAGACACCCAGAAAAAGACACAGACAGACACCCAGGCACACAGAGACACAGACAGACACCCAGAAAAAGACACAGACAGACACCCAGGCAGACAGAGAGACAGGCAGACAGAGACACAGAGGCATGTACAGACTGACAGTCATACAGACAGAGACACGGACAGACAGAGAAACAGACAGACAGATAGAGAGATAGAGACACAGACAGACACCCAGGCAGACAGAGACACAGACAGACACCCAGAAAAAGACACAGACAGACAAACAGACAGACAGATAGACAGATAGAGACACGGACAGACTGACACCTAGATAGACAGAGACATGGACAGACAGACACCCAGACAGACAGAGACAAGGACAGACAGACAGAGACACGGAAAGACACCCAGGAAAAGACACAGACAGACGGATAGACAGACAGAGACACGGACAGACAGACACCCAGACGGCCAGAGAAACGGAAAGACACCCAAAAAAAGACACACACAGATAAATAGACAGACAGAGACACGGACAGACTGACAGACAGAGCAACAGATAAACACCCAGGTAGACAGAGACACAGACAGAAACCCAGAAAAAGACACAGACAGACAGACAGACACCCAGACAGACAGAGACAAGGACAGACAGACAGAGACACGGAAAGACACCCAGGAAAAGACACAGACAGACGGATAGACAGACAGAGACACGGACAGACAGACACCCAGACGGCCAGAGAAACGGAAAGACACCCAGAAAAAGACACAGACAGACAGATAGACAGACAGAGACATGGACAGACAGACACCCAGACAGCCAGAGACACAGAAAGACACCCAGAAAAAGATACAGACAGACAGAGACACGGACAAACTGACAGACAGGGAAACCGAGAGACAACCAGACAGAGAAACAGACAGAAACGCATGTAGACAGAGACACAGACAGAAACGCATGTAGACAGAGACACAGACAGAAACCCAGAAAAAGACACAGACTGACACCCAGGCAGACAGAGAGACAGACAGACAGAGACACAGAGGCATGTACAGACTGACAGTCATACAGACAGAGACACGGACAGACAGAGAAACAGACAGACAGACAGATAGACAGATAGAGACACAGACAGACAACCAGGCAGACAGAGACACAGACAGACACCCAGAAAAAGACACAGACAGACACCCAGGCAGACAGAGAGACAGACAGACAGAGAGACAGAGGCAAGGACAGACTGACACTCATACAGACAGAGACACAGACAGACACCCAGAAAAAGACACAGACACCAGACAGACAGACAGACAGACTGACAGAGACACAGAGGCAAGGACAGACTGACACTCATACAGACAGAGACACAGACAGACACCCAGAAAAAGACACAGACACCACACAGACAGACAGAGAGACAGACAGACAGACAGAGACATGGAAAGACACCCAGAAAAAGAGACAGACAGACAGAAAGACAGACAGACAGACACCTAGACAGACAAAGACACGGAAAGACACCCAGAAAAAGACGCAGACAGATAGATAGACAGACAGAGACAAGGACAGACTGACAGACAGAGAAACAGATAGACACCCAGAGACACATACAGATAGACAGACAGACAGACAGACAGAGACACAGAGACCAGACAGACAGACTGACAGAGACACAGGTAAACAGACAGAGACACAGACAGACAACCAGGCAGACAGAAACACAGACACCCAGAAAAAGACACAGATAGATAAATAGACAGAGACATGGACAGACACCCAGAAAAAGACACAGAGAGACAGACAGACAGACAGACAGACAGACACCCAGACAGACACAGGCTCCACCAAGACAGACAGACAGAGACACAGACATAGACACATACAGATAGACAGATAGACAAACAGACACCCAAACAGACACCCAGACAGAGACCCAGAAAGGCACCCACACAGATAGAGACATAGACTGACAGACAAACAGACATAGACACAAACAGACAGATAGACAGACACCCAGACAGACACTCACAGACAGAGACCCAGAAAGGCACCCAGAAAAAGACACAGACAGACAGACACCCAGCAGACAGAGACACATACAGATAGACAGAGAGACAGACAGACTGACACCCAGACAGATAGAGACACAGACAGGCAGAGACACGGAAAGGCACCCAGAAAAAGACACAGACAGACAGACACCCAGACAGCGACACAGACAGGCTGACACCCAGACAGACAGAGACATGGACAGAGAGACACCCAGACAGACAGAGACACGGAAAGACACCCAGGAAGACAAAGACATAGACAGATAGATAGACAGACAGACAGACAGAGAGACACCCAGACAGACAGAGACACAGAAAGACACCCAGGAAGACAGAGACATAGACAGACAGATAGACAGACAGACAGATAGACAGACACCCAGAAAAAGACACACACAGACAGACAGAGACACAGACAGGCAGAGACACAGAAAGACACCCTGAAAAAGACACATACAGACAGATAGACAGATAGACACCCAGACAGAGACACAGACAGACACCCAGGCAGACAGACGGACTCACAGACAGACAGAGACACAGACAGATGTATTTTGCGACTTTGGGCTATACAAATAAAATTTAATTTGATTTGATTTGATTTGATAAACACCCACCCACACAGACAGACACCCAGACAGAGAAACGGACAGACACCCAGGCAGACAGAGACACAGATAGACACCCAGAAAAAGATACGGACAGACAGACACCCAGACACCCAGATACTAGTGTTTGGAAGTTCGACTCTTCTTACTGACTCGGATCTTTTACTCTTGGACAGTAAATTGAATGAATCTTTTTTTGAGTCATTTCGTTCATTTCAATCATTTTTACAGCGGGTGGCGCTGTAGCCCTCTTGTGGGCGTAAAAAAGACCGCGGTTCTCAAACACTTAACACTGAAGGCAACATGGTTTGCTTCAGCTGACAAAGCATAATAAACAAAATGCCACAAGCAATTCAAACCATATGAAAACCTAGGAAAGCAAATACACACCACAATAAAGTGACTTGTGTCCTGTATCCTCCCTGCCATTGTTAAGAACGAGAGACCGATCAAGAACGAACATACTGCTCTCCACACAGCCTGAGCTGCCAGTCACGTGACAAATGAACGAGGACATGAGGACAGACGCACAGTTGAGTGAGTCGTGAACTAATCATTTCTGTTTCCTGTCCTGCTGACTGAGCTTATGCAGCTGCCATGTGGCGAGGGAAGGTACTGCATGAAAATGAACGAATCACTCACTGGGACGACTCGTTACTCCCGAGTCATATAAAAGATTAGTTCATACTGAACGAATCGTTCACGAACGACACATCACTACCAGATACCAGTGTTGTAGTACTCGAGATCGGTCTTGAAGGTCCAGGTCTCGTCTCGGAATCGACTACATTTTTGCTCGGTCTTGTCTCGTCGCGGACAAATCGGACTCGGGATTTTATTTCAAGACCACAACTGTGGGGATATCGGTAAATTGCCTGTGCATTTTTGGATCAACTTGTTAATATCATTAATGTGATTTGGCGTAAATCGTATTGCTTCGACTACAACCAATAACTTGACTCATTAATCATTTTAAATATTTGTCACCGTTAACGGCTGTCACTGCTCCCGCCCCTTTCAAACGCCCCCCACAAAATTGCATGTGAGTGACAGGAGAAGAGGCCGTGAGAAGATGTCAGCCAACTCGTCTGCAATAAAATTTGGTTACCTGAACCACAAAGAGTTTTTGTGCACAACTACGTCCAAAAGAAAACACAGCGCAACTTGTACATTCTGTAAAGCAACGGTAACGGAGATGGCTGGGACAACGTCCAACTTTTACCGGCACTTAGAGAGGAAGCATAAAGAAAGGTAAGCTAAGTGTAAATAAGATTTAGTGAATAGCCTACTAGCTAAACACGTTTGCTAACCATGTGTATACTGTATGCTCCAGGACACTGGTTTCATTTGCTTGCCGGTTATTTACCCCCTTGCTCGGCGCACAAGCATATTAGCACATTACCTCACTGCATTAACTTTGTGTGAGAGTGAGGAGTCAGGCCATGTGTCTTATTCCTACGTTACGTTTTTTCTTGTGATAAAAAATGACGAGACAAGTGACGTAAAGCTATGTAGCTAATGTGTATATAGTTATGTAACATCAACGACGCCGGTGAGAGAGCTAGAGTCAGCAGTCTCCAGAGTGGAGACAGAGTAACATTAATGCTCACCTTTCATACATACATATAATATAATTCAACAAAAGAGGCGAATTAACAGGAATCTTCATTTGTTTTCTGTGGGAGGTTTTATGGGAATGTGAATTACTTACAGATCTATTTGAGGGGTGCTTATGGTTTGCATGTTCCATATTTTATCATAAGTGTGTCATGCACTGTGGGACACTGGTCTGGTATTGGTCTTGACTGGGTCTCACCCTGCCTCGGTCTTGGTCTTATCTCGGTCTCGACCCCTCAAAGTCTTAGTCTTTTCTTGGTCTCGATACACTGTGGTCTTGGTCTCGACTTGGTCTCCGTTTAGGTGGTCTTGACTACAACACTGCCAGACACCCAGACAGAGACACAGGCAGACACCCAAGCAGACAGATAGACAAACAGACAGAGACACAGACAGACATACAGACACCCCCCCACACAGACTGACACCCACACAGACAGACACCCAGAAAAAGACACAGACATCCAGGCAGACAGAGACACAGACAGACAAACAGACAGAGACACAGACAGACTGACACCCAGGCAGACAGAGACACAGACAGAGACACAGACAGACTGACACCCAGACAGAGACACGGACCGACACCCAGACAGACAGACAGACAGAGACACGGACAGAAAGACACCCAGACAGGCAGAGACACGGACAGAAAGACACCCAGACAGGCAGAGACACGGACAGAAGGACACCCAGACAGGCAGAGACACAGACAGACAGACAGACTGACAGAGACACAGACAGACACCAAGGCAGACAGAGACACAGACAGACACCCAGAAAAAGAGACAGACAGACACCCAGGCAGACAGAGAGACAGACAAACAGACAGAGGCACGGACAGACTGATACTCATACAGACAGACACACGGACAGAAAGACACCCAGAGAGGCAGAGACACGGAAAGACACGAAGAAAAAGACACAGACAGACAGATAGACAGACAGAGACACGGACAGACAGAGACACAGAAAGACACCCAGAAAAAGACACAGACAGACAGATAGACAGACAGAGACACGGACAGACTGACAGACAGAGAAACAGACAGACACCCAGGCAGACAGAGAGACAGACAGACAGAGAGACAGAGGCATGGACAGATTGACACTCATACAGACAGAGACACGGACAGACAGACACCCAGAAAGGAAGAGACACGGAAAGATACCCAGAAAAAGAGACAGACAGACAGATAGACAGGCAGACAGAGACACAGACAGAGAGAGACCCATACAGACAGAGACACATACAGAGACACAGACAGCAGACACCCAGAAAAAGACTCAGACAGATAGACAGAAAGACAGACAGACAGACAGAGACACGGACAGACTGACACCTAGATAGACAGAGACACGGACAGACAGACACCCAGACAGCCAGAGACACAGACACCCAGAAAAAGACACAGACAGACAGAGACACAGACAGAGAAACAGACAGACTGACAGACAGAGAAACAGACAGATAGACAAACAGACAGACAGAGACACAGACAGACTGACAGACAGACAGAGAAACAGACTGACACCCAGGGAGACAGAGAGACACCAATAAATGGAAACAAACAGACAGACAGACAGACAGAGACACAGAGAGACGAACAAAGACACAGACAGGCTGACACCCAGACAGACAGAGACACGGACAGAAACACCCAGACAGACACAGACACGGAAAGACACCCAGGAAAAGACACAGACAGACATACAGACAGACAGATAGACAAACAGACAGAGAGACAGAGGCATGGACAGACTGACAGTCATACAGACAGAGACACGGACAGAAAAAGACACAGACAGACATACAGACAGACAGATAGACAAACAGACAGAGAGACAGAGGCATGGACAGGCTGACACCCAGACAGACAGAGACACGGACAGAAACACCCAGACAGACACAGACACGGAAAGACACCCAGGAAAAGACACAGACAGACAAACAGACAGACAGATAGACAGATAGAGACACAGACAGACTGACACCTAGATAGACAGAGACATGGACAGACAGACACCCAGACAGACAGAGACACGGAAAGACACCCAGAAAAAGACACACACAGATAGATAGACAGAGACACGGACAGACTGACAGACAGGGAAACAGACAAACACCCAGGTAGACAGAGACACAGAGAAACAGACAGAAACGCATGTAGACAGACACACAGACAGAAACCCAGAAAAAGACACAGACAGACAGACAGACAGACAGACAGACAGACAGACACACGGACAGACTGACACCCAGACAGAGACACAGACATACAGAAAGACAGACACCCAGAAAGAGACACAGACGGACAGACAGACAGACAAACACCTAGATAGACAGAAACGCATGTAGACAGAGACACAGACAGAAACCCAGAAAAAGACACAGAAAGACAGAGACACGGAAAGACACCCAGCAGACAGAGACACAGATAGACAGACAGATAGACACCCAGGCAGACAGATAGACAGAGAGACAGAGGCATGGACAGACTGACAGTCATACAGACAGAGACACAGATAGACAGACAGACTGACAGAGACACAGACAGATAGACAGACAGATAGACAAACAGACAGACAGAGAGACAGACAGAGACACAGAAAAACACCAAGAAAAAGGAAGACAGACAGAGAGACAGACAGACAGACACCGTCCCAGACAGACAGACAGACAGACAGACACAGACACAGACACAGACACCCAGGCAGACAGACAGACAGACAGACAGAGGCATGGACAGACTGACAGTCATACAGACAGAGACACGGACAGACAGAGACACAGACATACAGACAGACAGACTGAGACACAGGTAAACAGACAGAGACACAGACAGACACCCAGACAGGCAGAGACACGGAAAGACACCCAGAAAACGAGACAGACAGACACCCAGGCAGACAGAGAGACAGAGGCATGGACAGACTGACTGACAGTCATACAGATAGAGACACGGACAGACAGAGACACAGATGGACAGACAGACTGACAGAGACACAGACAGATAGACAGACAGATAGACAGACAGACAGACAGAGAGACAGACAGAGACACAGAAAAACACCAAGAAAAAGAAAGACAGACAGACAGACAGACAGACACCCTCCCAGACAGACAGACAGACACAGACACCAGACAGACAGACACCCAGGCAGACAGACAGACAGACAGAGAGACAGAGGCATGGACAGACTGACAGTCATACAGACAGAGACACGGACAGACAGAGACACAGACAGACAGACAGACTGACAGAGACACCAGACAGACAGACAGACAGACAGACAGACTGACTGAGACACAGGTAAACAGACAGAGACACAGACAGACACCCAGACAGGCAGAGACACGGAAAGACACCCAGAAAACGAGACAGACAGACAGATAGACAGGCAGACAGAGACACAGACAGAGAGAGACCCATACAGACAGAGACACAGAGACACAACAGCAGACACCCAGAAAAAGACTCAGACAGATAGACAGAAAGACAGACAGACAGACAGAGACACGGACAGACTGACACCTAGATAGACAGAGACACGGACAGACAGACACCCAGACAGCCAGAGACACAGACACCGAGAAAAAGACACAGACAGACAGAGACGCAGACAGACTGACAGACAGAGAAACAGACAGACTGACAGACAGAGAAACAGACAGACTGACAGACAGAGAAACAGACAGATAGACAAACAGACAGACAGAGACACAGACACCCAGAAAAAGACACGGACAGACAGAGACACAGACAGACTGACAGACAGAGAAACAGACAGATAGACAAACAGACAGACAGAGACACAGACAGACTGACAGACAGACAGAGAAACAGACAGACACCCAGGGAGACAGAGACACAGAGAGACACCAATAAATGGAAACAAACAGACAGACAGACAGAGACACAGAGAGACGAACAAAAACACAGACAGACTGACACCCAGACAGACAGAGACACGGACAGAAACATCCAGACAGACACAGACACGGAAAGAGAAACAGACAGACAGATAGACAGATAGAGACACAGACAGACAGAGACACGGAAAGACTACCAGAAAAAGACACACACAGATAGATAGACAGACAGAGACACGGACAGACTAACAGACAGACACACGGAAAGACACCCAGGAAAAGACACAGACAGACAGACAAACAGACAGACAGATAGACAAATAGAGACACAGACAGACTGACACCTAGATAGACAGAGACATGGACAGACAGACACCCAGACAGACAGAGACACGGAAAGACACCCAGAAAAAGACACACACAGATAGATAGACAGAGACACGGAGAAACAGACAGAAACGCATGCAGACAGACACACAGACAGAAACCCAGAAAAAGACACAGACAGACAGACAGACAGACACACGGACAGACTGACACCCAGACAGAGACACGGACATACAGAAAGACAGACACCCAGAAAGAGACACAGACGGACAGACAGACAGACAGACACCGAGATAGACAGAAACGCATGTAGACAGAGACACAGACAGAAACCCAGAAAAAGACACAGAAAGACAGAGACACGGAAAGACACCCAGCAGACAGAGACACAGATAGACAGACAGACTGACAGAGACACAGACAGATAGACAGACATATAGACAAACAAACAGACAGAGAGACAGACAGAGACACAGAAAAACACCAAGAAAAAGAAAGACAGACAGACAGACAGACAGACAGACACCGTCCCAGACAGACAGACAGACAGACACAGACACCCAGGCAGACAGACAGACAGACAGACAGACAGACAGACAGACAGACAGACAGACAGACAGACAGACAGATAGATAGATAGAGGCATGGACAGACTGACAGTCATACAGACAGAGACACGGACAGACAGAGACACAGACATACAGACAGACAGACTGAGACACAGGTAAACAGACAGAGACACAGACAGACACCCAGACAGGCAGAGACACGGAAAGACACCCAGAAAACGAGACAGACAGACACCCAGGCAGACAGAGAGACAGAGGCATGGACAGACTGACTGACAGTCATACAGATAGAGACACGGACAGACAGAGACACAGATAGACAGAGAGACAGAGGCATGGACAGACTGACTGACAGACAGACAGACAGAGAGACAGACAGAGACACAGAAAAACACCAAGAAAAAGAAAGACAGACAGACAGACAGACAGACAGACAGACAGACAGACAGACAGACACCCTCCCAGACAGACAGACAGACACAGACACCAGACAGACAGACACCCAGGCAGACAGACAGACAGACAGAGAGACAGAGGCATGGACAGACTGACAGTCATACAGATAGAGACACGGACAGACAGAGACACAGATAGACAGAGAGACAGAGGCATGGACAGACTGACTGACAGACAGACAGACAGAGAGACAGACAGAGACACAGAAAAACACCAAGAAAAAGAAAGACAGACAGACAGACAGACAGACAGACAGACAGACAGACAGACAGACAGACACCCTCCCAGACAGACAGACAGACACAGACACCAGACAGACAGACACCCAGGCAGACAGACTGACACCTAGATAGACAGAGACATGGACAGACAGACACCCAGACAGACAGAGACACGGAAAGACACCCAGAAAAAGACACACACAGATAGATAGACAGAGACACGGACAGACTGACAGACAGGGAAACAGACAAACACCCAGGTAGACAGAGACACAGAGAAACAGACAGAAACGCATGTAGACAGACACACAGACAGAAACCCAGAAAAAGACACAGACAGACAGACAGACAGACAGACACACGGACAGACTGACACCCAGACAGAGACACAGACATACAGAAAGACAGACACCCAGAAAGAGACACAGACGGACAGACAGACAGACAAACACCTAGATAGACAGAAACACATGTAGACAGAGACACAGACAGAAACCCAGAAAAAGACACAGAAAGACAGAGACACGGAAAGACACCCAGCAGACAGAGACACAGATAGACAGACAGATAGACACCCAGGCAGACAGATAGACAGAGAGACAGAGGCATGGACAGACTGACAGTCATACAGACAGAGACACAGATAGACAGACAGACTGACAGAGACACAGACAGATAGACAGACAGATAGACAAACAGACAGACAGAGAGACAGACAGAGACACAGAAAAACACCAAGAAAAAGGAAGACAGACAGAGAGACAGACAGACAGACACCGTCCCAGACAGACAGACAGACAGACAGACACAGACACAGACACAGACACCCAGGCAGACAGACAGACAGACAGACAGAGGCATGGACAGACTGACAGTCATACAGACAGAGACACGGACAGACAGAGACACAGACATACAGACAGACAGACTGAGACACAGGTAAACAGACAGAGACACAGACAGACACCCAGACAGGCAGAGACACGGAAAGACACCCAGAAAACGAGACAGACAGACACCCAGGCAGACAGAGAGACAGAGGCATGGACAGACTGACTGACAGTCATACAGATAGAGACACGGACAGACAGAGACACAGATGGACAGACAGACTGACAGAGACACAGACAGATAGACAGACAGATAGACAGACAGACAGACAGAGAGACAGACAGAGACACAGAAAAACACCAAGAAAAAGAAAGACAGACAGACAGACAGACAGACACCCTCCCAGACAGACAGACAGACACAGACACCAGACAGACAGACACCCAGGCAGACAGACAGACAGACAGAGAGACAGAGGCATGGACAGACTGACAGTCATACAGACAGAGACACGGACAGACAGAGACACAGACAGACAGACAGACTGACAGAGACACCAGACAGACAGACAGACAGACAGACAGACTGACTGAGACACAGGTAAACAGACAGAGACACAGACAGACACCCAGACAGGCAGAGACACGGAAAGACACCCAGAAAACGAGACAGACAGACAGATAGACAGGCAGACAGAGACACAGACAGAGAGAGACCCATACAGACAGAGACACAGAGACACAACAGCAGACACCCAGAAAAAGACTCAGACAGATAGACAGAAAGACAGACAGACAGACAGAGACACGGACAGACTGACACCTAGATAGACAGAGACACGGACAGACAGACACCCAGACAGCCAGAGACACAGACACCGAGAAAAAGACACAGACAGACAGAGACGCAGACAGACTGACAGACAGAGAAACAGACAGACTGACAGACAGAGAAACAGACAGACTGACAGACAGAGAAACAGACAGATAGACAAACAGACAGACAGAGACACAGACACCCAGAAAAAGACACGGACAGACAGAGACACAGACAGACTGACAGACAGAGAAACAGACAGATAGACAAACAGACAGACAGAGACACAGACAGACTGACAGACAGACAGAGAAACAGACAGACACCCAGGGAGACAGAGACACAGAGAGACACCAATAAATGGAAACAAACAGACAGACAGACAGAGACACAGAGAGACGAACAAAAACACAGACAGACTGACACCCAGACAGACAGAGACACGGACAGAAACATCCAGACAGACACAGACACGGAAAGAGAAACAGACAGACAGATAGACAGATAGAGACACAGACAGACAGAGACACGGAAAGACTACCAGAAAAAGACACACACAGATAGATAGACAGACAGAGACACGGACAGACTAACAGACAGACACACGGAAAGACACCCAGGAAAAGACACAGACAGACAGACAAACAGACAGACAGATAGACAAATAGAGACACAGACAGACTGACACCTAGATAGACAGAGACATGGACAGACAGACACCCAGACAGACAGAGACACGGAAAGACACCCAGAAAAAGACACACACAGATAGATAGACAGAGACACGGAGAAACAGACAGAAACGCATGCAGACAGACACACAGACAGAAACCCAGAAAAAGACACAGACAGACAGACAGACAGACACACGGACAGACTGACACCCAGACAGAGACACGGACATACAGAAAGACAGACACCCAGAAAGAGACACAGACGGACAGACAGACAGACAGACACCGAGATAGACAGAAACGCATGTAGACAGAGACACAGACAGAAACCCAGAAAAAGACACAGAAAGACAGAGACACGGAAAGACACCCAGCAGACAGAGACACAGATAGACAGACAGACTGACAGAGACACAGACAGATAGACAGACATATAGACAAACAAACAGACAGAGAGACAGACAGAGACACAGAAAAACACCAAGAAAAAGAAAGACAGACAGACAGACAGACAGACAGACACCGTCCCAGACAGACAGACAGACAGACACAGACACCCAGGCAGACAGACAGACAGACAGACAGACAGACAGACAGACAGACAGACAGACAGACAGACAGACAGACAGATAGATAGATAGAGGCATGGACAGACTGACAGTCATACAGACAGAGACACGGACAGACAGAGACACAGACATACAGACAGACAGACTGAGACACAGGTAAACAGACAGAGACACAGACAGACACCCAGACAGGCAGAGACACGGAAAGACACCCAGAAAACGAGACAGACAGACACCCAGGCAGACAGAGAGACAGAGGCATGGACAGACTGACTGACAGTCATACAGATAGAGACACGGACAGACAGAGACACAGATAGACAGAGAGACAGAGGCATGGACAGACTGACTGACAGACAGACAGACAGAGAGACAGACAGAGACACAGAAAAACACCAAGAAAAAGAAAGACAGACAGACAGACAGACAGACAGACAGACAGACAGACAGACAGACACCCTCCCAGACAGACAGACAGACACAGACACCAGACAGACAGACACCCAGGCAGACAGACAGACAGACAGAGAGACAGAGGCATGGACAGACTGACAGTCATACAGATAGAGACACGGACAGACAGAGACACAGATAGACAGAGAGACAGAGGCATGGACAGACTGACTGACAGACAGACAGACAGAGAGACAGACAGAGACACAGAAAAACACCAAGAAAAAAGAAAGACAGACAGACAGACAGACAGACAGACAGACAGACAGACAGACACCCTCCCAGACAGACAGACAGACACAGACACCAGACAGACAGACACCCAGGCAGACAGACAGACAGACAGAGAGACAGAGGCATGGACAGACTGACAGTCATACAGATAGAGACACGGACAGACAGAGACACAGATAGACAGAGAGACAGAGGCATGGACAGACTGACAGTCATACAGATAGAGACACGGACAGACAGAGACACAGACAGACAGACAGACTGACAGAGACACCAGACAGACAGACAGACAGACAGACAGACTGACTGAGACACAGGTAAACAGACAGAGACACAGACAGACACCCAGACAGGCAGAGACACGGAAAGACACCCAGAAAACGAGACAGACAGACACCCAGGCAGACAGAGAGACAGACAGACAGAGAGACAGAGGCATGGACAGACTGACAGTCATACAGACAGAGACACAGACAGACACCCAGGCAGACAGAGACACAGACAGACACCCAGAAAGAGAGACAGACAGACACCAGTCAGACAGAGAGACAGACAAAGAGATAGACAGAGAGACAGAGGCATGGACAGACTGACAGTCATACAGACAGAGACACAGATAGACAGACAGTCTGACAGAGACACAGACAGATAGACAGACAGATAGACAAACAGACAGACAGAGAGACAGACAGAGACACAGGAAAAACACCAAGAAAAGGAAAGACAGACAGACAGACAGACACCCTCCCAGACAGACAAACAGACAGAGAGACACAGACACCAGAAAGACAGACACCCAGGCAGACAGATGGACAGAGAGACAGAGGCATGGACAGACTGACAGTCACACAGACAGAGACACGGACAGACAGAGACACAGACAGACAGACAGACTGACTGAGACACAGGTAAACAGACAGAGACACAGACAGACACCCAGACAGGCAGAGACACGGAAAGACACCCAGAAAACGAGACAGACAGACACCCAGGCAGACAGAGAGACAGAGAGACAGAGGCATGGACAGACTGACAGTCATACAGACAGAGACACGGACAGACAAAGACACAGACAGACAGACAGACTGACAGAGACACAGACAGACACCAAGGCAGACAGAGACACAGACAGACACCCAGAAAAAGAGACAGACAGACGCCCAGGCAGACAGAGAGACAGACAAACAGACAGAGGCACGGACAGAAAGACACCCAGAGAGGCAGAGACACGGAAAGACACGAAGAAAAAGACACAGACAGACAGATAGACAGACAGAAACACGGACAGACAGAGACACAGAAAGACACCAAGAAAAAGACACAGACAGACAGATAGACAGACAGAGACACGGACAGACTGACAGACAGAGAAACAGACAGACACCCAGGCAGACAGAGAGACAGACAGACAGAGAGACAGAGGCATGGACAGATTAACACTCATACAGACAGAGACACGGACAGACAGACACCCAGAAAGGAAGAGACACGGAAAGATACCCAGAAAAAGAGACAGATAGACAGGCAGACAGAGACACAGACAGAGAGAGACCCATACAGACAGAGACACATACAGAGACACAGACAGCAGACACCCAGAAAAAGACTCAGACAGATAGACAGAAAGACAGACAGACAGACAGAGACACGGACAGACTGACACCTAGATAGACAGAGACACGGACAGACAGACACCCAGACAGCCAGAGACACAGACACCCAGAAAAAGACACAGACAGACAGAGACACAGACAGAGAAACAGACAGACTGACAGACAGAGAAACACACAGATAGACAAACAGACAGACAGAGACACAGACAGACTGACAGACAGACAGAGAAACAGACAGACACCCAGGGAGACAGAGAGACACCAATAAATGGAAACAAACAGACAGACAGACAGAGACACAGAGAGACGAACAAAGACACAGACAGACTGACACCCAGACAGACAGAGACACGGACAGAAACACCCAGACAGACACAGACACGGAAAGACACCCAGGAAAAGACACAGACAGACATACAGACAGACAGATAGACAAACAGACAGAGAGAAAGAGGCATGGACAGACTGACAGTCATACAGACAGAGACACGGACAGACAAAGACACAGACAGACAGACAGAGTGACAGAGACACAGACAGACACCAAGGCAGACAGAGACACAGACAGACACCCAGAAAAAGAGACAGACAGACACCCAGGCAGACAGAGAGACAGACAAACAGACAGAGGCACGGACAGACTGATACTCATACAGACAGACACACGGACAGAAAGACACCCAGAGAGGCAGAGACACGGAAAGACACGAAGAAAAAGACACAGACAGACAGATAGACAGACAGAGACACGGACAGGCAGACACCCAGACAGCCAGAGACACAGAAAGACACCCAGAAAAAGACACAGACAGACAGATAGACAGACAGAGACACGGACAGACTGACAGACAGAGAAACAGACAGACACCCAGGCAGACAGAGAGACAGACAGACAGAGAGACAGAGGCATGGACAGATTGACACTCATACAGACAGAGGCACGGACAGACAGACACCCAGAAAGGCAGAGACACGGAAAGATACCCAGAAAAAGAGACAGACAGACAGATAGACAGGCAGACAGAGACACAGACAGAGAGAGACCCATACAGACAGAGACACATACAGAGACACAGACAGCAGACACCCAGAAAAAGACTCAGACAGATAGACAGAAAGACAGACAGACAGACAGACAGAGACAGGGACAGACTGACACCTAGATAGACAGAGACACGGACAGACAGACACCCAGACAGCTAGAGACACAGACACCCAGAAAAAGACACAGACAGACAGAGACGCAGACAGACTGACAGACAGAGAAACAGACAGACTGACAGACAGAGAAACAGACAGATAGACAAACAGACAGACAGACAGGGACACAGACAGACTGACAGACAGAGAAACAGAGAAACAGACAGACACCCAGGGAGACAGAGACACAGAGAGACACCAATAAATGGAAACAAACAGACAGACAGACAGAGACACAGAGAGACGAACAAAGACACAGACAGACTGACACCCAGACAGACAGAGACACGGACAGAAACACCCAGACAGACACAGACACGGAAAGACACCCAGGAAAAGACACAGACAGACAAACAGACAGACAGATAGACAGATAGAGACACAGACAGACTGACACCTAGATAGACAGAGACATGGACAGACTGACAGACAGAGAAACAGACAAACACCCAGGTAGACAGAGACACAGAGAAACAGACAGAAACGCATGTAGACAGACACACAGACAGAAACCCAGAAAAAGACACAGACAGACAGACAGACAGACAGACACACGGACAGACTGACACCCAGACAGAGACACGGACATACAGAAAGACAGACACCCAGAAAGAGACACAGACGGACAGACAGACAGACAAACACCTAGATAGACAGAAACACATGTAGACAGAGACACAGACAGAAACACAGAAAAAGACACAGAAAGACAGAGACACGGAAAGACACCCAGCAGACAGAGACACAGATAGACAGACAGATAGACACCCAGGCAGACAGATAGACAGAGAGACAGAGGCATGGACAGACTGACAGTCATATAGACAGAGACACTGATAGACAGACAGACTGACAGAGACACAGACAGATAGACAGACAGATAGACAAACAGACAGACAGAGAGACAGACAGAGACACAGAAAAACACCAAGAAAAAGAAAGACAGACAGAGAGACAGACAGACAGACACCGTCCCAGACAGACAGACAGACAGAGGCATGGACAGACTGACAGTCATACAGACAGAGACACGGACAGACAGAGACACAGACATACAGACAGACAGACTGAGACACAGGTAAACAGACAGAGACACAGACAGACACTCAGACAGGCAGAGACACGGAAAGACACCCAGAAAACGAGACAGACAGACACCCAGGCAGACAGAGAGACAGAGGCATGGACAGACTGACTGACAGTCATACAGATAGAGACACGGACAGACAGAGACACAGATGGACAGACAGACTGACAGAGACACAGACAGATAGACAGACGGATAGACAGACAGACAGACAGAGAGACAGACAGAGACACAGAAAAACACCAAGAAAAAGAAAGACAGACAGACAGACAGACAGACACCCTCCCAGACAGACAGACAGACACAGACACCAGACAGACAGACACCCAGGCAGACAGACAGACAGACAGAGAGACAGAGGCATGGACAGACTGACAGTCATACAGACAGAGACACGGACAGACAGAGACACAGACAGACAGACAGACTGACAGAGACACCAGACAGACAGACAGACAGACAGACTGACTGAGACACAGGTAAACAGACAGAGACACAGACAGACACCCAGACAGGCAGAGACACGGAAAGACACCCAGAAAACGAGACAGACAGACACCCAGGCAGACAGAGAGACAGACAGACAGAGGCATGGACAGACTGACAGTCATACAGACAGAGACACGGACAGACAAAGACACAGACAGACAGACAGACAGACAGACTGACAGAGACAAAGACAGACACCCAGGCAGACAGAGACACAGACAGACACCCAGAAAAAGAGACAGACAGACACCCAGGCAGACAGAGAGACAGACAAACAGACAGAGGCACGGACAGACTGACACTCATACAGACAGACACACGGACAGACAGACACCCAGACAGGCAGAGACACAGAAAGACACGAAGAAAAAGAGACAGACAGACACCCAGGCAGACAGAGCGACAGACAGAGAGATAGAGGCACGGACAGATTGACACTCATACAGACAGAGACACGGACAGACAGACACCCAGAAAGGCAGAGACACGGAAAGATACCCAGAAAAAGAGATAGACAGACAGATAGACAGGCAGAGACACAGAAAAACACCAAGAAAAAGAAAGACAGACAGAGAGACAGACAGACAGACACCGTCCCAGACAGACAGACAGACAGAGGCATGGACAGACTGACAGTCATACAGACAGAGACACGGACAGACAGAGACACAGACATACAGACAGACAGACTGAGACACAGGTAAACAGACAGAGACACAGACAGACACTCAGACAGGCAGAGACACGGAAAGACACCCAGAAAACGAGACAGACAGACACCCAGGCAGACAGAGAGACAGAGGCATGGACAGACACCCAGAAAAAGAGACAGACAGACACCCAGGCAGACAGAGAGACAGACAAACAGACAGAGGCACGGACAGACTGACACTCATACAGACAGACACACGGACAGACAGACACCCAGACAGGCAGAGACACAGAAAGACACGAAGAAAAAGAGACAGACAGACACCCAGGCAGACAGAGCGACAGACAGAGAGATAGAGGCACGGACAGATTGACACTCATACAGACAGAGACACGGACAGACAGACACCCAGAAAGGCAGAGACACGGAAAGATACCCAGAAAAAGAGATAGACAGACAGATAGACAGGCAGACAGAGACACAGACAGAGAGAGACCCATACAGAAAGGGACACAGACAAAGACACATACAGCAGACACCCAGAAAAAGACTCAAACAGATAGACAGAAAGACAGACAGACAGACAGAGACACGGACAGACTGACACCTAGATAGACAGAGACACGGACAGACAGACACCCAAGACAGCCAGAGACACAGACACCCAGAAAAAGACACAGACAGACAGACAGACTGACGGACAAAGAAACAGACAGACACCCAGGGAGACAGAGACACAGAGAGACAACCAGACAGATAGACAAACAGACAGACAGAGACACAGAAAAACACCAATAAATGGAAACAAACAGACAGACAGATAGAGACACAGAGAGACGAACAGAGACACAGACAGACTGACACCCAGACAGACAGAGACACGGACAGAAACACCCAGACAGACAGAGACACGGAAAGACACCCAGGAAAAGACACAGAGAGACATACAGACAGACAGATAGACAGATAGAGACACAGACAGACAGAGACACAGACAGACAGAGACACGGAAAGACACCCAGAAAAAGACACACACAGATAGATAGACAGACAGAGACACGGACAGACTGACAGACAGAGACACGGAAAGACACCCAGAAAAAGACACAGACAGACAAACAGACAGACAGATAGACAGATAGACACACAGACAGACGGACACCTAGATAGACACAGACATGGATAGACAGACACCCAGACAGACAGAGACACGGAAAGACACCCAGAAGAAGACACACACAGATAGATGGACAGAGACACGGACAGACTGACAGACAGAGAAACAGACAAACACCCAGGTAGACAGAGACAGAGAGAAACAGACAGAAACGCATGTAGACAGACACACAGACAGAAACCCAGAAAAAGACACAGACAGACAGACAGACAGACAGACACACACACGGACAGACTGACACCCAGACAGAGACACGGACATACAGACAGACAGACACCCAGAAAGAGACGCAGACAGACAGACAGACACCTTGATAGACAGAAACGCATGTAGACAGAGACACAGACAGAAACCGAGAAAAAGACACAGAAAGACAGAGACACGGAAAGACACCCAGCAGACAGAGACACAGATAGACAGACAGATAGACAAACAGACAGACAGAGAGAGAGACAGAGACACAGAAAAACACCAAGAAAAAGAAAGAAAGACAGACAGACACCCACCCAGACAGACAGACACCCAGGCAGACAGATAGACAGAGAGACAGAGGCATGGACAGACTGACAGTCATACAGACAGAGACACAGATAGACAGACAGTCTGACAGAGACACAGACAGATAGACAGACAGATAGACAAACAGACAGACAGAGAGACAGACAGAGACACAGGAAAAACACCAAGAAAAAGAAAGACAGACAGACAGACACCCTCCCAGACAGACAGACACAGACACCAGAAAGACAGACACCCAGGCAGACAGACGGACAGACAGACAGAGAGACAGAGGCATGGACAGACTGACAGTCAAACAGACAGAGACACAGACAGACAGACAGACAGACAGACAGACTGACTGAGACACAGGTAAACAGACAGAGACACAGACAGACACCCAGACAGGCAGAGACACGGAAAGACACCCAGAAAACGAGACAGACAGACACCCAGGCAGACAGAGAGACAGACAGACAGAGAGACAGAGGCATGGACAGACTGACAGTCATACAGACAGAGACACGGACAGACAGAGACACGGACAGACAGACAGACTGACAGAGACACAGACAGACACCAAGGCAGACAGAGACACAGACAGACACCCAGAAAAAGAGACAGACAGACACCCAGGCAGACAGAGAGACAGACAAACAGACAGAGGCACGGACAGACTGATACTCATACAGACAGACACACGGACAGAAAGACACCCAGAGAGGCAGAGACACGGAAAGACATGAAGAAAAAGACACAGACAGACAGAGAGACAGACAGAGACACGGACAGACAGACACCCAGACAGCCAGAGACACAGAAAGACACCCAGAAAAAGACACAGACAGACAGACAGAGAAGACACGGACAGACTGACAGACAGAGAAATAGACAGACACCCAGGCAGACAGAGAGACAGACAGACAGAGAGACAGAGGAATGGACAGATTGACACTCATACAGACAGAGACACAGACAGACAGACTCCCAGAAAGGCAGAGACACGGAAAGATACCCAGAAAAAGAGACAGACAGACAGATAGACAGGCAGACAGAGACACAGACAGAGAGAGACCCATACAGACAGAGACACAGAGACACAACAGCAGACACCCAGAAAAAGACTCAGACAGATAGACAGAAAGACAGACAGACAGACAGAGACACGGACAGACTGACACCTAGATAGACAGAGACACGGACAAACAGACACCCAGACAGCCAGAGACACAGACACCGAGAAAAAGACACAGACAGACAGAGACGCAGACAGACTGACAGACAGAGAAACAGACAGACTGACAGACAGAGAAACAGACAGATAGACAAACAGACAGACAGAGACACAGACACCCAGAAAAAGACACGGACAGACAGAGACACAGACAGACTGACAGACAGAGAAACAGACAGACTGACAGACAGAGAAACAGACAGATAGACAAATAGACAGACAGAGACACAGACAGACTGACAGACAGACAGAGAAACAGACAGACACCCAGGGAGACAGAGACACAGAGAGACACCAATAAATGGAAACAAACAGACAGACAGACAGAGACACAGAGAGACGAACAAAAACACAGACAGACTGACACCCAGACAGACAGAGACACGGACAGAAACACCCAGACAGACACAGACACGGAAAGACAAACAGACAGACAGATAGACAGATAGAGACACAGACAGACAGCGACACGGAAAGACTACCAGAAAAAGACACACACAGATAGATAGACAGACAGAGACACGGACAGACTAACAGACAGACACACGGAAAGACACCCAGGAAAAGACACAGACAGACAGACAAACAGACAGACAGATAGACAAATAGAGACACAGACAGACTGACACCTAGATAGACAGAGACATGGACAGACAGACACCCAGACAGACAGAGACATGGAAAGACACCCAGAAAAAGACACACACAGATAGATAAACAGAGACACGGAGAAACAGACAGAAACGCATGCAGACAGACACACAGACAGAAACCCAGAAAAAGACACAGACAGACAGACAGACAGACACACGGACAGACTGACACCCAGACAGAGACACGGACATACAGAAAGACAGACACCCAGAAAGAGACACAGACGGACAGACAGACAGACAGACACCGAGATAGACAGAAACGCATGTAGACAGAGACACAGACAGAAACCCAGAAAAAGACACAGAAAGACAGAGACACGGAAAGACACCCAGCAGACAGAGACACAGATAGACATACAGATAGACACCCAGGCAGACAGATAGACAGAGAGACAGAGGCATGGACAGACTGACAGTCATACAGACAGAGACACAGATAAACAGACAGACTGACAGAGACACAGACAGATAGACAGACATATAGACAAACAAACAGACAGAGAGGCAGACAGACAGACACCGTCCCAGACAGACAGACAGACTGACACAGACACCCAGGCAGACAGACAGACAGACAGACAGACAGACAGACAGACAGACAGACAGATAGACAGATAGATAGAGGCATGGACAGACTGACAGTCATACAGACAGAGACACGGACAGACAGAGACACAGACATACAGACAGACAGACTGAGACACAGGTAAACAGACAGAGACACAGACAGACACCCAGACAGGCAGAGACACGGAAAGACACCCAGAAAACGAGACAGACAGACACCCAGGCAGACAGAGAGACAGAGGCATGGACAGACTGACTGACAGTCATACAGATAGAGACACGGACAGACAGAGACACAGATAGACAGACAGACTGACAGAGACACAGACAGATAGACAGACAGACAGACAGACAGACAGACAGAGAGATAGACAGAGACACAGAAAAACACCAAGAAAAAGAAAGACAGACAGACAGACAGACAGACAGACAGACAGACAGACAGACAGACACCCTCCCAGACAGACAGACAGACACAGACACCAGACAGACAGACACCCAGGCAGACAGACAGACAGACAGAGAGACAGAGGCATGGACAGACTGACAGTCATACAGACAGAGACACGGACAGACAGAGACACAGACAGACAGACAGACTGACAGAGACAGAGACACCAGACAGACAGACAGACAGACAGACAGACAGACTGACTGAGACACAGGTAAACAGACAGAGACACAGACAGACACCCAGACAGGCAGAGACACGGAAAGACACCCAGAAAACGAGACGGACAGACACCCAGGCAGACAGAGAGACAGACAGACAGAGAGACAGAGGCATGGACAGACTGACAGTCATACAGACAGAGACACAGACAGACACCCAGGCAGACAGAGACACAGACAGACACCCAGAAAGAGAGACAGACAGACACCAGACAGACAGAGAGACAGACAAACAGATAGACAGAGAGACAGAGGCATGGACAGACTGACAGTCATACAGACAGAGACACAGATAGACAGACAGTCTGACAGAGACACAGACAGATAGACAGACAGATAGACAAACAGACAGACAGAGAGACAGACAGAGACACAGGAAAAACACCAAGAAAAAGAAAGACAGACAGACAGACAGACACCCTCCCAGACAGACAAACAGACAGAGAGACACAGACACCAGAAAGACAGACACCCAGGCAGACAGATGGACAGAGAGACAGAGGCATGGACAGACTGACATTCACACAGACAGAGACACGGACAGACAGAGACACAGACAGACAGACAGACTGACTGAGACACAGGTAAACAGACAGACACCCAGACAGGCAGAGACACGGAAAGACACCCAGAAAACGAGACAGACAGACACCCAGGCAGACAGAGAGACAGAGAGACAGAGGCATGGACAGACTAACAGTCATACAGACAGAGACACGGACAGACAAAGACACAGACAGACAGACAGACTGACAGAGACACAGACAGACACCAAGGCAGACAGAGACACAGACAGACACCCAGAAAAAGAGACAGACAGACACCCAGGCAGACAGAGAGACAGACAAACAGACAGAGGCACGGACAGACTGATACTCATACAGACAGACACACGGACAGAAAGACACCCAGACAGGCAGAGACATGGAAAGACACGAAGAAAAAGACACAGACAGACAGATAGACAGACAGAGACACGGACAGACAGAGACACAGAAAGACACCCAGAAAAAGACACAGACAGACAGATAGACAGACAGAGACACGGACAGACTGACAGACAGAGAAACAGACAGACACCCAGACAGCCAGAGACACAGACACCCAGAAAAAGACACAGACAGACAGAGACACAGACAGAGAAACAGACAGACTGACAGACAGAGAAACACACAGATAGACAAACAGACAGACAGAGACACAGACAGACTGACAGACAGACAGAGAAACAGACAGACACCCAGGGAGACAGAGAGACACCAATAAATGGAAACAAACAGACAGACAGAGACACAGAGAGACGAACAAAGACACAGACAGACTGACACCCAGACAGACAGAGACACGGACAGAAACACCCAGACAGACACAGACACGGAAAGACACCCAGGAAAAGACACAGACAGACATACAGACAGACAGATAGACAAACAGACAGAGAGACAGAGGCATGGACAGACTGACAGTCATACAAACAGAGACACGGACAGACAAAGACACAGACAGACAGACAGACTGACAGAGACACAGACAGACACCAAGGCAGACAGAGAGACAGACAAACAGACAGAGGCACGGACAGAAAGACACCCAGAGAGGCAGAGACACGGAAAGACACGAAGAAAAAGACACAGACAGACAGATGGACAGACAGAAACACGGACAGACAGAGACACAGACAGACACCCAGAAAAAGAGACAGACAGACACCCAGGCAGACAGAGAGACAGACAAACAGACAGAGGCACGGACAGAAAGACACCCAGAGAGGCAGAGACACGGAAAGACACGAAGAAAAAGACACAGACAGACAGATGGACAGACAGAAACACGGACAGACAGAGACACAGAAAGACACCCAGAAAAAGACACAGACAGACAGATAGACAGACAGAGACACGGACAGACTGACAGACAGAGAAACAGACAGACACCCAGGCAGACAGAGAGACAGACAGACAGAGAGACAGAGGCATGGACAGATTAACACTCATACAGACAGAGACACGGACAGACAGACACCCAGAAAGGAAGAGACACGGAAAGATACCCAGAAAAAGAGACAGATTGACAGGCAGACAGAGACACAGACAGAGAGAGACCCATACAGACAGAGACACATACAGAGACACAGACAGCAGACACCCAGAAAAAGACTCAGACAGATAGACAGAAAGACAGACAGACAGACAGAGACACGGACAGACTGACACCCAGACAGCCAGAGACACAGACACCCAGAAAAAGACACAGACAGACAGAGACACAGACAGAGAAACAGACAGACTGACAGACAGAGAAACACACAGATAGACAAACAGACAGACAGAGACACAGACAGACTGACAGACAGACAGAGAAACAGACAGACACCCAGGGAGACAGAGAGACACCAATAAATGGAAACAAACAGACAGACAGATAGAGACACAGAGAGACGAACAAAGACACAGACAGACTGACACCCAGACAGACAGAGACACGGACAGAAACACCCAGACAGACACAGACACGGACAGACACCCAGGAAAAGACACAGACAGACATGCAGACAGACAGATAGACAAACAGACAGAGAGAAAGAGGCATGGACAGACTGACAGGCATACAGACAGAGACACGGACAGACAAAGACACAGACAGACAGACAGAGTGACAGAGACACAGACAGACACCAAGGCAGACAGAGACACAGACAGACACCCAGAAAAAGAGACAGACAGACACCCAGGCAGACAGAGAGACAGACAAACAGACAGAGGCACGGACAGACTGATACTCATACAGACAGACACACGGACAGAAAGACACCCAGAGAGGCAGAGACACGGAAAGACACGAAGAAAAAGACACAGACAGACAGATAGACAGACAGAGACACGGACAGGCAGACACCCAGACAGCCAGAGACACAGAAAGACACCCAGAAAAAGACACAGACAGACAGATAGACAGACAGAGACACGGACAGACTGACAGACAGAGAAACAGACAGACACCCAGGCAGACAGAGAGACAGACAGACAGAGAGACAGAGGCATGGACAGATTGACACTCATACAGACAGAGACACGGACAGACAGACACCCAGAAAGGAAGAGACACGGAAAGATACCCAGAAAAAGAGACAGACAGACAGATAGACAGGCAGACAGAGACACAGACAGAGAGAGACCCATACAGACAGAGACACATACAGAGACACAGACAGCAGACACCCAGAAAAAGACTCAGACAGATAGACAGAAAGACAGACAGACAGACAGAGACACGGACAGACTGACACCTAGATAGACAGAAACACGGACAGACAGACACCCAGACAGCCAGAGACACAGACACCCAGAAAAAGACACAGACAGACAGAGACACAGACAGAGAAACAGACAGACTGACAGACAGAGAAACAGACAGATAGACAAACAGACAGACAGAGAAACAGACAGACTGACAGACAGAGAAACAGACAGATAGACAAATAGACAGACAGAGACACAGACAGACTGACAGACAGACAGAGAAACAGACAGACACCCAGGGAGACAGAGACACAGAGAGACACCAATAAATGGAAACAAACAGACAGACAGACAGAGACACAGAGAGACGAACAAAAACACAGACAGACTGACACCCAGACAGACAGAGACACGGACAGAAACACCCAGACAGACACAGACACGGAAAGACAAACAGACAGACAGATAGACAGATAGAGACACAGACAGACAGCGACACGGAAAGACTACCAGAAAAAGACACACACAGATAGATAGACAGACAGAGACACGGACAGACTAACAGACAGACACACGGAAAGACACCCAGGAAAAGACACAGACAGACAGACAAACAGACAGACAGATAGACAAATAGAGACACAGACAGACTGACACCTAGATAGACAGAGACATGGACAGACAGACACCCAGACAGACAGAGACACGGAAAGACACCCAGAAAAAGACACACACAGATAGATAAACAGAGACACGGAGAAACAGACAGAAACGCATGCAGACAGACACACAGACAGAAACCCAGAAAAAGACACAGACAGACAGACAGACAGACACACGGACAGACTGACACCCAGACAGAGACACGGACATACAGAAAGACAGACACCCAGAAAGAGACACAGACGGACAGACAGACAGACAGACACCGAGATAGACAGAAACGCATGTAGACAGAGACACAGACAGAAACCCAGAAAAAGACACAGAAAGACAGAGACACGGAAAGACACCCAGCAGACAGAGACACAGATAGACATACAGATAGACACCCAGGCAGACAGATAGACAGAGAGACAGAGGCATGGACAGACTGACAGTCATACAGACAGAGACACAGATAAACAGACAGACTGACAGAGACACAGACAGATAGACAGACATATAGACAAACAAACAGACAGAGAGGCAGACAGACAGACACCGTCCCAGACAGACAGACAGACTGACACAGACACCCAGGCAGACAGACAGACAGACAGACAGACAGACAGACAGACAGACAGACAGACAGATAGATAGAGGCATGGACAGACTGACAGTCATACAGACAGAGACACGGACAGACAGAGACACAGACATACAGACAGACAGACTGAGACACAGGTAAACAGACAGAGACACAGACAGACACCCAGACAGGCAGAGACACGGAAAGACACCCAGAAAACGAGACAGACAGACACCCAGGCAGACAGAGAGACAGAGGCATGGACAGACTGACTGACAGTCATACAGATAGAGACACGGACAGACAGAGACACAGATAGACAGACAGACTGACAGAGACACAGACAGATAGACAGACAGACAGACAGAGAGATAGACAGAGACACAGAAAAACACCAAGAAAAAGAAAGACAGACAGACAGACAGACAGACAGACACCCTCCCAGACAGACAGACAGACACAGACACCAGACAGACAGACACCCAGGCAGACAGACAGACAGACAGAGAGACAGAGGCATGGACAGACTGACAGTCATACAGACAGAGACACGGACAGACAGAGACACAGACAGACAGACAGACTGACAGAGACAGAGACACCAGACAGACAGACAGACAGACAGACAGACAGACTGACTGAGACACAGGTAAACAGACAGAGACACAGACAGACACCCAGACAGGCAGAGACACGGAAAGACACCCAGAAAACGAGACAGACAGACACCCAGGCAGACAGAGAGACAGACAGACAGAGAGACAGAGGCATAGACAGACTGACAGTCATACAGACAGAGACACAGACAGACACCCAGGCAGACAGAGACACAGACAGACACCCAGAAAGAGAGACAGACAGACACCAGACAGACAGAGAGACAGACAAACAGATAGACAGAGAGACAGAGGCATGGACAGACTGACAGTCATACAGACAGAGACACAGATAGACAGACAGTCTGACAGAGACACAGACAGATAGACAGACAGATAGACAAACAGACAGACAGAGAGACAGACAGAGACACAGGAAAAACACCAAGAAAAAGAAAGACAGACAGACAGACAGACACCCTCCCAGACAGACAAACAGACAGAGAGACACAGACACCAGAAAGACAGACACCCAGGCAGACAGATGGACAGAGAGACAGAGGCATGGACAGACTGACATTCACACAGACAGAGACACGGACAGACAGAGACACAGACAGACAGACAGACTGACTGAGACACAGGTAAACAGACAGACACCCAGACAGGCAGAGACACGGAAAGACACCCAGAAAACCGGACAGACAGACACCCAGGCAGACAGAGAGACAGAGAGACAGAGGCATGGACAGACTAACAGTCATACAGACAGAGACACGGACAGACAAAGACACAGACAGACAGACAGACTGACAGAGACACAGACAGACACCAAGGCAGACAGAGACACAGACAGACACCCAGAAAAAGAGACAGACAGACACCCAGGCAGACAGAGAGACAGACAAACAGACAGAGGCACGGACAGACTGATACTCATACAGACAGACACACGGACAGAAAGACACCCAGACAGGCAGAGACATGGAAAGACACGAAGAAAAAGACACAGACAGACAGATAGACAGACAGAGACACGGACAGACAGAGACACAGAAAGACACCCAGAAAAAGACACAGACAGACAGATAGACAGACAGAGACACGGACAGACTGACAGACAGAGAAACAGACAGACACCCAGGCAGACAGAGAGACAGACAGACAGACAGAGAGACAGAGGCATGGACAGATTAACACTCATACAGACAGAGACACGGACAGACAGACACCCAGAAAGGAAGAGACACGGAAAGATACCCAGAAAAAGAGACAGACAGACAGATAGACAGGCAGACAGAGACACAGACAGAGAGAGACCCATACAGACAGAGACACATACAGAGACACAGACAGCAGACACCCAGAAAAAGACTCAGACAGATAGACAGAAAGACAGACAGACAGACAGAGACACGGACAGACTGACACCTAGATAGACAGAGACACGGACAGACAGACACCCAGACAGCCAGAGACACAGACACCCAGAAAAAGACACAGACAGACAGAGACACAGACAGAGAAACAGACAGACTGACAGACAGAGAAACACACAGATAGACAAACAGACAGACAGAGACACAGACAGACTGACAGACAGACAGAGAAACAGACAGACACCCAGGGAGACAGAGAGACACCAATAAATGGAAACAAACAGACAGACAGAGACACAGAGAGACGAACAAAGACACAGACAGACTGACACCCAGACAGACAGAGACACGGACAGAAACACCCAGACAGACACAGACACGGAAAGACACCCAGGAAAAGACACAGACAGACATACAGACAGACAGATAGACAAACAGACAGAGAGACAGAGGCATGGACAGACTGACAGTCATACAAACAGAGACACGGACAGACAAAGACACAGACAGACAGACAGACTGACAGAGACACAGACAGACACCAAGGCAGACAGAGACACAGACAGACACCCAGAAAAAGAGACAGACAGACACCCAGGCAGACAGAGAGACAGACAAACAGACAGAGGCACGGACAGAAAGACACCCAGAGAGGCAGAGACACGGAAAGACACGAAGAAAAAGACACAGACAGACAGATGGACAGACAGAAACACGGACAGACAGAGACACAGAAAGACACCCAGAAAAAGACACAGACAGACAGATAGACAGACAGAGACACGGACAGACTGACAGACAGAGAAACAGACAGACACCCAGGCAGACAGAGAGACAGACAGACAGAGAGACAGAGGCATGGACAGATTAACACTCATACAGACAGAGACACGGACAGACAGACACCCAGAAAGGAAGAGACACGGAAAGATACCCAGAAAAAGAGACAGATAGACAGGCAGACAGAGACACAGACAGAGAGAGACCCATACAGACAGAGACACATACAGAGACACAGACAGCAGACACCCAGAAAAAGACTCAGACAGATAGACAGAAAGACAGACAGACAGACAGAGACACGGACAGACTGACACCCAGACAGCCAGAGACACAGACACCCAGAAAAAGACACAGACAGACAGAGACACAGACAGAGAAACAGACAGACTGACAGACAGAGAAACACACAGATAGACAAACAGACAGACAGAGACACAGACAGACTGACAGACAGACAGAGAAACAGACAGACACCCAGGGAGACAGAGAGACACCAATAAATGGAAACAAACAGACAGACAGACAGAGACACAGAGAGACGAACAAAGACACAGACAGACTGACACCCAGACAGACAGAGACACGGACAGAAACACCCAGACAGACACAGACACGGACAGACACCCAGGAAAAGACACAGACAGACATACAGACAGACAGATAGACAAACAGACAGAGAGAAAGAGGCATGGACAGACTGACAGGCATACAGACAGAGACACGGACAGACAAAGACACAGACAGACAGACAGAGTGACAGAGACACAGACAGACACCAAGGCAGACAGAGACACAGACAGACACCCAGAAAAAGAGACAGACAGACACCCAGGCAGACAGAGAGACAGACAAACAGACAGAGGCACGGACAGACTGATACTCATACAGACAGACACACGGACAGAAAGACACCCAGAGAGGCAGAGACACGGAAAGACACGAAGAAAAAGACACAGACAGACAGATAGACAGACAGAGACACGGACAGGCAGACACCCAGACAGCCAGAGACACAGAAAGACACCCAGAAAAAGACACAGACAGACAGATAGACAGACAGAGACACGGACAGACTGACAGACAGAGAAACAGACAGACACCCAGGCAGACAGAGAGACAGACAGACAGAGAGACAGAGGCATGGACAGATTGACACTCATACAGACAGAGACACGGACAGACAGACACCCAGAAAGGAAGAGACATGGAAAGATACCCAGAAAAAGAGACAGACAGACAGATAGACAGGCAGACAGAGACACAGACAGAGAGAGACCCATACAGACAGAGACACATACAGAGACACAGACAGCAGACACCCAGAAAAAGACTCAGACAGATAGACAGAAAGACAGACAGACAGACAGAGACACGGACAGACTGACACCTAGATAGACAGAGACACGGACAGACAGACACCCAGACAGCCAGAGACACAGACACCCAGAAAAAGACACAGACAGACAGAGACACAGACAGAGAAACAGACAGACTGACAGACAGAGAAACAGACAGATAGACAAACAGACAGACAGAGACACAGACAGACTGACAGACAGACAGAGACACAAACAGGCAGACACCCAGACAGCCAGAGACACAGAAAGACACCCAGAAAAAGACACAGACAGACAGATAGACAGACAGAGACACGGACAGACTGACAGACAGAGAAACAGACAGACACCCAGGCAGACAGACAGACAGACAGACAGACAGAGAGACAGAGGCATGGACAGATTGACACTCATACAGACAGAGACACAGACAGACAGACACCCAGAAAGGCAGAGACACGGAAAGATACCCAGAAAAAGAGACAGACAGACACCCAGGCAGACAGAGAGACAGACAAACAGACAGAGGCACGGACAGAGAGAGACCCATACAGACAGAGACACATACAGAGACACAGACAGCAGACACCCAGAAAAAGACTCAGACAGATAGACAGAAAGACAGACAGACAGACAGACAGAGACACGGACAGACTGACACCTAGATAGACAGAGACACGGACAGACAGACACCCAGACAGCTAGAGACACAGACACCCAGAAAAAGACACAGACAGACTGACAGACAGAGAAACAGACAGACTGACAGACAGAGAAACAGACAGATAGACAAACAGACAGACAGACAGAGACACAGACAGACTGACAGACAGAGAAACAGAGAAAGAGACAGACACCCAGGGAGACAGAGACACAGAGAGACACCAATAAATGGAAACAAACAGACAGACAGACAGAGACACAGAGAGACGAACAAAGACACAGACAGACTGACACCCAGACAGACAGAGACACGGACAGAAACACCCAGACAGACACAGACACGGAAAGACACCCAGGAAAAGACACAGACAGACAAACAGACAGACAGATAGACAGATAGAGACACAGACAGACTGACACCTAGATAGACAGAGACATGGACAGACAGACACCCAGACAGACAGAGACACGGAAAGACACCCAGAAAAAGACACACACAGATAGATGGACAGAGACACGGACAGACTGACAGACAGAGAAACAGACAAACACCCAGGTAGACAGAGACACAGAGAAACAGACAGAAACGCATGTAGACAGACACACAGACAGAAACCCAGAAAAAGACACAGACAGAGAGACAGACAGACAGACACACGGACAGACTGAAACCCAGACATAGACACGGACATACAGAAAGACAGACACCCAGAAAGAGACACAGACGGACAGACAGACAGACAAACACCTAGATAGACAGAAACGCATGTGGACAGAGACACAGACAGAAACCCAGAAAAAGACACAGAAAGACAGAGACACGGAAAGACACCCAGCAGACAGAGACACAGATAGACAGACAGATAGACACCCAGGCAGACAGATAGACAGAGAGACAGAGGCATGGACAGACTGACAGTCATACAGACAGAGACACAGATAGGCAGACAGACTGACAGAGACACAGACAGATAGACAGACAGATAGACAAACAGACAGACAGAGAGACAGACAGAGACACAGAAAAACACCAAGAAAAAGAAAGACAGACAGAGAGACAGACAGACAGACACCGTCCCAGACAGACAGACAGACAGACACAGACACAGACACGGACACCCAGGCAGACAGACAGACAGACAGACAGACAGAGGCATGGACAGACTGACAGTCATACAGACAGAGACACGGACAGACAGAGACACAGACATACAGACAGACAGACTGAGACACAGGTAAACAGACAGAGACACAGACAGACACCCAGACAGGCAGAGACACGGAAAGACACCCAGAAAACGAAACAGACAGACACCCAGGCAGACAGAGAGACAGAGGCATGGACAGACTGACTGACAGTCATACAGATAGAGACACGGACAGAGACACAGATGGACAGACAGACTGACAGAGACACAGACAGATAGACAGACAGATAGACAGACAGACAGACAGAGAGACAGAGAGAGACACAGAAAAACACCAAGAAAAAGAAAGACAGACAGACAGACACCCTCCCAGACAGACAGACAGACACAGACACCAGACAGACAGACACCCAGGCAGACAGAAAGACAGACAGACAGAGAGACAGAGGCATGGACAGACTGACAGTCATACAGACAGAGACACGGACAGACAGAGACACAGACAGACAGACAAGACTGACAGAGACAGAGACACCAGACAGACAGACAGACAGACAGACTGACTGAGACACAGGTAAACAGACAGAGACACAGACAGACACCCAGACAGGCAGAGACACGGAAAGACACCCAGAAAACGAGACAGACAGACACCCAGGCAGACAGAGAGACAGACAGACAGAGAGACAGAGGCATGGACAGACTGACAGTCATACAGACAGAGACACGGACAGTCAAAGACACAGACAGACAGACAGACAGAAAAAGAGACAGACAGACACCCAAGCAGACAGAGAGACAGACAAACAGACAGAGGCACGGACAGACTGACACACATACAGACAGACACACGGACAGACAGACACCCAGACAGGCAGAGACACAGAAAGACACAAAGAAAAAGAGACAGACAGACACCCAGGCAGACAGAGCGACAGACAGAGAGACAGAGGCACGGACAGATTGACACTCATACAGACAGAGACACGGACAGACAGACACCCAGAAAGGCAGAGACACGGAAAGATACCCAGAAAAAGAGATAGACAGACAGATAGACAGGCAGACAGAGACACAGACAGAGAGAGACCCATACAGACAGAGACACAGACAGAGACACAGACAGCAGACACCCAGAAAAAGACTCAGACAGATAGACAGAAAGACAAACAGACAGACAGAGACACGGACAGACTGACACCTAGATAGACAGAGACACGGACAGACAGACACCCAAGACAGCCAGAGACACAGACACCCAGAAAAAGACACAGACAGACAGACAGACTGACAGACAAAGAAACAGACAGACACCCAGGGAGACAGAGACACAGAGAGACAACCAGACAGATAGAGAAACAGACAGACAGAGACACAGAAAAACACCAATAAATGGAAACAAACAGACAGACAGATAGAGACACAGAGAGACGAACAGAGACACAGACAGACTGACACCAAGACAGACAGAGACACGGACAGAAACACCCAGACAGACAGAGACACGGAAAGACACCCAGAGAAAGACACACACAGATAGATAGACAGACAGAGACATGGACAGACTGACAGACAGAGACACAGAAAGACACCCAGAAAAAGACACAGACAGACAAACAGACAGACAGATAGACAGATAGAGACACAGACAGACTGACACCTAGATAGACACAGACATGGATAGACAGACACCCAGACAGACAGAGACACGGAAAGACACCCAGAAAAAGACACACACAGATAGATGGACAGAGACACGGACAGACTGACAGACAGAGAAACAGACAAACACCCAGGTAGACAGAGACACAGAGAAACAGACAGAAACGCATGTAGACAGACACACAGACAGAAACCCAGAAAAAGACAGAGACAGACAGACAGACACACACACGGACAGACTGACACCCAGACAGAGACACGGACATACAGACAGACAGACACCCAGAAAGAGACGCAGACAGACAGACAGACACCTTGATAGACAGAAACGCATGTAGACAGAGACACAGACAGAAACCCAGAAAAAGACACAGAAAGACAGAGACACGGAAAGACACCCAGCAGACAGAGACACAGATAGACAGACAGATAGACAAACAGACAGACAGAGAGACAGACAGAGACACAGAAAAACACCAAGAAAAAGAAAGAAAGACAGACAGACACCCACCCAGACAGACAGACACCAGACAGACAGACACCCAGGCAGACAGATAGACAGAGAGACAGAGGCATGGAGAGACTGACAGTCATACAGACAGAGACACAGATAGACAGACAGTCTGACAGAGACACAGACAGATAGACAAACAGACAGACAGAGAGACAGACAGAGACACAGGAAAAACACCAAGAAAAAGAAAGACAGACAGACAGACAGACAGACACAGACACCAGAAAGACAGACACCCAGGCAGACAGACAGACAGACAGACAGAGAGACAGAGGCATGGACAGACTGACAGTCATACAGACAGAGACACGGACAGACAGAGACACAGACAGACAGACAGACTGACAGAGACAGAGACACCAGACAGATAGACAGACAGACAGACAGACAGACTGACTGAGACACAGGTAAACAGACAGAGACACAGACAGACACCCAGGGAGACAGAGAGACACCAATAAATGGAAACAAATAGACAAACAGACAGAGACACAGAGAGACGAACAAAGACACAGACAGACTGACACCCAGACAGACAGAGACACGGACAGAAACACCCAGACAGACACAGACACGGAAAGACACCCAGGAAAAGACACAGACAGACAAACAGACAGACAGATAGACAAACAGACAGAGAGACAGAGGCATGGACAGACTGACAGTCATACAGACAGAGACACGGACAGACAAAGACACAGACAGACAGACAGACAGACTGACAGAGAGACAGACAAACAGACAGAGGCACGGACAGACTGATACTCATACAGACAGACACACGGACAGAAAGACACCCAGACAGGCAGAGACATGGAAAGACACGAAGAAAAAGACACAGACAGACAGATAGACAGACAGAGACACGGACAGACAGAGACACAGAAAGACACCCAGAAAAAGACACAGACAGACAGATAGACAGACAGAGACACGGACAGACTGACAGACAGAGAAACAGACAGACACCCAGGCAGACAGAGAGACAGACAGACAGAGAGACAGAGGCATGGACAGATTGACACTCATACAGACAGAGACACGGACAGACAGACACCCAGAAAGGAAGAGACACGGAAAGATACCCAGAAAAAGAGACAGACAGACAGATAGACAGGCAGACAGAGACACAGACAGAGAGAGACCCATACAGACAGAGACACATACAGAGACACAGACAGCAGACACCCAGAAAAAGACTCAGACAGATAGACAGAAAGACAGACAGACAGACAGAGACACGGACAGACTGACACCTAGATAGACAGAGACACGGACAGACAGACACCCAGACAGCCAGAGACACAGACACCCAGAAAAAGACACAGACAGACAGAGACACAGACAGAGAAACAGACAGACTGACAGACAGAGAAACAGACAGATAGACAAACAGACAGACAGAGACACAGACAGACTGACAGACAGACAGAGACACAAACAGGCAGACACCCAGACAGCCAGAGACACAGAAAGACACCCAGAAAAAGACACAGACAGACAGATAGACAGACAGAGACACGGACAGACTGACAGACAGAGAAACAGACAGACACCCAGGCAGACAGACAGACAGACAGACAGAGAGACAGAGGCATGGACAGATTGACACTCATACAGACAGAGACACAGACAGACAGACACCCAGAAAGGCAGAGACACGGAAAGATACCCAGAAAAAGAGACAGACAGACACCCAGGCAGACAGAGAGACAGACAAACAGACAGAGGCACGGACAGAGAGAGACCCATACAGACAGAGACACATACAGAGACACAGACAGCAGACACCCAGAAAAAGACTCAGACAGATAGACAGAAAGACAGACAGACAGACAGACAGACAGACAGAGACACGGACAGACTGACACCTAGATAGACAGAGACACGGACAGACAGACACCCAGACAGCTAGAGACACAGACACCCAGAAAAAGACACAGACAGACTGACAGACAGAGAAACAGACAGACTGACAGACAGAGAAACAGACAGATAGACAAACAGACAGACAGACAGAGACACAGACAGACTGACAGACAGAGAAACAGAGAAATAGACAGACACCCAGGGAGACAGAGACACAGAGAGACACCAATAAATGGAAACAAACAGACAGACAGACAGAGACACAGAGAGACGAACAAAGACACAGACAGACTGACACCCAGACAGACAGAGACACGGACAGAAACACCCAGACAGACACAGACACGGAAAGACACCCAGGAAAAGACACAGACAGACAAACAGACAGACAGATAGACAGATAGAGACACAGACAGACTGACACCTAGATAGACAGAGACATGGACAGACAGACACCCAGACAGACAGAGACACGGAAAGACACCCAGAAAAAGACACACACAGATAGATGGACAGAGACACGGACAGACTGACAGACAGAGAAACAGACAAACACCCAGGTAGACAGAGACACAGAGAAACAGACAGAAACGCATGTAGACAGACACACAGACAGAAACCCAGAAAAAGACACAGACAGAGAGACAGACAGACAGACACACGGACAGACTGACACCCAGACATAGACACGGACATACAGAAAGACAGACACCCAGAAAGAGACACAGACGGACAGACAGACAGACAAACACCTAGATAGACAGAAACGCATGTGGACAGAGACACAGACAGAAACCCAGAAAAAGACACAGAAAGACAGAGACACGGAAAGACACCCAGCAGACAGAGACACAGATAGACAGACAGATAGACACCCAGGCAGACAGATAGACAGAGAGACAGAGGCATGGACAGACTGACAGTCATACAGACAGAGACACAGATAGGCAGACAGACTGACAGAGACACAGACAGATAGACAGACAGATAGACAAACAGACAGACAGAGAGACAGACAGAGACACAGAAAAACACCAAGAAAAAGAAAGACAGACAGAGAGACAGACAGACAGACACCGTCCCAGACAGACAGACAGACAGACAGACAGACACAGACACAGACACAGACACCCAGGCAGACAGACAGACAGACAGACAGACAGACAGAGGCATGGACAGACTGACAGTCATACAGACAGAGACACGGACAGACAGAGACACAGACATACAGACAGACAGACTGAGACACAGGTAAACAGACAGAGACACAGACAGACACCCAGACAGGCAGAGACACGGAAAGACACCCAGAAAACGAAACAGACAGACACCCAGGCAGACAGAGAGACAGAGGCATGGACAGACTGACTGACAGTCATACAGATAGAGACACGGACAGAGACACAGATGGACAGACAGACTGACAGAGACACAGACAGATAGACAGACAGATAGACAGACAGACAGACAGAGAGACAGAGAGAGACACAGAAAAACACCAAGAAAAAGAAAGACAGACAGACAGACACCCTCCCAGACAGACAGACAGACACAGACACCAGACAGACAGACACCCAGGCAGACAGAAAGACAGACAGACAGAGAGACAGAGGCATGGACAGACTGACAGTCATACAGACAGAGACACGGACAGACAGAGACACAGACAGACAGACAAGACTGACAGAGGCAGAGACACCAGACAGACAGACAGACAGACAGACAGACTGACTGAGACACAGGTAAACAGACAGAGACACAGACAGACACCCAGACAGGCAGAGACACGGACAGACACCCAGAAAACGAGACAGACAGACACCCAGGCAGACAGAGAGACAGACAGACAGAGAGACAGAGGCATGGACAGACTGACAGTCATACAGACAGAGACACGGACAGACAAAGACACAGACAGACAGACAGACAGAAAAAGAGACAGACAGACACCCAAGCAGACAGAGAGACAGACAAACAGACAGAGGCACGGACAGACTGACACACATACAGACAGACACACGGACAGACAGACACCCATACAGGCAGAGACACAGAAAGACACAAAGAAAAAGAGACAGACAGACACCCAGGCAGACAGAGCGACAGACAGAGAGACAGAGGCACGGACAGATTGACACTCATACAGACAGAGACACGGACAGACAGACACCCAGAAAGGCAGAGACACGGAAAGATACCCAGAAAAAGAGATAGACAGACAGATAGACAGGCAGACAGAGACACAGACAGAGAGAGACCCATACAGACAGAGACACAGACAGAGACACAGACAGCAGACACCCAGAAAAAGACTCAGACAGATAGACAGAAAGACAAACAGACAGACAGAGACACGGACAGACTGACACCTAGATAGACAGAGACACGGACAGACAGACACCCAAGACAGCCAGAGACACAGACACCCAGAAAAAGACACAGACAGACAGACAGACTGACAGACAAAGAAACAGACAGACACCCAGGGAGACACAGACACAGAGAGACAACCAGACAGATAGAGAAACAGACAGACAGAGACACAGAAAAACACCAATAAATGGAAACAAACAGACAGACAGATAGAGACACAGAGAGACGAACAGAGACACAGACAGACTGACACCAAGACAGACAGAGACACGGACAGAAACACCCAGACAGACAGAGACACGGAAAGACACCCAGGAAAAGACACAGACAGACATACAGACAGACAGATAGAGACACAGACAGACACAGACACGGAAAGACACCCAGAGAAAGACACACACAGATAGATAGACAGACAGAGACATGGACAGACTGACAGACAGAGACACGGAAAGACACCCAGAAAAAGACACAGACAGACAAACAGACAGACAGATAGACAGATAGAGACACAGACAGACTGACACCTAGATAGACACAGACATGGATAGACAGACACCCAGACAGACAGAGACACGGAAAGACACCCAGAAAAAGACACACACAGATAGATGGACAGAGACACGGACAGACTGACAGACAGAGAAACAGACAAACACCCAGGTAGACAGAGACACAGAGAAACAGACAGAAACGCATGTAGACAGACACACAGACAGAAACCCAGAAAAAGACAGAGACAGACAGACAGACACACACACGGACAGACTGACACCCAGACACACACACGGACATACAGACAGACAGACACCCAGAAAGAGACGCAGACAGACAGACAGACACCTTGATAGACAGAAACGCATGTAGACAGAGACACAGACAGAAACCCAGAAAAAGACACAGAAAGACAGAGACACGGAAAGACACCCAGCAGACAGAGACACAGATAGACAGACAGATAGACAAACAGACAGACAGAGAGACAGACAGAGACACAGAAAAACACCAAGAAAAAGAAAGAAAGACAGACAGACAGACAGACACAGACACCAGACAGACAGACACCCAGGCAGACAGATAGACAGAGAGACAGAGGCATGGAGAGACTGACAGTCATACAGACAGAGACACAGATAGACAGACAGTCTGACAGAGACACAGACAGATAGACAAACAGACAGACAGAGAGACAGACAGAGACACAGAAAAAACACCAAGAAAAAGAAAGACAGACAGACAGACAGACAGACACAGACACCAGAAAGACAGACACCCAGGCAGACAGACAGACAGAGAGACAGAGGCATGGACAGACTGACAGTCATACAGACAGAGACACGGACAGACAGAGACACAGACAGACAGACAGACTGACAGAGACAGAGACACCAGACAGATAGACAGACAGACAGACAGACAGACAGACAGACTGACTGAGACACAGGTAAACAGACAGAGACACAGACAGACACCCAGGGAGACAGAGAGACACCAATAAATGGAAACAAATAGACAAACAGACAGAGACACAGAGAGACGAACAAAGACACAGACAGACTGACACCCAGACAGACAGAGACACGGACAGAAACACCCAGACAGACACAGACACGGAAAGACACCCAGGAAAAGACACAGACAGACAAACAGACAGACAGATAGACAAACAGACAGAGAGACAGAGGCATGGACAGACTGACAGTCATACAGACAGAGACACGGACAGACAAAGACACAGACAGACAGACAGACAGACTGACAGAGAAACAGACAGACACCAAGGCAGACAGAGACACAGACAGACACCCAGAAAAAGAGACAGACAGACACCCAGGCAGACAGAGAGACAGACAAACAGACAGAGGCACGGACAGACTGATACTCATACAGACAGACACACGGACAGAAAGACACCCAGAGAGGCAGAGACACGGAAAGACACGAAGAAAAAGACACAGACAGACAGATAGACAGACAGAGACACGGACAGACAGAGACACAGAAAGACACCCAGAAAAAGACACAGACAGACAGATAGACAGACAGAGACACGGACAGACTGACAGACAGAGAAACAGACAGACACCCAGGCAGACAGAGAGACAGATAGACAGAGAGACAGAGGCATGGACAGACTGACAGTCATACAGACAGAGACACAGATAGACAGACAGACTGACAGAGACACAGACAGATAGACAAACAGACAGACAGAGAGACAGACAGAGACACAGAAAAACACCAAGAAAAAGAAAGACAGACAGAGAGACAGACAGACAGACACCGTCCCAGACAGACAGACAGACAGACAGACAGACAGACAGACACAGACACAGACACAGACACCCAGGCAGACAGACAGACAGACAGACAGAGGCATGGACAGACTGACAGTCATACAGACAGAGACACGGACAGACAGAGACACAGACATACAGACAGACAGACTGAGACACAGGTAAACAGACAGAGACACAGACAGACACCCAGACAGGCAGAGACACGGAAAGACACCCAGAAAACGAAACAGACAGACACCCAGGCAGACAGAGAGACAGAGGCATGGACAGACTGACTGACAGTCATACAGATAGAGACACGGACAGAGACACAGATGGACAGAGAGACTGACAGAGACACAGACAGATAGACAGACAGATAGACAGACAGACAGACAGACAGACAGAGAGACAGACAGAGACACAGAAAAACACCAAGAAAAAGAAAGACAGACAGACAGACACCCTCCCAGACAGACAGACAGACACAGACACCAGACAGACAGACACCCAGGCAGACAGAAAGACAGACAGACAGAGAGACAGAGGCATGGACAGACTGACAGTCATACAGACAGAGACACGGACAGACAGAGACACAGACAGACAGACAAAACTGACAGAGACAGAGACACCAGACAGACAGACAGACAGACAGACAGACAGACTGACTGAGACACAGGTAAACAGACAGAGACATGGAAAGACACCCAGAAAACGAGACAGACAGACACCCAGGCAGACAGAGAGACAGACAGACAGAGAGACAGAGGCATGGACAGACTGACAGTCATACAGACAGAGACACGGACAGACAAAGACACAGACAGACAGACAGACAGAAAAAGAGACAGACAGACACCCAAGCAGACAGAGAGACAGACGAACAGACAGAGGCACGGACAGACTGACACACATACAGACAGACACACGGACAGACAGACACCCAGACAGGCAGAGACACAGAAAGACACAAAGAAAAAGAGACAGACAGACACCCAGGCAGACAGAGCGACAGACAGAGAGACAGAGGCACGGACAGATTGACACTCATACAGACAGAGACACGGACAGACAGACACCCAGAAAGGCAGAGACACGGAAAGATACCCAGAAAAAGAGATAGACAGACAGATAGACAGGCAGACAGAGACACAGACAGAGAGAGACCCATACAGACAGAGACACAGACAGAGACACAGACAGCAGACACCCAGAAAAAGACTCAGACAGATAGACAGAAAGACAAACAGACAGACAGAGACACGGACAGACTGACACCTAGATAGACAGAGACACGGACAGACAGACACCCAAGACAGCCAGAGACACAGACACCCAGAAAAAGACACAGACAGATAGACAGACTGACAGACAAAGAAACAGACAGACACCCAGGGAGACAGAGACACAGAGAGACAACCAGACAGATAGAGAAACAGACAGACAGAGACACAGAAAAACACCAATAAATGGAAACAAACAGACAGACAGATAGAGACACAGAGAGACGAACAGAGACACAGACAGACTGACACCAAGACAGACAGAGACACGGACAGAAACACCCAGACAGACAGAGACACGGAAAGACACCCAGGAAAAGACAAAGACAGACATACAGACAGACAGATAGAGACACAGACAGACAGAGACACGGAAAGACACCCAGAAAAAGACACAGACAGACAAACAGACAGACAGATAGACAGATAGAGACACAGACAGACTGACACCTAGATAGACACAGACATGGATAGACAGACACCCAGACAGACAGAGACACGGAAAGACACCCAGAAAAAGACACACACAGATAGATGGACAGAGACACGGACAGACTGACAGACAGAGAAACAGACAAACACCCAGGTAGACAGAGACACAGAGAAACAGACAGAAACGCATGTAGACAGAGACACAGACAGAAACCCAGAAAAAGACAGAGACAGACAGACAGACAGACACACGGACAGACTGACACCCAGACAGAGACACGGACATACAGACAGACAGACACCCAGAAAGAGACGCAGACAGACAGACAGACACCTTGATAGACAGAAACGCATGTAGACAGAGACACAGACAGAAACCCAGAAAAAGACACAGAAAGACAGAGACACGGAAAGACACCCAGCAGACAGAGACACAGATAGACAGACAGATAGACAAACAGACAGACAGAGAGACAGACAGAGACACAGAAAAACACCAAGAAAAAGAAAGAAAGACAGACAGACACCCACCCAGACAGACAGACACCAGACAGACAGACACCCAGGCAGACAGATAGACAGAGAGACAGAGGCATGGAGAGACTGACAGTCATACAGACAGAGACACAGATAGACAGACAGTCTGACAGAGACACATACAGATAGACAAACAGACAGACAGAGAGACAGACAGAGACACAGGAAAAACACCAAGAAAAAGAAAGACAGACAGACAGACAGACAGACACAGACACCAGAAAGACAGACACCCAGGCAGACAGACAGACAGACAGACAGAGAGACAGAGGCATGGACAGACTGACAGTCATACAGACAGAGACACGGACAGACAGAGACACAGACAGACAGACAGACTGACAGAGACAGAGACACCAGACAGACAGACAGACAGACAGACAGACAGACTGACTGAGACACAGGTAAACAGACAGAGACACAGACAGACACCCAGACAGGCAGAGACACGGAAAGACACCCAGAAAACGAGACAGACAGACACCCAGGCAGACAGAGAGACAGACAGACAGAGAGACAGAGGCATGGACAGACTGACAGTCATACAGACAGAGACACGGACAGACAAAGACACAGACAGACAGACAGAGTGACAGAGACACAGACAGACACCAAGGCAGACTGAGACACAGACAGACACCCAGAAAAAGAGACAGACAGACACCCAGGCAGACAGAGAGACAGACAAACAGACAGAGGCACGGACAGACTGATACTCATACAGACAGACACACGGACAGAAAGACACCCAGAGAGGCAGAGACACGGAAAGACACGAAGAAAAAGACACAGACAGACAGATAGACAGACAGAGACACGGACAGGCAGACACCCAGACAGCCAGAGACACAGAAAGACACCCAGAAAAAGACACAGACAGACAGATAGACAGACAGAGACACGGACAGACTGACAGACAGAGAAACAGACAGACACCCAGGCAGACAGACAGACAGAGAGACAGAGGCATGGACAGATTGACACTCATACAGACAGAGACACGGACAGACAGACACCCAGAAAGGCAGAGACACGGAAAGATACCCAGAAAAAGAGACAGACAGACACCCAGGCAGACAGAGAGACAGACAAACAGACAGAGGCACGGACAGAGAGAGACCCATACAGACAGAGACACATACAGAGACACAGACAGCAGACACCCAGAAAAAGACTCAGACAGATAGACAGAAAGACAGACAGACAGACAGACAGACAGACAGACAGAGACACGGACAGACTGACACCTAGATAGACAGAGACACGGACAGACAGACACCCAGACAGCTAGAGACACAGACACCCAGAAAAAGACACAGACAGACAGAGACGCAGACAGACTGACAGACAGAGAAACAGACAGATAGACAAACAGACAGACAGACAGAGACACAGACAGACTGACAGACAGAGAAACAGAGAAATAGACAGACACCCAGGGAGACAGAGACACAGAGAGACACCAATAAATGGAAACAAACAGACAGACAGACAGAGACACAGAGAGACGAACAAAGACACAGACAGACTGACACCCAGACAGACAGAGACACGGACAGAAACACCCAGACAGACACAGACACGGAAAGACACCCAGGAAAAGACACAGACAGACAAACAGACAGACAGATAGACAGATAGAGACACAGACAGACTGACACCTAGATAGACAGAGACATGGACAGACAGACACCCAGACAGACAGAGACACGGAAAGACACCCAGAAAAAGACACACACAGATAGATAGACAGAGACACGGACAGACTGACAGACAGAGAAACAGACAAACACCCAGGTAGACAGAGACACAGAGAAACAGACAGAAACGCATGTAGACAGACACACAGACAGAAACCCAGAAAAAGACACAGACAGACAGACAGACAGACAGACAGACACACGGACAGACTGACACCCAGACATAGACACGGACATACAGACACCCAGGCAGACAGAAAGACAGACAGACAGAGAGACAGAGGCATGGACAGACTGACAGTCATACAGACAGAGACACGGACAGACAGAGACACAGACAGACGGACAAGACTGACAGAGACAGAGACACCAGACAGACAGACAGACAGACAGACAGACTGACTGAGACACAGGTAAACAGACAGAGACACAGACAGACACCCAGACAGGCAGAGACACGGAAAGACACCCAGAAAACGAGACAGACAGACACCCAGGCAGACAGAGAGACAGACAGACAGAGAGACAGAGGCATGGACAGACTGACAGTCATACAGACAGAGACACGGACAGACAAAGACACAGACAGACAGACAGACAGAAAAAGAGACAGACAGACACCCAAGCAGACAGAGAGACAGACAAACAGACAGAGGCACAGACAGACTGACACACATACAGACAGACACACGGACAGACAGACACCCAGACAGGCAGAGACACAGAAAGACACAAAGAAAAAGAGACAGACAGACACCCAGGCAGACAGAGCGACAGACAGAGAGACAGAGGCACGGACAGATTGACACTCATACAGACAGAGACACGGACAGACAGACACCCAGAAAGGCAGAGACACGGAAAGATACCCAGAAAAAGAGATAGACAGACAGATAGACAGGCAGACAGAGACACAGACAGAGAGAGACCCATACAGACACAGACACAGACAGAGACACAGACAGCAGACACCCAGAAAAAGACTCAGACAGATAGACAGAAAGACAAACAGACAGACAGAGACACGGACAGACTGACACCTAGATAGACAGAGACACGGACAGACAGACACCCAAGACAGCCAGAGACACAGACACCCAGAAAAAGACACAGACAGACAGACAGACTGACAGACAAAGAAACAGACAGACACCCAGGGAGACAGAGACACAGAGAGACAACCAGACAGATAGAGAAACAGACAGACAGAGACACAGAAAAACACCAATAAATGGAAACAAACAGACAGACAGATAGAGACACAGAGAGACGAACAGAGACACAGACAGACTGACACCAAGACAGACAGAGACACGGACAGAAACACCCAGACAGACAGAGACACGGAAAGACACCCAGGAAAAGACACAGACAGACATACAGACAGACAGATAGAGACACAGACAGACAGAGACACAGACAGACAGAGACACGGAAAGACACCCAGAAAAAGACACACACAGATAGATAGACAGACAGAGACATGGACAGACTGACAGACAGAGACACGGAAAGACACCCAGAAAAAGACACAGACAGACAAACAGACAGACAGATAGACAGATAGAGACACAGACAGACTGAGACCTAGATAGACACAGACATGGATAGACAGACACCCAGACAGACAGAGACACGGAAAGACACCCAGAAAAAGACACACACAGATAGATGGACAGAGACACGGACAGACTGACAGACAGAGAAACAGACAAACACCCAGGTAGACAGAGACACAGAGAAACAGACAGAAACGCATGTAGACAGACACACAGACAGAAACCCAGAAAAAGACACAGAAAGACAGAGACACGGAAAGACACCCAGCAGACAGAGACACAGATAGACAGACAGATAGACAAACAGACAGACAGAGAGACAGACAGAGACACAGAAAAACACCAAGAAAAAGAAAGACAGACAGACAGACACCCACCCAGACAGACAGACACCAGACAGACAGACACCCAGGCAGACAGATAGACAGAGAGACAGAGGCATGGAGAGACTGACAGTCATACAGACAGAGACACAGATAGACAGACAGTCTGACAGAGACACAGACAGATAGACAAACAGACAGACAGAGAGACAGACAGAGACACAGGAAAAACACCAAGAAAAAGAAAGACAGACAGACAGACAGACAGACACAGACACCAGAAAGACAGACACCCAGGCAGACAGACAGACAGACAGACAGAGAGACAGAGGCATGGTTAGACTGACAGTCATACAGACAGAGACACGGACAGACAGAGACACAGACAGACAGACAGACTGACAGAGACAGAGACACCAGACAGACAGACAGACAGACAGACAGACAGACTGACTGAGACACAGGTAAACAGACAGAGACACAGACAGACACCCAGACAGGCAGAGACACGGAAAGACACCCAGAAAACGAGACAGACAGACACCCAGGCAGACAGAGAGACAGACAGACAGAGAGACAGAGGCATGGACAGACTGACAGTCATACAGACAGAGACACGGACAGACAAAGACACAGACAGACAGACAGAGTGACAGAGACACAGACAGACACCAAGGCAGACAGAGACACAGACAGGCACCCAGAAAAAGAGACAGACAGACACCCAGGCAGACAGAGAGACAGACAAACAGACAGAGGCACGGACAGACTGATACTCATACAGACAGACACACGGACAGAAAGACACCCAGAGAGGCAGAGACACGGAAAGACACGAAGAAAAAGACACAGACAGACAGATAGACAGACAGAGACACGGACAGGAAGACACCCAGACAGCCAGAGACACAGAAAGACACCCAGAAAAAGACACAGACAGACAGATAGACAGACAGAGACACGGACAGACTGACAGACAGAGAAACAGACAGACACCCAGGCAGACAGACAGACAGACAGACAGAGAGACAGAGGCATGGACAGATTGACACTCATACAGACAGAGACACGGACAGACAGACACCCAGAAAGGCAGAGACACGGAAAGATACCCAGAAAAAGAGACAGACAGACACCCAGGCAGACAGAGAGACAGACAAACAGACAGAGGCACGGACAGAGAGAGACCCATACAGACAGAGACACATACAGAGACACAGACAGCAGACACCCAGAAAAAGACTGAGACAGATAGACAGAAAGACAGACAGACAGACAGACAGACAGAGACACGGACAGACTGACACCTAGATAGACAGAGACACGGACAGACAGACACCCAGACAGCTAGAGACACAGACACCCAGAAAAAGACACAGACAGACAGAGACGCAGACAGACTGACAGACAGAGAAACAGACAGACTGACAGACAGAGAAACAGACAGATAGACAAACAGACAGACAGACAGAGACACAGACAGACTGACAGACAGAGAAACAGAGAAATAGACAGACACCCAGGGAGACAGAGACACAGAGAGACACCAATAAATGGAAACAAACAGACAGACAGACAGAGACACAGAGAGACGAACAAAGACACAGACAGACTGACACCCAGACAGACAGAGACACGGACAGAAACACCCAGACAGACACAGACACGGAAAGACACCCAGGAAAAGACACAGACAGACAAACAGACAGACAGATAGACAGATAGAGACACAGACAGACTGACACCTAGATAGACAGAGACATGGACAGACAGACACCCAGACAGACAGAGACACGGAAAGACACCCAGAAAAAGACACACACAGATAGATAGACAGAGACACGGACAGACTGACAGACAGAGAAACAGACAAACACCCAGGTAGACAGAGACACAGAGAAACAGACAGAAACGCATGTAGACAGACACACAGACAGAAACCCAGAAAAAGACACAGACAGACAGACAGACAGACAGACAGACACACGGACAGACTGACACCCAGACATAGACACGGACATACAGAAAGACAGACACCCAGAAAGAGACACAGACGGACAGACAGACAGACAAACACCTAGATAGACAGAAACACATGTGGACAGAGACACAGACAGAAACCCAGAAAAAGACACAGAAAGACAGAGACACGGAAAGACACCCAGCAGACAGAGACACAGATAGACAGACAGATAGACACCCAGGCAGACAGATAGACAGAGAGACAGAGGCATGGACAGACTGACAGTCATACAGACAGAGACACAGATAGGCAGACAGACTGACAGAGACACAGACAGATAGACAGACAGATAGACAAACAGACAGACAGAGAGACAGACAGAGACACAGAAAAACACCAAGAAAAAGAAAGACAGACAGAGAGACAGACAGACAGACACCGTCCCAGACAGACAGACAGACAGACAGACAGACAGACAGACAGACAGACAGACACAGACACAGACACAGACACCCAGGCAGACAGACAGACAGACAGACAGACAGAGGCATGGACAGACTGACAGTCATACAGACAGAGACACGGACAGACAGAGACACAGACATACAGACAGACAGACTGAGACACAGGTAAACAGACAGAGACACAGACAGACACCCAGACAGGCAGAGACACGGAAAGACACCCAGAAAACGAAACAGACAGACACCCAGGCAGACAGAGAGACAGAGGCATGGACAGACTGACAGTCATACAGATAGAGACACGGACAGAGACACAGATGGACAGACAGACTGACAGACAGATAGACAGACAGACAGACAGACAGAGAGACAGACAGAGACACAGAAAAACACCAAGAAAAAGAAAGACAGACAGACAGACTACCTCCCAGACAGACAGACAGACACAGACACCAGACAGACAGACACCCAGGCAGACAGAAAGACAGACAGACAGAGAGACAGAGGCATGGACAGACTGACAGTCATACAGACAGAGACACGGACAGACAGAGACACAGACAGACAGACAAGACTGACAGAGACAGAGACACCAGACAGACAGACAGACAGACAGACAGACAGACAGACAGACAGACAGACAGACTGACTGAGACACAGGTAAACAGACTGACAGTCATACAGACAGAGACACGGACAGACAAAGACACAGACAGACAGACAGAGTGACAGAGACACAGACAGACACCAAGGCAGACAGAGACACGGAAAGACACCCAGAAAACGAAACAGACAGACACCCAGGCAGACAGAGAGACAGAGGCATGGACAGACTGACAGTCATACAGACAGAGACACGGACAGACAAAGACACAGACAGACAGACAGACAGAAAAAGAGACAGACAGACACCCAAGCAGTCAGAGAGACAGAGAAACAGACAGAGGCACGGACAGACTGACACACATACAGACAGACACACGGACAGACAGACACCCAGACAGGCAGAGACACGGAAAGATACCCAGAAAAAGAGATAGACAGACAGATAGACAGGCAGACAGAGACACAGACAGAGAGAGACCCATACAGACAGAGACACAGACAGAGAGAGACCCATACAGTCAGAGACACAGACAGAGACACAGACAGCAGACACCCAGAAAAAGACTCAGACAGATAGACAGAAAGACAAACAGACAGACAGAGACACGGACAGACTGACACCTAGATAGACAGAGACACGGACAGACAGACACCCAAGACAGCCAGAGACACAGACACCCAGAAAAAGACACAGACAGACAGACAGACTGACAGACAAAGAAACAGACAGACACCCAGGGAGACAGAGACACAGAGAGACAACCAGACAGATAGACAAACAGACAGACAGAGACACAGAAAAACACCAATAAATGGAAACAAACAGACAGACAGATAGAGACACAGAGAGACGAACAGAGACACAGACAGACTGACACCAAGACAGACAGAGACACGGACAGAAACACCCAGACAGACAGAGACACGGAAAGACACCCAGGAAAAGACACAGACAGACATACAGACAGACAGATAGAGACACAGACAGACAGAGACACAGACAGACAGAGACACGGAAAGACACCCAGAAAAAGACACACACAGATAGATAGACAGACAGAGACATGGACAGACTGACAGACAGAGACACGGAAAGACACCCAGAAAAAGACACAGACAGACAAACAGACAGACAGATAGACAGATAGAGACACAGACAGACTGACACCTAGATAGACACAGACATGGATAGACAGACACCCAGACAGACAGAGACACGGAAAGACACCCAGAAAAAGACACACACAGATAGATGGACAGAGACACGGACAGACTGACAGACAGAGAAACAGACAAACACCCAGGTAGACAGAGACACAGAGAAACAGACAGAAACGCATGTAGACAGACACACAGACAGAAACCCAGAAAAAGACAGAGACAGACAGACAGACACACACACGGACAGACTGACACCCAGACAGAGACACGGACATACAGACAGACAGACACCCAGAATGAGACGCAGACAGACAGACAGACACCTTGATAGACAGAAACGCATGTAGACAGAGACACAGACAGAAACCCAGAAAAAGACACAGAAAGACAGAGACACGGAAAGACACCCAGCAGACAGAGACACAGATAGACAGACAGATAGACAAACAGACAGACAGAGAGACAGACAGAGACACAGAAAAACACCAAGAAAAAGAAAGAAAGACAGACAGACACCCACCCAGACAGACAGACACCAGACAGACAGACACCCAGGCAGACAGATAGACAGAGAGACAGAGGCATGGAGAGACTGACAGTCATACAGACAGAGACACAGATAGACAGACAGTCTGACAGAGACACAGACAGATAGACAAACAGACAGACAGAGAGACAGACAGAGACACAGGAAAAACACCAAGAAAAAGAAAGACAGACAGACAGAAAGACAGACACAGACACCAGAAAGACAGACACCCAGGCAGACAGACAGACAGACAGACAGAGAGACAGAGGCATGGACAGACTGACAGTCATACAGACAGAGACACGGACAGACAGAGACACAGACAGACAGAGAGACTGACAGAGACAGAGACACCAGACAGACAGACAGACAGACAGACAGACTGACTGAGACACAGGTAAACAGACAGAGACACAGACAGACACCCAGACAGGCAGAGACACGGAAAGACACCCAGAAAACGAGACAGACAGACACCCAGGCAGACAGAGAGACAGACAGACAGAGAGACAGAGGCATGGACAGACTGACAGTCATACAGACAGAGACACAGACAGACACCCAGGCAGACAGAGACACAGACAGACACCCAGAAAAAGAGACAGACAGACAACAGACAGACAGAGAGACAGACAAACAGATAGACAGAGAGACAGAGGCATGGACAGACTGACAGTCATACAGACAGAGACACAGATAGACAGACAGTCTGACAGAGACACAGACAGATAGACAGACAGATAGACAAACAGACAGACAGAGAGACAGACAGAGACACAGGAAAAACACCAAGAAAAAGAAAGACAGACAGAGAGACAGACACCCTCCCAGACAGACAGACAGACAGAGAGACACAGACACCAGAAAGACAGACACCCAGGCAGACAGACGGACAGACAGACAGAGAGACAGAGGCATGGACAGACTGACAGTCAAACAGACAGAGACACGGACAGACAGAGACACAGACAGACAGACAGACTGACTGAGACACAGGTAAACAGACAGAGACACAGACAGACACCCAGACAGGCAGAGACACGGAAAGACACCCAGAAAACGAGACAGACAGACACCCAGGCAGACAGAGAGACAGAGAGACAGAGGCATGGACAGACTGACAGTCATACAGACAGAGACACGGACAGACAAAGACACAGACAGACAGACAGACAGACAGACTGACAGAGACACAGACAGACACCAAGGCAGACAGAGACACAGACAGACACCCAGAAAAAGAGACAGACAGACACCCAGGCAGACAGAGAGACAGACAAACAGACAGAAGCACGGACAGACTGATACTCATACAGACAGACACACGGACAGAAAGACACCCAGAGAGGCAGAGACACGGAAAGACACGAAGAAAAAGACACAGACAGACAGATAGACAGACAGAGACACGGACAGCCAGAGACACAGAAAGACACCCAGAAAAAGACACACAGACAGATAGACAGACAGAGAAACAGACAGACACCCAGGCAGACAGAGAGACAGACAGACAGACACTCATACAGACAGAGACACGGACAGACAGACACCCAGAAAGGAAGAGACACGGAAAGATACCCAGAAAAAGAGACAGACAGACAGATAGACAGGCAGACAGAGACACAGACAGAGAGAGACCCATACAGACAGAGACACATACAGAGACACAGACAGCAGACACCCAGAAAAAGACTCAGACAGATAGACAGAAAGACAGACAGAGACACGGACAAACTGACACCTAGATAGACAGAGACACGGACAGACAGACACCCAGACAGCCAGAGACACAGACACCCAGAAAAAGACACAGACAGACAGAGACACAGACACCCAGAAAAAGACACAGACAGACAGAGACGCAGACAGACTGACAGACAGAGAAACAGACAGAGTGACAGACAGAGAAACAGACAGATAGACAAACAGACAGACAGAGACACAGACAGACTGACAGACAGACAGAGAAACAGACAGACACCCAGGGAGACAGAGAGACACCAATAAATGGAAACAAATAGACAAACAGACAGAGACACAGAGAGACGAACAAAGACACAGACAGACTGACACCCAGACAGACAGAGACACGGACAGAAACACCCAGACAGACACAGACACGGAAAGACACCCAGGAAAAGACACAGACAGACAAACAGACAGACAGATAGGCAAACAGACAGAGAGACAGAGGCATGGACAGACTGACAGTCATACAGACAGAGACACGGACAGACAAAGACACAGACAGACAGACAGACAGACTGACAGAGAAACAGACAGACACCAAGGCAGACAGAGACACAGACAGACACCCAGAAAAAGAGACAGACAGACACCCAGGCAGACAGAGAGACAGACAAACAGACAGAGGCACGGACAGACTGATACTCATACAGACAGACACACGGACAGAAAGACACCCAGAGAGGCAGAGACACGGAAAGACACGAAGAAAAAGACACAGACAGACAGATAGACAGACAGAGACACGGACAGACAGAGACACAGAAAGACACCCAGAAAAAGACACAGACAGACAGATAGACAGACAGAGACACGGACAGACTGACAGACAGAGAAACAGACAGACACCCAGGCAGACAGAGAGACAGACAGACAGAGAGACAGAGGCATGGACAGATTGACACTCATACAGACAGAGACACGGACAGACAGACACCCAGAAAGGAAGAGACACGGAAAGATACCCAGAAAAAGAGACAGACAGACAGATAGACAGGCAGACAGAGACACAGACAGAGAGAGACCCATACAGACAGAGACACATACAGAGACACAGACAGCAGACACCCAGAAAAAGACTCAGACAGATAGACAGAAAGACAGACAGACAGACAGAGACACGGACAGACTGACACCTAGATAGACAGAGACACGGACAGACAGACACCCAGACAGCCAGAGACACAGACACCCAGAAAAAGACACAGACAGACAGAGACACAGACAGAGAAACAGACAGACTGACAGACAGAGAAACAGACAGATAGACAAACAGACAGACAGAGACACAGACAGACTGACAGACAGACAGAGACACAAACAGGCAGACACCCAGACAGCCAGAGACACAGAAAGACACCCAGAAAAAGACACAGACAGACAGATAGACAGACAGAGACACGGACAGACTGACAGACAGAGAAACAGACAGACACCCAGGCAGACAGACAGACAGAGAGACAGAGGCATGGACAGATTGACACTCATACAGACAGAGACACGGACAGACAGACACCCAGAAAGGCAGAGACACGGAAAGATACCCAGAAAAAGAGACAGACAGACACCCAGGCAGACAGAGAGACAGACAAACAGACAGAGGCACGGACAGAGAGAGACCCATACAGACAGAGACACATACAGAGACACAGACAGCAGACACCCAGAAAAAGACTCAGACAGATAGACAGAAAGACAGACAGACAGACAGACAGACAGACAGACAGACAGAGACACGGACAGACTGACACCTAGATAGACAGAGACACGGACAGACAGACACCCAGACAGCTAGAGACACAGACACCCAGAAAAAGACACAGACAGACAGAGACGCAGACAGACTGACAGACAGAGAAACAGACAGACTGACAGACAGAGAAACAGACAGATAGACAAACAGACAGACAGACAGAGACACTGTTATAAAAATTAGGATTATACTGGGGTTCAGAGGTTCTGACCCCTATGGTATGTGTTTGATCTTGTTCTTTACATGTCTTGGGCACTTCCCTTAACTACTCTATGTTTTACTGAGGCTGGCAGGGTGAGATAGAGTTCGACCATAAATTAGCAGTGATAGTATAAGGATAAGGAGGATGGGTAGATAAGAAACAGTCCTGCTCATTAGTGAGCAGAGAACCAGGCAATGAGATGACATTTGTAGCAGAGGGGAGGTGTCCGGGACAGCCCAGAACAACAGATGTATAAAACCCAACTGTTAGAGCTCCTCAGGGAGCCTTTTCTCTGTAACCCCTCTTGTGCGTTGCACTGTTAAACGCTCCTTCTTGTACAAGAATAAATTCAACTTAAACTTTGATACTTTGAATCTGGTCTTCCTTATTGAAGGGTCCTTCTCTTAAAAAATTCCCATAACATTTGGCGCCCAACGTGGGGCCCCAATATCTGTTCTCCTCTGGAAGCAACGGCACTGGAAAAAACCTGCAGGTATATTGACTAAAAACCTCTGCCACGAGGTTCTTAAAACCCCGTTTTGGCGTAGGCCAGGACCAGCTGAGAGAGGAGACAGTGACGGGACCAACCACAGAAAAAGAAAAAAAAAGAAAAAGGAGACGGACCCATGGAATAGCAGAAGGAAAAAAAAAAAAGAAAAGAAGGGGTAAGTTGAATTCTAATCACTTATATCTGAGTCAAGGACTTAGAGTGGGGATATTAAGTCAGGGACTTAACAGTGAAGGTAAGGTAAACCTAAGTCAGGGACTTAGAAGCTAATGTCTTTGGAATGACAATTGGAAAAATTCAATCCCTCAGGCCTGAGTAAACAAAAGACGTCGAGAGAAGTCAGGGACTTCGGCAGTATAGTGTTGCTTGTAAATCAGAGATTTAAAGGTAACACTGGGAGTCAGGGACTCCGAGATAAAGCATGCTTTAGAGTTTGTGTATATATATAGATATATATACCTAAAATAGATATAAATTCTATACAGGCTAAAAATAGAATAAGGTTTGATAGCTATTAATAGTGTTTCGGTGAATTATCTGAGGACTAGAGACGATTATGGTGTTAACAGAGAGTCCACATACTTCACTGATCAGACAGTTGTTAGGGTGAACTCTATATAAGTGGGTTGGCTGTTAAGGGGAAAATAAAGTAATTTTGTTACAAGTGAATAAGAATAAATAATAAGTAGATACAGGGAAAAATTATATAAATATATATATATATAATAACCCTCAAAATGGGTAGTTCTCAAAGTCGTAAAATAGAACGATATAGTGGAGATGCCAAACGTATGGCAACTTTAAATCCCGATAATGTTAAATACCTCAAAAGATGGCAGGAGAAGTATGATTTCGTAGGAAGATTAGATGTAAAAGAGTGTGAGGAGTTAGTGAAGGCTATTCGTGAGAAGGAGAAAAGGAAAGGTAAGTCAAGGAAAGAAGGACTGTTACAGGCTAAGTTGTGGCTGATAGAAGCTAGGGCCAGACAAGCCGGTATTCAGAGAAGGAAAGAAGAAGGAGAAGAGAGAGATGCAAAAAGACAAGAAAACGTAGGTAAACAGAAAGAAGCTCAACAGAGCAGCGAGGAACAAACTAACATATATCCTGTCTTATTTTCTGCCCGAGACCCTCAGGGTGATAACGAGTACGTGCCATATGGGGTCTGTCCGGATCCTCCGCCTTATCCTGCACCTCGACCTCCTCCTCCTCCTCCGATACCACCGACTGCTCCACCGCCTCCCACCCACTCACCCCACAACCCCTTCTTGAGGGGTAACATCACTCCACGAAAAAAAGAGATGGCTCCACAGATCCCTCAATCTCCTCCAAAGACACGAAGCGGTACAGTATATAGGCACGCCACACATGCAAATGAGACACAGAGTAACACAGGAATGAATTTAGGTAATGATGAAGATGACACGACTCTCATTGCACCCATGATTGAGTTACCAAATCCTAGAGCAGGCATAAATGTAAATGGAGCAGTGCAGCCACTCACAGTGAGCGTGTTTAGAGCATGGACAGACCAGGATGTTAGAGATGCAACAAAAACCATAACTCGTCCTGAAGAGGATGGCGAAGCCTTTACTGAAGAAATGAATCAGCTCTTTAAAAGTTTTAGTTTAAATGCTGTAGAAGTAGAAAGAGCAGTCAGAACAATAGTGCCAAAAATATGGTGCCAAATAAGGGGAAATTGGGACCCCCTTATTAACCAAGAGCCGATTCCATTTGAACATGCAAATTATGCTGCTCAGGTAGACCCACTACTGGGAAGAGTGGTTGCACATTACAGAGGACAGGCAAATTATTCAAGAGTGTCAGAATGCAAACAGGGACCTGCAGAGTCAGTGCCACTTTTTGTTGAGAGGATGAAAAAGGTATTCCGTATACACAGTGGAATACCCGTAAATAATGCTGATAACAGCCCATACAGCATGCAGTTAAAGAATGCACTTATGATTGGATTCAGACCAGAAATCAGTCGGTTCATTACCAAATATTTAATTGCTTGGAAAAATGAAGGATTGCAGAGAACCATTGATTATGCAATTCACGCAGAAGAGACAATTGAAACAAAGAGAAAAAAGAAAATTGCAAATACATTTTTGTGTGATGATGATGACAATAATGATATTCTCTTCCGAGATAATGAGGAGAGGAGAGGACGGGGAGGCGGTGAGAACAGAGGAGTGGACGACAGGCCGGATGTGTGCTACAATTGCGGAAAACCCGGACATTATGCGAGAAACTGCAGAGCTCCAAGGAGGAAATGGAGGAGAGGAGGATGGGGAGCGGGAAGAGGCGAAGGAGCGGGGCCCAGGCAGGACAGGAGGGAAAACCCTCCCACTGCATGACTGACTCCAGAAGCAGGTCATGCAGACACACACACACATACGCACACACACACAGACACAGAGACAGATGATATCGCAGAGACAAGCACAGCAATAGATGATGAGACAGAGGTAGATGAGATTTTATCGTTACAAACAGCTGAAGTTTTACTATCACAGGAAGGAACTAAACCATGGATAGTATTAAAGGTGCAAGGGAAATTAATAACATTTTTGTGTGATTCTGGAGCCTGTAGGACAGTTGTGCGATGTAACGAAACAGAAACAAATTTTCCCTTGCAACCAAACAGCGGTTTGAGAGTAAGGTCAGCCACAGGGCACGTAACTGTTGAACCTTTGACCAAACCTCTAGAAATAAGCGATCCTAAAACAAAGAAAAGCATTCTAGCCTCAGTGGCGCTATCACAACTGTGTCCCGTTAACCTCTTAGGGAGAGATCTGATGATAAAATTAGGGATAGCAGTAGTACCAGACCAAAATGGTTCTGGTATGAAAGCGTGCCGTGTAAGTCTAAAAACAGCAGACAATGATGACCAGGACGAAATAGAAACGTTTGTGCGCGAAGGACTAACAATGCATTACTGGTACAGTTTGGATTTAATTCAAACAGGACCGAGTAGCATAACTCAGGAATTAATGAAATTGGTAAAAACCTGTATTCTACGGAGCCCCTAAAGGGACATGGAAAAAAAAAAAAAAATTAAACGTTTCTAGTGAGCACGAGATACTTTCTAGTGAGCACCAGAAAGTATCTCGTGCTCACGAGATACTTTCTCATGAGCACCAGAAAGTATCTCGTGCCCACGAGATACTTTTCTGGTGCGCTCAAGAAAGTATCTCGTGAGCACGAGAAAGTATCTCGTGCTCACGAGAAAGTATCTCGTGCTCACTAGAAACCTTAGGTTAAGCACAGGCAGTTGTGCTTCCTGTGCGTATGCCTCTCGGCTCATTAAGATCATTAAAGGAATGGCTGCGTAAATGACTGCGGTAAAGTTGGAAAGATATTGGCAGATTCGAACTTCCGGGATCAATAACTCTGAAGTGAAACGTTGTTAAAACACAAAACACGCATATTTTCAACCGTAGTAAGATAGACAACGAGCTACAACCTAATGTTCATCAAAACGAGCCATGCTCAGAGCCACACCAACAACATTAGTGTTTACGTGCAGCCGGCTGTGAGAGCAGGGACCGTCTACAAAGTGCAACACCGAAAAGAGATATTACAACATAATAATATCTTCACTATGATACAGTGTAGTGTCACCAAACTCACTACACACTTTATTGATCCCCTACAGAAACACTTGGTTTAAAAGAAAGGCATTTTTCATAATTTCTGGGAATTTTTATTAGGAATATTAATCAATAATGCACTATAATACAGTGTAGTGTCCCCAAACTCACTACACACTTCATTGATCTCCTACAGCAGGGGTCATCAACTACATTTGTCCAAGGGCTAGAATTTTTCTCGGCAGACACTATCAGGGCCAGACGCTCTCGTAAAATTAAATTCATATTGTATCCCAAGTAATATATTATTATTTCATATATCAATTTGCCGTTGAAATGTATGTTATTTTTTAGCCTTTGTCAGTGTTAACAGACTCATATTACCTGTACAGTAGCGAGCCACAAGGGGGCGGAAACGATATTTTAGGCTTCATATTCATGAGGCTGTCAACTGCTAACGTGGGGAGGGTGATGCCGCTGGTCGAGGCGGCTAATCACAGTGAACTGATTGACATCCAGGCCGCTGGTGACATGAAGGCTGCTCTCCGTGGTGCTGAAAGCTTGTGTTGTGTAGTGTAATCTGTAGATTACACTTGGTTTGAAAAAAAAATAAATCTTTTTTCATAGTTTGGGGGAATTTTTATTAGGAATTATATTCAATAACTATTACAGTGTAGTATCATAAACCTCAGCTCAACCACTCCTGTTGGGTACTACAACAATTAGTTTGTGAGAGAGGGCTTTAGTATAATTTGGGGTATTTGAATTTTGCGTCAGGCAGAGCGTGAAAAACAACAAAGTCTAAAGGCAGACTACCAGGGGCACGAAACTCCACAGCGGTATGGGGCACGAAAGGAGCAGAGCATGAAAAAGCATCAAAGTTATTGATTAATATTCCTAATAAAAATTCCCAGAAATTATGAAAAGCCCTTATTTCCCCATATAAATGTTGTAGTGTAATGTTGTAGTGTAATCTGTCCCTTTAGGGGCTCCGTAGGACAAATACCCCAAATTATACTAAAGCCCTCTCTCACAAACTAATTGTTGTAGTACCCAACAGGAGTGGTTGAGCTGAGGTTTATGATACTACACTGTAATAGTTATTGAATATAATTCCTAATAAAAATTCCCCCAAACTATGAAAAAAGATTTATTTTTTTTCAAACCAAGTGTAATCTACAGATTACACTACACAACACAAGCTTTCAGCACCACGGAGAGCAGCCTTCATGTCACCAGCGGCCTGGATGTCAATCAGTTCACTGTGATTAGCCGCCTCGACCAGCGGCATCACCCTCCCCACGTTAGCAGTTGACAGCCTCATGAATATGAAGCCTAAAATATCGTTTCCGCCCCCTTGTGGCTCGCTACTGTACAGGTAATATGAGTCTGTTAACACTGACAAAGGCTAAAAAATAACATACATTTCAACGGCAAATTGATATATGAAATAATAATATATTACTTGGGATACAATATGAATTTAATTTTACGAGAGCGTCTGGCCCTGATAGTGTCTGCCGAGAAAAATTCTAGCCCTTGGACAAATGTAGTTGATGACCCCTGCTGTAGGAGATCAATGAAGTGTGTAGTGAGTTTGGGGACACTACACTGTATTATAGTGCATTATTGATTAATATTCCTAATAAAAATTCCCAGAAATTATGAAAAATGCCTTTCTTTTAAACCAAGTGTTTCTGTAGGGGATCAATAAAGTGTGTAGTGAGTTTGGTGACACTACACTGTATCATAGTGAAGATATTATTATGTTGTAATATCTCTTTTCGGTGTTGCACTTTGTAGACGGTCCCTGCTCTCACAGCCGGCTGCACGTAAACACTAATGTTGTTGGTGTGGCTCTGAGCATGGCTCGTTTTGATGAACATTAGGTTGTAGCTCGTTGTCTATCTTACTACGGTTGAAAATATGCGTGTTTTGTGTTTTAACAACGTTTCACTTCAGAGTTATTGATCCCGGAAGTTCGAATCTGCCAATATCTTTCCAACTTTACCGCAGTCATTTACGCAGCCATTCCTTTAATGATCTTAACGAGCCTAGAGGCATACGCACAGGAAGCACAACTGCCTGTGCTTAACCTAAGGTTTCTAGTGAGCACGATATACTTTCTAGTGAGCACGAGATACTTTCTCGTGCTCACGAGATACTTTCTCGTGAGCACCAGAAAAGTATCTCGTGAGCACGAGATACTTTCTGGTGCTCACGAGAAAGTATCTCGTGCTCACTAGAAACGTTTAATTTTTTTTTTTTTTCCATGTCCCTTTAGGGGCTCCGTAGTATTCCTCTTGCTGAGATGAAGACTGTTGAAATAAACAAACCCGAACAGTTACATTGCACAATGTACTTTCGACATGAGCCCGGACCAGACAAAGACTATTACGATAAATTCTTTAAAGAGGCCAGCTGTAAAGTAACTCTCACTGAATTATACTGGGACAAAAAAGGGAACTGTGCCTGTGCAGTGAGCCTCCAAGAACCAGAAATGAAACTATTTGGAGGGGGTCTCACACCACACATTTCGTGTTCAAAAGTGATTAATTCACAGTGGAAGGAATTGGGTGGGTTTATCTCAAAAGTAAAAAAATCAAACTGTGAATGGAAAAAAGTGGGAGGGAAAGTGCTATTCGCACCTAAATTGAACGTGTATTGTACCCGTTTAAACTGGGTCACACAAGCAGTCAAGGCTGTACACCTCAGTGGACATGCTAGCCAAGACTCTATCGTTGATTGATACACCCTAACGGCTGAAGAAGAGGTAGAACTAACCAATATACCTCAGGAGTTGTGGTCCAAGGGGTCAGCTGATGTGGGACTCATTAAGGGGGTACAACCCGTTAAAATAACTCCAAAAAACTCGTACAGGCCGTATCAGAGACAGTATCCACTTAAACCAGAAGCTGAAGAAGGAATAGCACCAATAATACAGGATTTACTCAGTGCAGGAGTTATTAGAGAGTGCCCAAATGCAGCATGTAATAGTCCTTTGTTCCCTGTAAAGAAAGCTGCCCCATCGACAGGATGGAGGATGGTACAGGATTTACAAGTAGTAAACAAAGCAGTAATACCACGTGCTCCCCTCGTTCCAGATCCACACACGCTGTTAAATGAACTCAATCCAAAAGCTAAATATTTTACAGTGGTGGATTTAGCTAATGCATTTTTCTCTATACCGCTTCATGAGGAAGATCAATCCTGGTTTGCATTTCAGTATAGAGGGAAAAAGTATACATTCACAAGACTTCCACAAGGATATTGTGAAAGCCCAACTATCTTTTCAATGGCAATATCATCTAATCTAGCACAATTCACTCCCCCGAGAGGGAGCCAACTATTACTGTATGTTGATGATATTTTGTTAGCCTCAGAAAATGAACAGGATTGCAAAATTGACACTGTTGCTCTATTAACATACTTAGCAGAACAGGGCCATAAAGTAAGCAAAAATAAATTGCAGCTATGGAAAGAAGTAGTGAAATATCTAGGTTTCAATATCTCTCTTGAAGGTAAACATCTAGATGAAAACAGAAAAACTGCAATATTACGTGCACCCAAACCACAGACAAAAAAACAAATGATGTCCTTTTTGGGAATGACTAACTTCTGTAGAGCGTGGATTGCAAATTATGCTGACGTAACACACCCACTTCAAATGCTTATCTATGATCAACCCATGGCAGCTAATGATGTGATCACATGGACTCCAGAGGGGGAACATGCGTTCGAGCAAGTGAAACAATTGTTGGTGGGTTCAGGGGTTTTAGCACTCCCAGATTATAAGAAACCATTTATACAAATGTGTGATGCTAGAAATGGATTTATGACCAGTGTGCTAACCCAACCTTTTGGAGGAAAACTCAGACCCATAGCATACTATTCGTCTAAATTAGATCCAATAGCCAGAGCAATGCCACAGTGTCTACAAGCTGTACAGGCCGCAGCCTTAGCAATACAGAGTTCAGCCACAATTGTCTTGTTTCATCCATTGACACTGAAGGTGTCACATGCTGTAGACGCCTTACTAACACAAACAAAAATAGCTTTCATGTCTCCAGCTCGACATCTCAATTGTATGACTATCCTGCTCTCTCAGCCTCATCTAACTATTGAAAGGTGTACAACTTTGAATCCAGCGACGCTATTACCGAATGAAACAGAAGGTGTTAAACATGATTGTGTAGCTGAAACAACAAAAAAAGTATTGCCAAGAGCGGATTTGACTGACGTTGCGTTGCAAAACCCGGATGTAGTGATGTTTGTAGATGGATCATGCAAAAAGAACCCAGGTGGGACAAATAGTAGTGGATATGCAGTGGTAACTGTAGATAAAGTGTTAAAATCTAGAGCACTCGCACCCCATTTATCAGCTCAAGCAGCAGAACTGATTGCATTGACTGAAGCATGCAAGTTAGGAGCAGGGAAGAGAATAACTGTCTATACTGATAGTGCCTATGCTTTCAATACCCTACATGTTTTTGCACAACAGTGGAAAAATAGAGGTATGATTACATCCACAGGAAAATCGATTTTGCATACAGATCTGATTTTAGCTTTATTGAAAGCTGTACAATTGCCACTTCAGATAGCAGTATGTAAGTGTGCGGCACACACAAAAGGGACAGATTTAGTATCACAAGGTAACCGTAAAGCAGATGAGGAGGCGAAAATAGCTGCTACTAGGCAAGAATATGAAGACATATACACAGCTGAGGAAATCACACACCTTGACCATGACGTCTTAAAAGACATGCAGCGGAGTTCACCTGAATCAGAAAAACGATCGTGGGCGACCAGGGGGGCGACATTATCTGATAATGAGTTATGGAAATGACCTGAGGGCAAGTATGTACTTCCAAAGAATTTATTTCGATTTGCAGCAGTGTTGACGCATGGGTTAACCCATACGTCAACAGGGGGGATGTATGAATTAATAAGTAAAATATATACGGCATATGGATTCCAAAATTACTCGAAAAATTTTTGTGCATCATGTCTAGTGTGTGGAAAACAGAATGTCCAAGGTAGATTAAGACCAAGACCAGGTAAAATGCCTAATGCTCAATATCCATTTCATACGATATGCATGGATTTCATTGAATTAAATAAATGTGAAAATAAAAAGTATTGTCTAGTGATCATAGACTTATACTCAAAATGGGTTGAAGTTATTCCAACCACACGAAATGATGCAATAACAGTAGCTAAAGCTCTAGCAACACATATTGCACCAAGATTTGGATTTCCAGAAATAATATATAGTGATAATGGACCACATTTCAGAAATGATGTAATTGCTAAACTGAGTGAACTGTTTTCCATCAAAATGAAATATCATTGTTCTTATCATCCACAATCAGCAGGACTAGTGGAGAGAGCGAATGGTACAATCAAGGCTAAACTTAGGAAAGCCATGGACGAGACAGGGAAAGGATGGGTGACCTGTTTGCCGGCAGTAATGCTAAGTCTTCACATACAACCTAATAATACAGGACTGTCACCTTTTGAAATTTTGTATGGTAGACCTTACAGAGTACCTTTGATTAATTTCAAGGGAGATGATACAGAATTTACAGAAACAATTGTAGATTATATGAGTAAAATGTTAAAAAACAAAGAAACAATGTCTACAGTTCTCTCACCCACAGAGCCGATCCTTGACCAAGAGACACCTGTGAAGCCAGGAGATTGGGTATTTACCAAAACGCTTAAACGGAAGAATTGGAGTTCTCCGAGGTGGGAAGGTCCATTTCAAGTACTACTCGCTACACCCACAGCAGTACGCATAGCTGAGAGAACAACGTGGATACATTTGACACATTGCAAACGAGCACCGATACCTACAGATAAGTAATAAATAAAACAGTCACCTACGCCTTAGGCAGGATGGCAGAGAGTCCATGGCACCCATTCAGAAGGCTAAGATGCGGAATGAGGGGGGTCCATAAGTGTTTTTGTATTACTTTCAATAGTTATATCGATATTAATCATCCGACTCTTCGAGCAGAATGACTATAAAGAAACGACTAATGTGACACAGACCCAAAAGGATGACCCACGTCCGCTTTTCAGGGCAAAACGAGGCAACATAACCCCTAAGGTGACTATCTACTGTAAACACTGGGAGTCTCCCTGTGTGGCTAAAATTGATTTTTGTGATGTAGTACCCTGCGGACGGTTAAATCAGGAAGCCTTAGCAAAGGCAGATAAATACCTATGTGTAACTAGACATCTAAATGAAAGAGGTGGATATGGAGCATGGTGTGAAGAATGGGGTCTGGTGGGGTGGAACACAGGGAAGAGTTGGGGGTACAAGCCATGGATAGCACAGACAGAGACCTGTGGAGGGAGACGACCATCGCTGTTAGAAAGACTCTCCATATTAAAACCTACACATCAACCAGGTTGTGGAGTAGGGGAGTGTAATCCCCTGATTATAACCATAAAAGATCCTTGTCCTGATGACTCTATGACTTTTGTTCTTGCAGCGTATGTTAAAGGTACGGATCCTAAGGGACACATAAATTTAGAGGTTTTTGACTCAACTCCTCCCCCCACCATCTGCAGAACCAGACGACCACTCCCATACTATGACTACACTACCGCCTGCTTTAGTTGATAGAAGCGACCCAGTGCAGTACATAAAGGTTGACAGCTTACAGGAGGTGCTTGAATTAGAGACGGGATATAAGGATAATAATGCATGGTTACAATGGATTTCTTTTACCACTAAGAGTTCTGGACTGGCAACTGATTGTATAGCTTGTGCAGCGGCAAGACCATCATTAGGTACAGTTCCTTTTCCACTTAATCCTTACAATGATCTTCAAGGATTTAAATGTTTGCTTAAGCTGTACAAAACTGATTCTCCAAAAAATAACTGTACCACTCTTAGGTATCTCTTTCCAGCTGTTTCCACTAAGGTTATTCCGCCATGGTTCACACCATACGAGGGGAATTATACCTGCCTGTCTAGGAAACAAGGAGTGAGCGGGGGACAAGATACAGGATTCCTGACAGGTTGTGGCACTATAATCACAGTGGGTAGAAATCCCTATGGGATCACTGATGAGCTGATGACGGATCACGACTATGCACGATCAGATATATGGTGGTATTGTGGAGGAGATAAGTTAAGATCTAAGTTACCTAAACTCTGGTATGGTACCTGTGCTCTAATTCACTTAATGATGTCTACATACTTGCTTCCCATGAGTCCACAGTTTCCTAAACTAACAACAGAAGAAATGCACAGAGTTAAACGTGATAAGCTAATACCCACCTCATTCGATACTAGAGTCTATTTGGATTCAATTGGGGTCCCCAGAGGGGTCCCAGATGAGTTTAAGGCTAGAAACCAAGTGGCAGCAGGTTTTGAATCATTCTTTGCCTGGTGGGTTACGATAAATAAAAATGTGGATTGGATAAATTATATCTATTACAACCAACAACGCTTCATTAATTATACTCGTGATGGATTTAAAGGCATCCACGAACAATTAGATAAAACTAGTCTGATGGCCTGGCAAAACAGAATGGCTCTAGATATGCTATTGGCTGAAAAAGGAGGCGTGTGTAGGATTTTTGGAGATCTATGTTGTACTTTCATCCCAAATAACACAGCACCTGATGGCAGTATCACAAAGGCACTGGAAGGATTGACCACACTGTCAGAGGAGCTGGCAGAGAATTCAGGTATTACAGATCCAATCACAAAATGGATGGAAGACATGTTTGGGAGATGGGGAAACATCCTAAAGGTACTGATAATGTCTGTAGGAATTGCATTAGCTGTCTTGGTCACTTGTGGATGTTGTTGTATTCCATGTATGAGAGAATTGATACAAAGACTGATTACTACCGCATTAACAAAACAACAATTGTTGTATCAGCCTGTCTCCATAGATGATGAGTTCGAGAGGCATGAGGAGACTGAAGGACAGGTTGTGATTAAATACGGGGACGAGGACGAGTATGAAGAATGGGCTCAGCTCGAGCAAGTAGAAGAGTCCATTTACATGCCTACAAGAAGAGAAGCATCTGCTGAAGATGACGAACTTGTTTAGTCTTTATTCCACAGCACAATGAAGAACCTATAGAAAATCTGAAGGAAGTTATAGTGTTCTGATGTAATGTATGCTTAAGAGAAAAAGACTGACAGCAAACTGTATATACATTTAAAGGTTTTGTTTTTTTTCTTCGTTTCAGGGACAGCACCCGTAGGCAGGGAAAGGTCCCCATAACTGGGTCCACTGAGTCGATCAGCCCGGCTGAGGACACTTATTTTTCTTTATTAGATTCATAAATGTACATATACATTTGCTGTTGTTAGAATTGATATTTTTCCATTTTATATTTTACATTTTTATGTGTGATTACGCATACTGATGTGATTGTAACAATTATTAACACAAATTACTGGTCGCCAGGGCAGCGGGGCCGTGTGAAGAATTTTCCTGTCTAGAAAGTAACAGTATGAAACAATAAGAATGTCAGAGAGCTGCCAGACAGGTTTTTCGCTCCCACATCATTCATGACTATTTGAATCAACCATCTAACACTGATTAATTTTTATTGTTGTAATTACATTTTGTACCTTTCTTAAAAAAATAGTACAAACAGGGGGGAAATGTTATAAAAATTAGGATTATACTGGGGTTCAGAGGTTCTGACCCCTATGGTATGTGTTTGATCTTGTTCTTTACATGTCTTGGGCACTTCCCTTAACTACTCTATGTTTTACTGAGGCTGGCAGGGTGAGATAGAGTTCGACCATAAATTAGCAGTGATAGTATAAGGATAAGGAGGATGGGTAGATAAGAAACAGTCCTGCTCATTAGTGAGCAGAGAACCAGGCAATGAGATGACATTTGTAGCAGAGGGGAGGTGTCCGGGACAGCCCAGAACAACAGATGTATAAAACCCAACTGTTAGAGCTCCTCAGGGAGCCTTTTCTCTGTAACCCCTCTTGTGCGTTGCACTGTTAAACGCTCCTTCTTGTACAAGAATAAATTCAACTTAAACTTTGATACTTTGAATCTGGTCTTCCTTATTGAAGGGTCCTTCTCTTAAAAAATTCCCATAACAGACACAGACAGACTGACAGACAGAGAAACAGAGAAATAGACAGACACCCAGGGAGACAGAGACACAGAGAGACACCAATAAATGGAAACAAACAGACAGACAGACAGAGACACAGAGAGACGAACAAAGACACAGACAGACTGACACCCAGACAGACAGAGACACGGACAGAAACACCCAGACAGACACAGACACGGAAAGACACCCAGGAAAAGACACAGACAGACAAACAGACAGACAGATAGACAGATAGAGACACAGACAGACTGACACCTAGATAGACAGAGACATGGACAGACAGACACCCAGACAGACAGAGACACGGAAAGACACCCAGAAAAAGACACACACAGATAGATAGACAGAGACACGGACAGACTGACAGACAGAGAAACAGACAAACACCCAGGTAGACAGAGACACAGAGAAACAGACAGAAACGCATGTAGACAGACACACAGACAGAAACCCAGAAAAAGACACAGACAGACAGACAGACAGACAGACACACGGACAGACTGACACCCAGACATAGACACGGACATACAGAAAGACAGACACCCAGAAAGAGACACAGACGGACAGACAGACAGACAAACACCTAGATAGACAGAAACACATGTGGACAGAGACACAGACAGAAACCCAGAAAAAGACACAGAAAGACAGAGACACGGAAAGACACCCAGCAGACAGAGACACAGATAGACAGACAGATAGACACCCAGGCACACAGATAGACAGAGAGACAGAGGCATGGACAGACTGACAGTCATACAGACAGAGACACAGATAGGCAGACAGACTGACAGAGACACAGACAGATAGACAGACAGATAGACAAACAGACAGACAGAGATACAGACAGACAGACACCGTCCCAGACAGACAGACAGACAGACAGACAGACAGACAGACAGACAGACAGACAGACACAGACACAGACACCCAGGCAGACAGACAGACAGACAGACAGACAGAGGCATGGACCGACTGACAGTCATACAGACAGAGACACGGACAGACAGAGACACAGACATACAGACAGACAGACTGAGACACAGGTAAACAGACAGAGACACAGACAGACACCCAGACAGGCAGAGACACGGAAAGACACCCAGAAAACGAAACAGACAGACACCCAGGCAGACAGAGAGACAGAGGCATGGACAGACTGACTGACAGTCATACAGATAGAGACACGGACAGAGACACAGATGGACAGACATACTGACAGAGACACAGACAGATAGACAGACAGATAGACAGACAGACAGACAGACAGAGAGACAGACAGAGACACAGAAAAACACCAAGAAAAAGAAAGACAGACAGACAGACACCCTCCCAGACAGACAGACAGACACAGACACCAGACAGACAGACACCCAGGCAGACAGAAAGACAGACAGACAGAGAGACAGAGGCATGGACAGACTGACAGTCATACAGACAGAGACACGGACAGACAGAGACACAGACAGACAGACAAGACTGACAGAGACAGAGACACCAGACAGACAGACAGACAGACAGACAGACAGACTGACTGAGACACAGGTAAACAGACAGAGACACGGAAAGACACCCAGAAAACGAGACAGACAGACACCCAGGCAGACAGAGAGACAGACAGACAGAGAGACAGAGGCATGGACAGACTGACAGTCATACAGACAGAGACACGGACAGACAAAGACACAGACAGACAGACAGACAGAAAAAGAGACAGACAGACACCCAAGCAGACAGAGAGACAGACAAACAGACAGAGGCACGGACAGACTGACACACATACAGACAGACACACGGACAGACAGACACCCAGACAGGCAGAGACACAGAAAGACACAAAGAAAAAGAGACAGACAGACACCCAGGCAGACAGAGCGACAGACAGAGAGACAGAGGCACGGACAGATTGACACTCATACAGACAGAGACACGGACAGACAGACACCCAGAAAGGCAGAGACACGGAAAGATACCCAGAAAAAGAGATAGACAGACAGATAGACAGGCAGACAGAGACACAGACAGAGAGAGACCCATACAGACAGAGACACAGACAGAGACACAGACAGTAGACACCCAGAAAAAGACTCAGACAGATAGACAGAAAGACAAACAGACAGACAGAGACACGGACAGACTGACACCTAGATAGACAGAGACACGGACAGACAGACACCCAAGACAGCCAGAGACACAGACACCCAGAAAAAGACACAGACAGACAGACAGACTGACAGACAAAGAAACAGACAGACACCCAGGGAGACAGAGACACAGAGAGACAACCAGACAGATAGAGACACAGAAAAACACCAATAAATGGAAACAAACAGACAGACAGATAGAGACACAGAGAGACGAACAGAGACACAGACAGACTGACACCAAGACAGACAGAGACACGGACAGAAACACCCAGACAGACAGAGACACGGAAAGACACCCAGGAAAAGACACAGACAGACATACAGACAGACAGATAGAGACACAGACAGACAGAGACACAGACAGACAGAGACACGGAAAGACACCCAGAAAAAGACACACACAGATAGATAGACAGACAGAGACATGGACAGACTGACAGACAGAGACACGGAAAGACACCCAGAAAAAGACACAGACAGACAAACAGACAGACAGATAGACAGATAGAGACACAGACAGACTGACACCTAGATAGACACAGACATGGATAGACAGACACCCAGACAGACAGAGACACGGAAAGACACCCAGAAAAAGACACACACAGATAGATGGACAGAGACACGGACAGACTGACAGACAGAGAAACAGACAAACACCCAGGTAGACAGAGACACAGAGAAACAGACAGAAACGCATGTAGACAGACACACAGACAGAAACCCAGAAAAAGACAGAGACAGACAGACAGACACACACACGGACAGACTGACACCCAGACAGAGACACGGACATACAGACAGACAGACACCCAGAAAGAGACGCAGACAGACAGACAGACACCTTGATAGACAGAAACGCATGTAGACAGAGACACAGACAGAAACCCAGAAAAAGACACAGAAAGACAGAGACACGGAAAGACACCCAGCAGACAGAGACACAGATAGACAGACAGATAGACAAACAGACAGACAGAGAGACAGACAGAGACACAGAAAAACACCAAGAAAAAGAAAGAAAGACAGACAGACACCCACCCAGACAGACAGACACCAGACAGACAGACACCCAGGCAGACAGATAGACAGAGAGACAGAGGCATGGAGAGACTGACAGTCATACAGACAGAGACACAGATAGACAGACAGTCTGACAGAGACACAGACAGATAGACAAACAGACAGACAGAGAGACAGACAGAGACACAGGAAAAACACCAAGAAAAAGAAAGACAGACAGACAGACAGACAGACACAGACACCAGAAAGACAGACACCCAGGCAGACAGACAGACAGACAGACAGAGAGACAGAGGCATGGACAGACTGACAGTCATACAGACAGAGACACGGACAGACAGAGACACAGACAGACAGACAGACAGACTGACAGAGACAGAGACACCAGACAGACAGACAGACAGACAGACAGACTGACTGAGACACAGGTAGACAGACAGAGACACAGACAGACACCCAGACAGGCAGAGACACGGAAAGACACCCAGAAAACGAGACAGACAGACACCCAGGCAGAAAGAGAGACAGAGAGACAGAGGCATGGACAGACTGACAGTCATACAGACAGAGACACGGACAGACAAAGACACAGACAGACAGACAGACAGACTGACAGAGACACAGACAGACACCAAGGCAGACAGAGACACAGACAGACACCCAGAAAAAGAGACAGACAGACACCCAGGCAGACAGAGAGACAGACAAACAGACAGAAGCACGGACAGACTGATACTCATACAGACAGACACACGGACAGAAAGACACCCAGAGAGGCAGAGACACGGAAAGACACGAAGAAAAAGACACAGACAGACAGATAGACAGACAGAGACACGGACAGCCAGAGACACAGAAAGACACCCAGAAAAAGACACACAGACAGATAGACAGACAGAGAAACAGACAGACACCCAGGCAGACAGAGAGACAGACAGACAGAGAGACAGAGGCATGGACAGATTGACACTCATACAGACAGAGACACGGACAGACAGACACCCAGAAAGGAAGAGACACGGAAAGATACCCAGAAAAAGAGACAGACAGACAGATAGACAGGCAGACAGAGACACAGACAGAGAGAGACCCATACAGACAGAGACACATACAGAGACACAGACAGCAGACACCCAGAAAAAGACTCAGACAGATAGACAGAAAGACAGACAGATAGACAGAGACACGGACAGACTGACACAAAGATAGACAGAGACACGGACAGACAGACACCCAGACAGCCAGAGACACAGACACCCAGAAAAAGACACAGACAGACAGAGACACAGACACCCAGAAAAAGACACAGACAGACAGAGACGCAGACAGACTGACAGACAGAGAAACAGACAGAGTGACAGACAGAGAAACAGATAGATAGACAAACAGACAGACAGAGACACAGACAGACTGACAGACAGACAGAGAAACAGACAGACACCCAGGGAGACAGAGAGACACCAATAAATGGAAACAAACAGACAGAGACACAGAGAGACGAACAAAGACACAGACAGACTGACACCCAGACAGACAGAGACACGGACAGAAACACCCAGACAGACACAGACACGGAAAGACACCCAGGAAAAGACACAGACAGACAAACAGACAGACAGATAGACAAACAGACAGAGAGACAGAGGCATGGACAGACTGACAGTCATACAGACAGAGACACGGACAGACAAAGACACAGACAGAGAGACAGACTGACAGAGACACAGACAGACACCAAGGCAGACAGAGACACAGACAGACAGACACCCAGAAAGGAAGAGACACGGAAAGATACCCAGAAAAAGAGACAGACAGACAGATAGACAGGCAGACAGAGACACAGACAGAGAGAGACCCATACAGACAGAGACACATACAGAGACACAGACAGCAGACACCCAGAAAAAGACTCAGACAGATAGACAGAAAGACAGACAGACAGACAGAGACACGGACAGACTGACACCTAGATAGACAGAGACACGGACAGACAGACACCCAGACAGCCAGAGACACAGACACCCAGAAAAAGACACAGACAGACAGAGACACAGACACCCAGAAAAAGACACAGACAGACAGAGACGCAGACAGACTGACAGACAGAGAAACAGACAGACTGACAGACAGAGAAACAGACAGATAGACAAACAGACAGAGAGAGACACAGACACCCAGAAAAAGACACAGACAGACACAGACACAGACAGACTGACAGACAGAGAAACAGACAGACTGACAGAAAGAGAAACAGACAGATAGACAAACAGACAGAGAGAGACACAGACACCCAGAAAAGGACACAGACAGACAGAGACGCAGACAGACTGACAGACAGAGAAACAGACAGATAGACAAACAGACAGACAGAGACCCAGACAGACTGACAGACAGACAGAGAAACAGACAGACACCCAGGGAGACAGAGACACAGAGAGACACCAATAAATGGAAACAAACAGACAGACAGACAGAGACACAGAGAGACGAACAAAGACACAGACAGACTGACACCCAGACAGACAGAGACACGGACAGAAACACCCAGACAGACACAGACACGGAAAGACACCCAGGAAAAGACACAGACAGACAAACAGACAGACAGACAGATAGACAGACAGACAGAGAGACAGAGACATGGACAGACTGACAGTCATACAGACAGAGACACGGACAGACAAAGACACAGAAAGACAGACAGACTGACAGAGACACAGACAGACACCAAGGCAGACAGAGACACAGACAGACACCCAGAAAAAGAGACAGACAGACACCCAGGCAGACAGAGAGACAGACAAACAGACAGAGGCACGGACAGACTGATACTCATACAGACAGACACACGGACAGAAAGACACCTAGAGAGGCAGAGACACGGAAAGACACGAAGAAAAAGACACAGACAGACAGATAGACAGACAGAGACACGGACAGACACCCAGAAAAAGACACAGACAGACAGATAGACAGACAGAGACACAGACAGACTGACAGACAGGGAAACAGACAGACACCAAGGCAGACAGAGAGACAGACACCCAGAAAAAGACACAGACAGACAGAGACGCAGACAGACTGACAGACAGAGAAACAGACAGACTGACAGACAGAGAAACAGACAGATAGACAAACAGACAGACAGAGACACAGACACCCAGAAAAAGACACAGACAGACAGAGACGCAGACAGACTGACAGACAGAGAAACAGACAGACTGACAGACAGAGAAACAGACAGATAGACAAACAGACAGACAGAGACACAGACAGACTGACAGACAAACAGAGAAACAGACAGACACCCAGGGAGACAGAGACACAGAGAGACACCAATAAATGGAAACAGACAGACAGACAGAGACACAGAGAGACGAACAAAGACACAGACAGACTGACACCCAGACAGACAGAGACACGGACAGAAACACCCAGACAGACACAGACACGGAAAGACACCCAGGAAAAGACACAGACAGACAAACAGACAGACAGACAGATAGACAGACAGACAGAGAGACAGAGACATGGACAGACTGACAGTCATACAGACAGAGACACGGACAGACAAAGACACAGAAAGACAGACAGACTGACAGAGACACAGACAGACACCAAGGCAGACAGAGACACAGACAGACACCCAGAAAAAGAGACAGACAGACACCCAGGCAGACAGAGAGACAGACAAACAGACAGAGGCACGGACAGACTGATACTCATACAGACAGACACACGGACAGAAAGACACCCAGAGAGGCAGAGACACGGAAAGACACGAAGAAAAAGACACAGACAGACAGATAGAGACACGGACAGACAGACATCCAGACAGCCAGAGACACAGAAAGACACCCAGAAAAAGACACAGACAGACAGCTAGACAGACAGAGACACAGACAGACTGACAGACAGAGAAACAGACAGACACCAAGGCAGACAGAGAGACAGACACCCAGAAAAAGACACAGACAGACAGAGACGCAGACAGACTGACAGACAGAGAAACAGACAGACTGACAGACAGAGAAACAGACAGATAGACAAACAGACAGACAGAGACACAGACACCCAGAAAAAGACACAGACAGACAGAGACACAGACAGACTGACAGACAGACAGAGAAACAGACAGACACCCAGGGAGACAGAGACACAGAGAGACACCAATAAATGGAAACAAACAGACAGACAGACAGAGACACAGAGAGACGAACAAAAACACAGACAGACTGACACCCAGACAGACAGAGACACGGACAGAAACACCCAGACAGACACAGACACCCAGGAAAAGACACAGACAGACAGAGACACAGACAGATAGGAAGACACGTACACAGACAGACAGATAGACAGATAGAGACACGGACAGACTGACACTTACATAGACAGACACACGGACAGACTGACACCCAGACAGAGACACGGAAAGACACCCAGAAAAAGACACCCAGAAAGAGACACAGACAGACAGACAGACAGACAGACAGACATCCAGAAAAAGACACAGAAAGACAGAGACACGGGAAGACACCCAGCAGACAGAGACACAGACAGATAGACAAACAGACAGACAGAGAGACAGACAGAGACACAGAAAAACACCAAGAAAAAGAAAGACAGACAGACAGACAGACAGACACCCACCCAGACAGACAGACAGACACAGACACCAGACAGACAGAGACACGGATAGACAGACACCCAGAAAGGCAGAGACATGGAAAGACACCCAGAAAGAGACAGACAGACAGACAGATAGACAGGCAGACAGAGACACAGACAGACAGACAGACAGAGACACAGACAGACACACAGACAGACAGACACGGAAAGACACCCAGAAAAAGACACAGACAGACAGACAGACATCCAGACAGACAGACAGACGGACACAGACACCAGACAGACAGACGGACAGAGACACGGACAGACTGACACCTAGACAGACAGAGACACGGACAGACAGACACCCAGACAGACAGAGACATGGAAAGACACCCAGAAAAAGACACAGACAGACAGAGAGACAGACAGACAGAGACATGGACAGACTGACAGACAGAGAAACAGACAAACACCCAGGTAGACAGAGACACAGAGAGACAACCAGACAGAGAAACAGACAGAAAGGCAAGTAGAAGGAGACATAGACAGAAACCCAGAAAAAGACACAGACAGACAGACAGACAGATAGACAGAGACACAGAAAACCACCAAGAAAAAGAAACAGAGACAGACAGACACCCGGACAGACAGACACCCAGACAAACAGAGACACGGAAAGACACCCAGAAAAAGACACAGACAGACGGACAGAGACACGGAAACACAGACAGAGACACAGACAGAGTGACACCGAGACAGACAGAGACATGGACAGACAGAGACACGGAAAGACAACCAGAAAAAGACACAGACAGATAGATAGACAGACAGACACACGGACAGACTGACACCCAGACAGAGACACGGACAGACAGACAGACAGACAGATACCCAGAAAGAGACACAGACAGACAGACAGACAGACAGACAGACAGACAGATAGACAGACAGAGACACAGAACAACACCAAGAAAAAGAAACAAACAGACAGACAGAGACACAGACAGACTGACAGACAGACTGACAGAGACACAGACAGACTGACACCCAGACAGACAGAGACACGGACAGAAACACCCAGACAGAAAGAGACACGGAAAGACACCCAGAAAAAGACACACACAGATAGATAGACAGAGACACGGACAGACTGACAGACAGAGAAATAGACAAACACCCAGGTAGACAGAAACAGACGGAAACGCATGTAGACAGAGACACAGACAGAAACCCAGAAAAAGACACAGACAGACAGAGACACGGACAGACTGACACCCAGAAAAAGACACAGACAGACAGACAGATAGACAGACAGAGACACGGACAGACTGACAGACAGAGAAACAGACAGACACCCAGGGAGACAGAGACACAAAGAGATAACCAGACAGATAGACAAACAGACAGACAGACAGAGAGACAGACAGAGACACAGAAAAACACCAAGAAAAAGAAAGACAGACAGACAGACAGACAGACAGACAGACAGACAGACAGACACCCACCCAGACAGACAGACAGAGACACAGATAGAAAGACACCCAGAAAGGCAGAGACATGGAAAGACACCCAGAAAGAGACAGGCAGAAAGATAGACAGGCAGACAGAGACACAGACAGACACACAGACAGAGACACAGACAGACACACAGACAGACAGACACGGAAAGACACCCAGAAAAAGACACAGACAGACAGACAGACATCCACCCAGACAGACAGACAGACAGACAGACAGACAGATGGACACAGACACCAGACAGACAGACAGAGACACGGACCGACTGACACCTAGACAGACAGAGACACGGACAGACAGACACCCAGACAGACAGAGACATGAAAAGACACCCAGAAAAAGACAGACAGACAGAGAGACAGACAGACAGAGACATGGACAGACTGAGAGACAGAGAAACAGACAGACACCCAGGTAGACAGACACAGAGAGACAACCAGACAGAGAAACAGACAGAAAGGCATGTAGAAGGAGACACAGACAGAAACCCAGAAAAAGACACAGACAGACAGACAGACAGAGACACAGAAAAACACCAAGAAAAAGAAACAAACAGACCCCCTCCAGTTCGCCTACCAGCCCCGACTAGGAGTTGAGGATGCCATCATCTACCTGCTCGACTGTGTCTACGCTCACCTGGACAAGCCGGCGAGCACTGTGAGAGTCATGTTTTTTGACTTCTCCAGTGCATTCAGCACCATCAGGCCAGCTCTACTGAGTGAGAATCTGACAGCAATGCGGGTGGAGCCCCTCCTTGTGTCCTGGATTGTGGATTACCTGACTGGCAGACCACAGTATGTGCGCCTGCAGCATTGTACATCAGACAGACTGATCAGCAACACTGGGGCACCGCAGGGGACTGTCCTCTCTCCCTTCCTCTTCACCCTGTACACTACGGACTTCAGCTACTGCACAGAGACCTGCCATCTTCAGAGGTTTTCTGACGACTCTGCAGTAGTTGGACCTATCAGTAAGGGTGAGGAGACTGAGTACAGGGGTGTGATGGACAACTTTGTCACGTGGTGTGAGCAGAACCATCTGCAGCTCAACGTGGCAAAAACTAAAGAACTGGTGGTGGACCTGAGGAGGATCAGGGCTCCAGTGACCCCTACCTCCATCCGTGGGGTTAACGTGGACTTAGTGGAGGAATACAAGTACTTAGGGGTGGGCTTGCGACTTGCGACACTTTGCGGTAAGCGTATTCTGTCACTTCCGGTTATCGGTGTTACTGCCACGGTGCTCTCTGCTCTGCTCACCTGAACAGATTTACGTATATTTCTCACATCAGTGATTATCTACATATCTCTACACTATCCTTAGACTTGTTCTGTTTGAGCACGAACAGGTCTCTGAACTTTAGTAACACTTTAAATCTGATAGTTTTACCAGTCTCTGTTAGTCACACTAACTAGCCTAGCTATAGCAATGGCTTCTCTCTCCTCTCCTCCTCTCTCCTCTCCTGTTCTCTCCTGTCCTGTGTGCCACATGTTTAGTTACTCCTCGTCCTCCTTTAGCGATAACGGTACTTGTAACAAATGTAGTTTATTTGTAGCTTTGGAGGCGAGGCTCAGTGAGTTAGAGGCACGGTACCGCACCACCGAACAGTCAGTAGCTGCTATGGTTAGCAAGTCCCCTGTAGCCGGTGCGGTACCACCGAAGGTAGCTTCAGCTAGCCGTCCCCGGCAACCCCCGAGCAGCCGGGAGGCTGGGTGACTGTCCGAAAGGGGCATAGCTCCAAACAGAAGCCCACGGTACACCACCAACCGCTCCACGTTTCAAACAAATATTCCCCACTCAGCGACACACCCGCTGAGAGGCCAACTCTGGTCATTGGCAGCTCCATTTTACGAAACGTGAAGTTAGCGACACTGGGGGCCATAGTTAAATGCATCCCTGGGGCCAGAGCGGGCGACATCGAGTCTAATTTAAAACTGCTGGCTAAAGATAAACGTAGATACAGTAAGATTGTTATTCACGTCGGCGGTAATGACACCCGGTTACGCCAATCGGAGGTCACTAAAATTAATGTGTCATCAGTGTGTACATACGCCAAAACGATGTCGGACTCCGTAGTTTTCTCTGGACCCCTACCCAATGTGACCAGTGATGACATGTATAGCCGCATGTCGTCATTCCACCGCTGGCTGTCGAGGTGGTGTCCAGCAAACGATGTGGGCTTCATAGATAATTGGACACCTTTCTGGGGAAAACCTGGTCTGATTAGGAGAGACGGCATCCATCCCACTTTGGATGGAGCAGCTCTCATATCTAGAAACATGGCCAAGTTTATTAGTCGACCAAAACCGTGACAGCCCAGAGTTGAGACCAGGAAGCAGAGCTGCAGTCTTACACGCTTCTCTGCGCCTCCATTAGGGCAGCCACCCACCCAATCCTTCCGTCCCCCGTCCACCTACATTATTTAAAGATAAAACAAACAGAGGAGGAGCTCATCATAAAAACTTAATAAAAATTAAAACAACATCCCCAGCAGTCCAAAATAAGATAATTAAATGTGGAGTCTTGAATATCAGGTCTTTGTCCTCTAAAGCTGTTTTAGTCAATGAATTAATATCTGATTATGATATTGATTTATTTTGTCTTACTGAAACCTTGCTGCAGGAGGATGAATATGTTAGCTTAAATGAATCCACTCCTCCCAGTCATTGTAATACTCATATTCCTCGAAGTACTGGTCGAGGTGGTGGAGTTGGAGGCATATTTGACTCAAGTCTATTAATAAATCCTAAACCTAAACCAAATTATAATTCATTTGAAAGTCTTGTTCTTAGCCTTACTCACCCAACCTGGAAAACATTACAGCCAATTCTATTTGTTATAGTATATCGGGCTCCTGGTCCTTACTCTGAATTTTTATCTGAATTTGCAGAATTTGCATCAGGCTTGATCCTTAAAACAGACAAAGTAATTATTGTAGGTGATTTTAATATTCATGTGGACAACCACAATGATAGTTTTAGTACTGCGTTTATCTCTTTGTTAGATTCAATCGGCTTCTGTCAGAGTGTAAATAAACCGACTCATTGTCTGAACCACACTCTTGATCTTGTTCTGTCATATGGCATTGAAATTGATCATCTAATAGTCTTTCCACAGAATCCTCTTCTGTCTGACCATTTTTTAATAACCTTTGAGTTCATATTACTGGACCATAAGCCTTTTGGCAGAAACTCCTACAGCAGATGTTTATCTGATAGTGCTGTAGCCAAATTTAAGGAAGTGATTCCTTCAGTATTGAATTCGATGACTTGTCTCAATGTAGCAGAGGACTTGTCTGCTTCCTTTAGCCCCTCACAAATAGATCATCTGGTTGATAGTACTACAGGCTCATTACGAATAACTCTAGACTCTATTGCACCTCTGAAAAAGAAGATAATTAAACAAAGGAGGTTAGCACCATGGTATAGCCAGCAGACTCGTAACTTAAAGCAAGAGGCACGTAATTCTGAACGCAAATGGCGTGCCACTAAACTGGAAGAATCTCGTTTAGTCTGGCAAGATAATCTTAAAACATACAGGAAGGCTCTCCGTAATGCCAGAGCAGCCTACTACTCTTCATTAATAGAGGAAAATAAGAACAACCCCAGGTTTCTCTTCAGCACTGTAGCCAGGCTAACAGAGAGCCACAGCTCTATTGAGCCATCTATTCCTTTAGGTCTAAGTAGCAATGACTTCATGAGCTTCTTTAATGATAAAATTATAACTATTAGAGACAAAATTCATCACCTCTTGCCCTCAACAGGCACTGATCTGCATTCTGATACAGCAAGTTTGGAAACAGCTGTAAAACCTGATATATATTTAGACTGTTTTTCTCCCATCGACCTTCATCAAATAGCTTCAATAATTTCCTCATCTAAGTCGTCAACCTGTCTCTTAGATCCCATCCCAACCAGGCTGGTCAAGGATGTTTTACCTTTAGTTAGCCCTTCTCTATTGGATATGATTAATCTGTCTTTATTATCAGGATATGTACCACAGTCCTTTAAAGTAGCTGTAATGAAACCTCTTCTTAAAAAGCCCACTCTAGATCCAGAGGTTTTAGCCAACTACAGACCGATATCAAACCTTCCCTTTCTCTCTAAGATACTTGAGAAAGCTGTAGCCAATCAACTGTGTGACTTCCTCCATAAGAACAGTTTATATGAGGATTTTCAGTCAGGATTTAGAGTGCATCATAGCACAGAGACCGCACTAGTCAAAGTTACAAACGACCTCCTAATGGCATCAGACAAAGGACTCATCTCTGTACTTGTCCTGTTAGATCTTAGTGCCGCATTTGACACCATTGACCATCAAATTCTTTTACAGAGACTGGAACATCAAATTGGCATCAAAGGAACCGCCCTAAGCTGGTTTAAGTCTTATTTTTTAGATCTATCTCAGTTTGTTCTTGTCAATGATGAATCCTCCATTCATACCAAAGTTTGTCATGGAGTCCCACAAGGTTCTGTACTCGGACCACTTCTATTCAGTTTATATATGCTTCCTCTAGGGAACATTATTAGGAATCACTCCGTTAATTTTCATTGTTATGCCGACGACACCCAGCTATATTTATCGATCAAGCCTGATGAATCCAATCAATTAACTAAACTCCAAGCATGCCTTAAGTTAAGTTGGATGACCTTCAATTTTCTGATGTTAAATTCAGACAAAACTGAAGTTCTTGTAATTGGACCCAAAAACATCAGAAACTCTCTTTCTAGAGACTTAGTTACCTTAGATGGGATCACCCTGGCCTCCAGCTCCACCGTAAAGAATCTTGGAGTTGTTTTTGATCAGGATTTGTCCTTTAATGTCCACATAAAACAAATTTCAAGGACTGCATTCTTCCATTTACGTAACATTGCCAAAATCAGACGCATTGTATCTCAAGCAGATGCAGAAAAACTAGTCCACGCATTTGTTACTTCTAGGCTGGACTATTGTAACACTTTGTTATCAGGCTGCTCCAATAAGTCTCTGAGGACTTTGCAGCTAATTCAGAATGCTGCTGCACGTGTTCTGACAGGAGCCAAGATCAGAGATCACATCTCTCCCGTTTTGGCTTCCTTGCATTGGCTCCCTGTTAAATCTAGAATAGAATTTAAAATTCTTCTCCTCACATACAAAGCTCTTCATGGTCAGGCACCATCATATCTAAAAGAGCTCATAGTACCTTATTACCCCTCTAGAACACTGCGCTCTCAGAATGCTGGGTTCCTTGTAGTTCCTATAGTCTCCAAAAGTAGATTGGGAGCCAGAGCTTTCAGCTATCAAGCTCCTCTTCTGTGGAACAAACTACCATTTTGGGTTCGGGAGGCAGACACGGTCAACACTTTTAAGAGTAAACTTAAGACTTTCCTTTTTGATAGAGCTTATAGTTAGGGCTGGCTCAGGTCATCCCTTAGTTATGCTGCTATAGGACTATACTGCCGGGGGACTCCCCCTTTCAGGGTTATGCCTAGGCAGGCGTGGTATTGGTTGAAGATGCAGTCACATCTCCCTTTACTGAAAACCCTCTCTCTCTCTCTCTCTCTCTCTCTCTCTCTCTCTCTCACCATCACCACCACCATCTGTAAACATACATGTCTGTCATACATGTACATTAATGCATCTTACTAACTAAACTTCTTCCCCAGAGTTTCTGTGCTCTCTCGTCCAGCAGGTTCTCGTGGATCGTGACTTCTGCTGTGGTCCTGCATGACGTCCACTACATATATTATTACTGTCATTAATGTTACCAGATCTCCATTACAGTTTATAGTAACTTAGTTAATGATTTGCTGCTGCTGTGCATCTGTGTCTCTCTATCTCTATCACAGGTTCCACTGCTACTGTAATCATTTTATCATTCATTGTAATTCATTGTCATTTTTCATTGTAATTGTACAAAATGTTTCTGTTGACTTGTTGACTGTACACGTGACATCTATTGCACGTCTGTCCGTCCTGGGAGAGGGATCCCTCCTCTGTGGCTCTTCCTGAGGTTTCTTCCACTTTTTTCCCTGTTAAAAGGGTTTTTTGTGGGCAAGTTTTTCCTCACTCGAACCGAGGGTCTAAGGACAGAGGGTGTCACTCCCTGTACAGATTGTGAAGCCCTCCGAGGCAAAATGTATTTTGCGACTTTGGGCTATACAAATAAAATTTGATTTGATTTGATTTGATACTTGGACAATAAATTGGACTGGACTAAAAACTACAGGAAGGGTCAAAGCCGTCTCTATTTCTCTATCCGACGCCAACAGACTTAACAAACTCATCCGCAAAGCCAGCCATGTTGTTGGAGGGGAGCTCGACTCCCTGACAGCAGTGTCAGAGAGAAGGATGTTGTTCAGGATTAGGTCCATACTGGACAACTCTCTCCATCCTCTCCATGACGTGCTGACCAGCCAAAGAAGCACATTCAGCAAGAGACTCATTCCACCACGCTGCACCACAGAGCACCACAGGAAATCATTCCTGCCTGTGGCAAATTTTGAGGTTTATTCTTATAGTTTTTTAACTTTGTAATTTTATTCTTATTTTATTATTATTCTTTTAACTTTGTAATTTTATTCTTAGGTTTATTCTTATTTATTCTTATAGTTTTTAACTTTGTAATTTTTGCTGCTATAATATTCGTTACCTTTGTACACTGGAGCGCTGTGACGAAAGAGTTTCCCGCAAGGGATTAATAAAGTATATTCTATTCTATTCTGTTACTTGCCCACATGCAGTCTCAGCCCTCTTATCAGAACAGAAGACATCTCATCTTTCAGCAGCAAGGTGGCTCAGGTATCACACCACACTTCTTGACCTGCCACATGTCACAATCAAAAGATGCACTGTCTTAAATCCAGCAACTCTTTTGCCTCTCCCAACCGATGGAGAGCCACCCAGCTGTGAAGCTGAAGTTCAACACGTATGTACACCACGACCTGACCTTTCAGATACACCCCTGAACAACCCTGACCTAGTTTTCTATGCGGATGGGTCTGCATCAAGGGACCCAGACACAGGACAATGTCAGACTGTTGTTGATGATCATGGTTTTGAACAATCTGCCTTCTCATTACTCAGCACAGGCAGCAGAGCTGGTGGCCTTGACAGAAGCATGCAAATTGGCAGAAGGTAAAACAGTGACTACACCCACTCAACACGCCTTTGGTGTCTTTCACGATTTTGGAGCCTTGTGGAAGCAGAAAATTTCTAAAATCTGATGGCAAACCAATCTTGCATCATGATAAGATCTTTGTTAGTAAGAGCTTTGTTAGAGGCTATTTTGGTTCAGAAACAGATCTCTGTCTGTAAATGTGCAGCACATACATCATTTGAGGATGTGATTTCCAGAGGGAATGCTCGAGCAGATTTAGCTGCCAAAGTAGCGGCTCGACTTGCTGTTACAGTTTTTGTCAATTGCTAAAACACTGAAACCCATTGGCTGAACAAAGTTCTCAGTTGCCTGAACTCATTTAGCTAATTGTGCAGATCTCACTTACACTTTTCAACAAAACTCTAAACGCATTCTCAAAACACATTCCGCACTGTAATGCACGTCATCCATATTTGTAAATACAAATAGAGCATTTGTCATGACATTGATTAAACACAACCACTCAAAATTGATTTCACTTGTTTCAAATGATGTGACACAACCAATATAAGTCAGATCAGAGAGCAAACAGGTTGTTGAAGGTGGGAATGAGCAAGAGAATGAATAGAAGAAACTATGTGAGAAGACGAGTGTGTATGCGAGGTGGGGGCGAGGAGGAAGAGGAGGAGGACAAGAAAGAAGAAGAGGAAGACAAAGAGTGGAAATATCCAATGAAATTCAAGCAACAATCATAGACCATGTTCTTGTCCATGGACTGACAATGAGGGAAGCAGGACTTAGAGTGCAACCATGTGACTTAGGTTGCACTCTAAGTCCTGCTTCCCTTATTGTCAGTCCATGGATTTGAGATGATTTTCTGTGTCCACCATAGTAAGGACATTCAGAGAAGAGAACAAGTACAGTATACTACTGTATTTTTGTAATTGCAAATGTACTATACTACACTACATGCTGTTTCAATAGACATTTGTAAAGTTCATCACTGTATGTATTGTACTGCATGAATATTTTTTGTAACTGCACATCTACTTTTTGTAGAATTGCAATAAACAAATTGTATGGCCCTGAACATTGTGCTTTCCATTTGTTTACAGTACTGACTGCTCAATGGATTTTGACTGGTTGCAGGTTCATATCAACAAAGAACAAGAATTACAGTATCACAGAGACAAAGGACAAGTTTGTGAGATGCAGGGTACAGTACTGTAAAAATAGGGGTACAAGGAGGAGGAAGAACAAAAAAAATTGCAAAGAGCAAAAGTAGTAATTTCTGATCAATTTTGAGCTACTATGATAGAACATGTTTTCGTTCATCAAAAGACAATGACGGAAAAATATGATTTTTTTTATTATTATTTATTTTTTGGTGTATTGTTTACTGACTGCTTGATAGTGTATATCATTTTGATCGCTTTGTTTAGAAGCAGTATTTGGTTTTGAGCACAGGTAAAACTGTTTTGAGGCGAAAGTTTGATTTTGCAAGAGGTTTTGTAAATAGTGCTTGAAGATGAGTTTTTGTCTTTAATATTTTCAAAAAATGGAGCAAGGTTTCAGAAATTGTGCAATTGAGAAAAACTAAATGTCAAACATGAAACCACCGCTTTATTGTGACATTCTGTTGCTTCTCTTTCTGATCTCAGCAGTTTTGTTACACCAGCAGAGAAGAAGCTGTGGACTCAGAATAACTGCTATCAAAAGGAGGGTGTGTGGTATGGACCAGATGATAAACCGTGTCTGCCAAAGAAATTGTATCCAAACTCTCACATGGATTGGATCATGTCTCAAAAAAAGGTATGTGCGCAGTCATTCAGGCTGATTGGTACACAAAATGTTTTTCCACCTTTTGTGCCAAAAATAACGTGGGCAAAACAAAACCACTGTCTCAAACTGCAGCACACCCACCTACAATCAGACCATTCCAGCATCTGATGATGGATTTCATTGAACTCAACCCAACTGAAGGGAAGAAATATTGTCTAACTATGGTTATATGTTTTCTAAATGGGTTGAAGTGTTTCCGATCAAAACATGCCACTGCATCAGTTGTGGCAAAAGCATTACTCACAGAGATAATTCCTAGATAGGGAATTCCACAGAAAATTTCATCAGACAATTGTCCCCATTTCATGAACGAAGCCATGGCACAACTCTCTTGAGTGTTTAGGTTTTGACCTCAAAACTTACTGTTCTTACTATAGGTACAGGTGGCGCCATTGAACGCCAAAATCAGACAGTGAGCAAATGCTGAGGAAACAGGCTTGTCATGGCCTAAAGCACTGCCTGTTGTTTTGATGTACATGAGAATGTGCAAGCACGAGCGACTCAACTGTCCCCTTTTTGAGATCCTTTTTGCAGTCCCACCTCAAGTGGGAACAGATCCACCTGGACGTCAGATGGACACCACTCTCTGCGAGGACCAACTGGTAATGTATTGCATATTCTTAACCAAGTCTTTTTGTGACATTAGACAACAGGTTGCCAGTGCACAACCCTCAGGTCCTCTGCATGACATTAAGCCTGGAGATTCCATGGTGGTAAAGTACTTCAGGAGAAAGTCTTGGAGACATCATGGCTGGTTAGGACCATTCCAAGTCCTCCTGGTCACTCACACTGCTGTGAAGAGGTCGCAGAACGTGCTACTTGGATTCACGCAACACACTGCAGAAGAGTTCCACCCCCTGGGGGTACAACCACAGTAGGAGAATAATCAGTGATGTGCTAGTAACCTCTCACTGTAGACTAGGCATACAGACTTGCCAAGGCCACACAAACATTCACACACACACGGCCAGAAGAAGATGACTTCAACTCCAGAAGATGGAGAGGCCATGCCCATGGCGTCCGTTCAGACATACAGAAGCCTCTGTGGCATCAGAGGAACTCTGAGCATTATCATACTGTTATCCCTTCTTTTTACAGGTCCCATTCTGTGATGGGAAACTCAAATTTCGACTTCTTTGATGACGATACCATTTTGTAAATGAAGTTGGTCAGTTTCTCAGTTTATTCTGTGTACAACACAATGAGATCAGTTCAGCAACATTTGTTCCCACATGCACACCTCTCCTCAGCATAGCGTACCGTTACTCAATAGCACATTTAGTGTTCTTATTAAAACAATCAATAAATCAAAATACATTTCAATCTGATCGTACGGTTACAAGACAAATACATTTCCCCACCAACCAACAGAATATTTTTATATTTCATTAATAAATGTCTTACACTGAAAACATGAACATACACAAAACTTATTGTTATAAAAATTAAGTTTATACTGTGTTTCAGATGTTTTAAATCATACAATGTGTACATGAGTTCCTATTTCTTACATGTTCTGTTTTCACTTCTTTAATATGACTTTGTTGCTAAGGCTTGCAGGGTGAGGTAAATTTAAGGTTAATGTAGTCCAGAACAGAACAAGGGTCAGAGGCAGGTCAGAGAGGTGACATTTAGATTGGGGATATGCTGACTACTGATTAAGGGAATTTAAAAAAACGTTTGGATGCTATATATGCAAATTGTCAGGGAGCCTTTTTCTCTGTAACCCCTCCTGTGTGTTGCACTGTTAAACGCTCGTTCTTGTACAAGAATAATAAATTCAACTTAAACTTTGATGCTTCGAATCCAGTCTTCTTTATTAAAGGGTCATTCTTGAAAATTCCCATAACACCTATATGTACAAAAATAATATTTTCACCACAAAAAACAAGGGGAGCGCTCACATGCCTGTGTACAACACAATGAGATCAAGTCAAATCAAGTCAAATTTTATTTGTAAAAGTCACAAAATACATTTGCCTCACATTTACAATTTGTACAGTAAGTGACACCCTCTGTCCTTAGACCCTCGGTTCGAGTGAGGAAAAACTTGCCCACAAAAAACCCTTTTAACAGGGAAAAAAAGGTGGAAGAAACCTCAGGAAGAGCCAAAGAGGAGGGATCCCTCTCCCAGGACGGACAGACGTGCAAAGATGTCACGTGAACCGAACAAATCAACAATTACAATGAATGATAAAATGACAATGAATGATGAATGATAAAATTATTACAGTAGCAGTGGAACCTGTGATAGAGATAGAGAGACACAGATGCACAGCAGCAGCAAATCATTAACTAACTATAAACTGTAATGGAGATATGGTAGCAATAATGACAGTAATAATATATGTAGTGGACGTCATGCAGGACCACAGCAGCAGCCACGATCCATGAGAACCTGTTGGACGAGAGACCACAGAAACTCCGGGGCAGAAGTTTAGTTAGTAACATGCATTAATGTGCATTAATGAGACATGTATGTTTACAGATAGTGGTGGTAATGGTGATGGGGGGAGAGAGAGAGAGAGAGAGAGAGAGAGAGAGAGAGAGAAAGAGAGTTTTCAGTAAAGGGAGATGTGACTGCATCTTCAACCAATACCTTGCCCGGCATAACCCTGAAAGAGACGGACAGAGACAGAGAGAGAGAGAGAGAGAGAGAGAGAGAGGTGGGGTGGGAGTCCCCCAGAGATCAGTTCAGCAACATTTGTTCCCACACGCAAACCTTTAAACAAAACAGACAGCCTGCGCATGAACAACTACCTGTGCTGTTCACTAAGCTAGCCTGCGACAGTTGAGCTAGCATCTCACACAAAAAGTGCTGTACAAAATAAAAATATACACATTTAAACAAAAATGACCACAACAAAGAACAAAACTAATAACTTAATAGTTTGAACTTCTATTTAGCGTTTTTAATTTTGGATGTTATGGCATGAGAAAACCAGATGTAAAATGTGACCTGACAAAATCCGACTCCCCTCCTTTTTTCCTCTCTGTTAACACTAGTTACAAATAACTTTACAAATAAGTAGCAGAGGTCACAATATGGCAGCAGAGTGAAAATGGTTGGTGTTACATCTTGCATTTTTAATATAAGAGGGGAGTCAGATTGTGACAGATGTAAAATGTGACCTGACAAAATCCGACTCCCCTCCTTTTTACTCTCTGTTAACACTAGTTACAAATAACTTTACACATGACTACCAGAGGTCACAATATGGCAGCAGAGTGAAAATGGTTTGTGTTACATCTTGCATTTTTAATATAAGAGGGGAGTCACAATTGTGACAGATGTAAAATGTGACCTGACAAAATCCGACTCCCCTCCTTTTTTCCTCTCTGTTACCACTAGTTACAAAGAACTTTACACATAAGTAGCAGAGGTCACAATATGACAGCAGAGTGAAAATGGTTGGGGTTACATCTTGCATTTTTAATATAAGAGGAGAGTCAGATTGTGACAGATGTAATATGTGATCTGACAAAATCTGACTCCCCTTCCTTTTTCCTCTGTTACCACTAGTTACAAATAACTTTATAAATAAGTAGCAGAGGTCACAATATGGCAGCAGAGTGAAAATGGTTGGTGTTACATCTTGCATTTTTAATATAAGAACAGAGTCAGATTGTGTTAGATGTAAAATGTGACCTGACAAAATCTGACTCCCCTCCTTTTTTCCTCTCTGTTAATACTAGTTACAAATAACTTTACAAATAAGTAGCAGAGGTCACAATATGGCAGCAGAGTGAAAATGGTTGGTGTTACATCTTGCATTTTTAATCGAAGAGGGGAGTCAGATTGTGACAGATGTAAAATGTGACCTGACAAAATCTGACTCCCCTCCTTTTTACTCTCTGTTAACACTAGTTACAAATAACTTTACACATAAGTAGCAGAGGTCACAATATGACAGCAGAGTGAAAATGGTTGGTGTTACTGTTGTGGAGAAATTGCTGAAGTCAAAGGTCAATGGTGAGGTCAGGAGGGAAGAAAGTGTTCGGGAGCCTCTGATGTCTTATGCTGTAATATTTATTGACGCTTGGCCAAGGAGAATTAGAGACACTCTCATAGTACATCAGAAGTGCCTGAGTCGGTCTCACATTCTGCCGAACTCGTGCTGGTGGATAGACTTTAAACCTCAACATAACACCACAAATACTATACGCCCCAAATGAGACAAAGAGAATGTTTTTACCAAGAACGGAGTTATCGTCAACATGTTCTAGTCTGGAGACACAGATGTCTGTTTACGTCAACGGCCAGCTATCTATTATGTCTAGGAAGGCAGCAACAGGTCTCTTCGACCCTGGCCACCACAGTGTTGAGATAGACTGGCACCTACTGCCCCCAGTCAAAGCCAAACAATTAATACTGCCGAGGACCTCAAGGCCCACACGTGACCTCGTGTAACCTAAGGATAGAAAATTCCATAACAGTTACATCTTGCATTTTTAATATAAGAGTGGAGTCAGATTGTGACAGATGTAAAATGTGACCTGACAAAATCTGACTCTCTCCTTTTTACTCTCTGTTAACACTAGTTACAAATAACTTTACACATAAGAAGCAGAGGTCACAATATGACAGCAGAGTGAAAATGGTTGGTGTTACATCTTGCATTTTTAATATAAGAGGAGAGTCAGATTGTGACAGATGTAAAATGTGACCTGATAAAATCTGACTCTCTCCTTTTTACTCTCTGTTAACACTAGTTACAAATAACTTTACACATAAGTAGCAGAGGTCACAATATGACAGCAGAGTGAAAATGGTTGGTGTTACATCTTGCATTTTTAATATAAGAGGGGAGTCAGATTGTGACAGATGTAAAATGTGACCTGACAAAATCTGACTCCCCTTCTTTTTTCCTCTGTTACCACTAGTTACAAATAACTTTATAAATAAGTAGCAGAGGTCACAATATGGCAGCAGAGTGAAAATGGTTGGTGTTACATCTTGCATTTTTAATATAAGAGGGGAGTCAGATTGTGACAGATGTAAAATGTGACCTGACAAAATCTGACTCCCCTCCTTTTTTCCTCTCTGTTATCACTAGTTATAAATAACTTTACAAATAAATAGCAGAGGTCACAATATGGCAGCAGAGTGAAAATGGTTGGTGTTACATCCTACATTTTTAATATATGAGGGGAGTCAGATTGTGACAGATGTAAAATGTGACCTGACAAAATCTGACTCCCCTCCTTTTTACTCTCTGTTAACACTAGTTACAAATAACTTTACACACAAGTAACAGAGGTCTCAATATGACAGCAGAGTGAAAATGGTTGGGGTTACATCTTGCATTTTTAATATAAGAGGAGAGTCATATTGTGACAGATGTAAAATGTGACCTGATAAAATCTGACTCTCTCCTTTTTACTCTCTGTTAACACTAGTTACAAATAACTTTACACATAAGTAGCAGAGGTCACAATATGACAGCAGAGTGAAAATGGTTGGTGTTACATCTTGCATTTTTAATATAAGAGGGGAGTCAGATTGTGACAGATGTAAAATGTAACCTGACAAAATCTGACTCCCCTTCTTTTTTCCTCTGTTACCACTAGTTACAAATAACTTTATAAATAAGTAGAAGAGGTCACAATATGGCAGCAGAGTGAAAATGGTTGGTGTTACATCTTGCATTTTTAATATAAGAACAGAGTCAGATTGTGACAGATGTAAAATGTGACCTGACAAAATCCGACTCCCCTCCTTTTTTCCTCTCTGTTAACACTAGTTACAAATAACTTTACAAATAAGTAGCAGAGGTCACAATATGGCAGCAGAGTGAAAATGGTTGGTGTTACATCTTGCATTTTTAATATAAGAGGGGAGTTAGATTGTGACAGATGTAAAATGTGACCTGACAAAATCTGACTCCCCTTCCCTACCCTCTGTTACCACTAGTTACAAATAACTTCATAAATAAGTAGCAGAGGTCACAATATGGCAGCAGAGTGAAAATGGTTGGTGTTACATCTTGCATTTTTAATATAAGAACAGAGTCAAATTGTGTTAGATGTAAAATGTGACCTGACAAAATCTGACTCCCCTCCTTTTTTCCTCTCTGTTAATACTACTTACAAATAAACTTTACAAATAAGTAGCAGAGGTCACAATATGGCAGCAGAGTGAAAATGGTTGGTGTTACATCTTGCATTTTTAATATAAGAGAGGAGTCAGATTGTGACAGATGTAAAATGTGACCTGACAAAATCTGACTCCCTTTCTTTTTTCCTCTGTTACCACTAGTTACAAATAACTTTATAAATAAGTAGCAGAGGTCACAATATGGCAGCAGAGTGAAAATGGTTGGTGTTACATCTTGCATTTTTAATATAAGAGGGCAGTCAAATATAACAGATATATAAATAACTTTATAAAGAAGTAGCAGAGGTCACAATATGGCAGCAGAGTGAAAATGGTTGGTGTTACATCTTGCATTTTTAATATAAGAGGGGAGTCAGATTGTGACAGATGTAAAATGTGACCTGACAAAATCTGACTCCTCTCCTTTTTTCCTCTCTGTTAACACTAGTTACAAATAACTTTACAAATAAGTAGCAGAGGTCACAATATGGCAGCAGAGTGAAAATGGTTGGTGTTACATCTTGCATTTTTAATATAAGAGAGGAGTCAGATTGTGACAGATGTAAAATGTGACCTGACAAAATCTGACTCCCCTTCCTTTTTCCTCTGGTACCACTAGTTACAAATAACTTTATAAATAAGTAGCAGAGGTCACAATATGGCAGCAGAGTGAAAATGGTTGGTGTTACATCTTGCATTTTTAATATAAGAACAGAGTCAGATTGTGTTAGATGTAAAATGTGACCTGACAAAATCTGACTCCCCTCCTTTTTTCCTCTCTGTTAATACTAGTTACAAATAACTTTACAAATAAGTAGCAGAGGTCACAATATGGCAGCAGAGTGAAAATGGTTGGTGTTACATCTTGCATTTTTAATATAAGAGAGGAGTCAGATTGTGACAGATGTAAAATGTGACCTGACAAAATCTGACTCCCCTTCCTTTTTCCTCTGTTACCACTAGTTACAAATAACTTTATAAATAAGTAGCAGAGGTCACAATATGGCAGCAGAGTGAAAATGGTTGGTGTTACATCCTGCATTTTTAATATAAGAGGGGAGTCAGATTGTGACAGATATAAAATGTGACCTGACAAAATCTGACTCCCCTCCTTTTTACTCTCTGTTAACACTAGTTACAAATAACTTTACACATAAGTAGCAGAGGTCACAATATGACAGCAGAGTGAAAATGGTTGGTGTTACATCTTGCATTTTTAATATAAGAGGGGAGTCAGATTGTGACAGATGTAAAATGTGACCTGACAAAATCTGACTCCCCTCCTTTTTACTCTCTGTTAACACTAGTTACAAATAACTTTACACATAAGTAGCAGAGGTCACAATATGACAGCAGAGTGAAAATGGTTGGTGTTACATCTTGCATTTTTAATATAAGAGTGGAGTCAGATTGTGACAGATGTAAAATGTGACCTGACAAAATCTGACTCCCCTCCTTTTTTCCTCTCTGTTAATACTAGTTACAAATAACTTTACAAATAAGTAGCAGAGGTCACAATATGGCAGCAGAGTGAAAATGGTTGGTGTTACATCTTGCATTTTTAATATAAGAGGGCAGTCAAATATAACAGATATATAAATAACTTTATAAATAAGTAGCAGAGGTCACAATATGGCAGCAGAGTGAAAATGGTTGGTGTTACATCTTGCATTTTTAATATAAGAGTGGAGTCAGATTGTGACAGATGTAAAATGTGACCTGACAAAATCTGACTCTCTCCTTTTTACTCTCTGTTAACACTAGTTACAAATAACTTTACACATAAGAAGCAGAGGTCACAATATGACAGCAGAGTGAAAATGGTTGGTGTTACATCTTGCATTTTTAATATAAGAGGAGAGTCAGATTGTGACAGATGTAAAATGTGACCTGATAAAATCTGACTCTCTCCTTTTTACTCTCTGTTAACACTAGTTACAAATAACTTTACACATAAGTAGCAGAGGTCACAATATGACAGCAGAGTGAAAATGGTTGGTGTTACATCTTGCATTTTTAATATAAGAGGGGAGTCAGATTGTGACAGATGTAAAATGTGACCTGACAAAATCTGACTCCCCTTCTTTTTTCCTCTGTTACCACTAGTTACAAATAACTTTATAAATAAGTAGCAGAGGTCACAATATGGCAGCAGAGTGAAAATGGTTGGTGTTACATCTTGCATTTTTAATATAAGAGGGGAGTCAGATTGTGACAGATGTAAAATGTGACCTGACAAAATCTGACTCCCCTCCTTTTTTCCTCTCTGTTATCACTAGTTATAAATAACTTTACAAATAAATAGCAGAGGTCACAATATGGCAGCAGAGTGAAAATGGTTGGTGTTACATCCTACATTTTTAATATATGAGGGGAGTCAGATTGTGACAGATGTAAAATGTGACCTGACAAAATCTGACTCCCCTCCTTTTTACTCTCTGTTAACACTAGTTACAAATAACTTTACACACAAGTAACAGAGGTCTCAATATGACAGCAGAGTGAAAATGGTTGGGGTTACATCTTGCATTTTTAATATAAGAGGAGAGTCATATTGTGACAGATGTAAAATGTGACCTGATAAAATCTGACTCTCTCCTTTTTACTCTCTGTTAACACTAGTTACAAATAACTTTACACATAAGTAGCAGAGGTCACAATATGACAGCAGAGTGAAAATGGTTGGTGTTACATCTTGCATTTTTAATATAAGAGGGGAGTCAGATTGTGACAGATGTAAAATGTAACCTGACAAAATCTGACTCCCCTTCTTTTTTCCTCTGTTACCACTAGTTACAAATAACTTTATAAATAAGTAGAAGAGGTCACAATATGGCAGCAGAGTGAAAATGGTTGGTGTTACATCTTGCATTTTTAATATAAGAACAGAGTCAGATTGTGACAGATGTAAAATGTGACCTGACAAAATCCGACTCCCCTCCTTTTTTCCTCTCTGTTAACACTAGTTACAAATAACTTTACAAATAAGTAGCAGAGGTCACAATATGGCAGCAGAGTGAAAATGGTTGGTGTTACATCTTGCATTTTTAATATAAGAGGGGAGTTAGATTGTGACAGATGTAAAATGTGACCTGACAAAATCTGACTCCCCTTCCCTACCCTCTGTTACCACTAGTTACAAATAACTTCATAAATAAGTAGCAGAGGTCACAATATGGCAGCAGAGTGAAAATGGTTGGTGTTACATCTTGCATTTTTAATATAAGAACAGAGTCAAATTGTGTTAGATGTAAAATGTGACCTGACAAAATCTGACTCCCCTCCTTTTTTCCTCTCTGTTAATACTACTTACAAATAAACTTTACAAATAAGTAGCAGAGGTCACAATATGGCAGCAGAGTGAAAATGGTTGGTGTTACATCTTGCATTTTTAATATAAGAGAGGAGTCAGATTGTGACAGATGTAAAATGTGACCTGACAAAATCTGACTCCCTTTCTTTTTTCCTCTGTTACCACTAGTTACAAATAACTTTATAAATAAGTAGCAGAGGTCACAATATGGCAGCAGAGTGAAAATGGTTGGTGTTACATCTTGCATTTTTAATATAAGAGGGCAGTCAAATATAACAGATATATAAATAACTTTATAAAGAAGTAGCAGAGGTCACAATATGGCAGCAGAGTGAAAATGGTTGGTGTTACATCTTGCATTTTTAATATAAGAGGGGAGTCAGATTGTGACAGATGTAAAATGTGACCTGACAAAATCTTACTCCTCTCCTTTTTTCCTCTCTGTTAACACTAGTTACAAATAACTTTACAAATAAGTAGCAGAGGTCACAATATGGCAGCAGAGTGAAAATGGTTGGTGTTACATCTTGCATTTTTAATATAAGAGAGGAGTCAGATTGTGACAGATGTAAAATGTGACCTGACAAAATCTGACTCCCCTTCCTTTTTCCTCTGGTACCACTAGTTACAAATAACTTTATAAATAAGTAGCAGAGGTCACAATATGGCAGCAGAGTGAAAATGGTTGGTGTTACATCTTGCATTTTTAATATAAGAACAGAGTCAGATTGTGTTAGATGTAAAATGTGACCTGACAAAATCTGACTCCCCTCCTTTTTTCCTCTCTGTTAATACTAGTTACAAATAACTTTACAAATAAGTAGCAGAGGTCACAATATGGCAGCAGAGTGAAAATGGTTGGTGTTACATCTTGCATTTTTAATATAAGAGAGGAGTCAGATTGTGACAGATGTAAAATGTGACCTGACAAAATCTGACTCCCCTTCCTTTTTCCTCTGTTACCACTAGTTACAAATAACTTTATAAATAAGTAGCAGAGGTCACAATATGGCAGCAGAGTGAAAATGGTTGGTGTTACATCCTGCATTTTTAATATAAGAGGGGAGTCAGATTGTGACAGATATAAAATGTGACCTGACAAAATCTGACTCCCCTCCTTTTTACTCTCTGTTAACACTAGTTACAAATAACTTTACACATAAGTAGCAGAGGTCACAATATGACAGCAGAGTGAAAATGGTTGGTGTTACATCTTGCATTTTTAATATAAGAGGGGAGTCAGATTGTGACAGATGTAAAATGTGACCTGACAAAATCTGACTCCCCTCCTTTTTACTCTCTGTTAACACTAGTTACAAATAACTTTACACATAAGTAGCAGAGGTCACAATATGACAGCAGAGTGAAAATGGTTGGTGTTACATCTTGCATTTTTAATATAAGAGTGGAGTCAGATTGTGACAGATGTAAAATGTGACCTGACAAAATCTGACTCCCCTCCTTTTTTCCTCTCTGTTAATACTAGTTACAAATAACTTTACAAATAAGTAGCAGAGGTCACAATATGGCAGCAGAGTGAAAATGGTTGGTGTTACATCTTGCATTTTTAATATAAGAGGGCAGTCAAATATAACAGATATATAAATAACTTTATAAATAAGTAGCAGAGGTCACAATATGGCAGCAGAGTGAAAATGGTTGGTGTTACATCTTGCATTTTTAATATAAGAGGGGAGTCAGATTGTGACAGATGTAAAATGTGACCTGACAAAATCTGACTCCTCTCCTTTTTTCCTCTCTGTTAACACTAGTTACAAATAACTTTACAAATAAGTAGCAGAGGTCACAATATGGCAGCAGAGTGAAAATGGTTGGTGTTACATCTTGCATTTTTAATATAAGAGAGGAGTCAGATTGTGACAGATGTAAAATGTGACCTGACAAAATCTGACTCCCCTTCCTTTTTCCTCTGGTACCACTAGTTACAAATAACTTTATAAATAAGTAGCAGAGGTCACAATATGGCAGCAGAGTGAAAATGGTTGGTGTTACATCTTGCATTTTTAATATAAGAACAGAGTCAGATTGTGTTAGATGTAAAATGTGACCTGACAAAATCTGACTCCCCTCCTTTTTTCCTCTCTGTTAATACTAGTTACAAATAACTTTACAAATAAGTAGCAGAGGTCACAATATGGCAGCAGAGTGAAAATGGTTGGTGTTACATCTTGCATTTTTAATATAAGAGAGGAGTCAGATTGTGACAGATGTAAAATGTGACCTGACAAAATCTGACTCCCCTTCCTTTTTCCTCTGTTACCACTAGTTACAAATAACTTTATAAATAAGTAGCAGAGGTCACAATATGGCAGCAGAGTGAAAATGGTTGGTGTTACATCTTGCATTTTTAATATAAGAGGGGAGTCAGATTTTGACAGATATAAAATGTGACCTGACAAAATCTGACTCCCCTCCTTTTTTCCTCTCTGTTATCACTAGTTATAAATAACTTTACAAATAAATAGCAGAGGTCACAATATGGCAGCAGAGTGAAAATGGTTGGTGTTACATCCTGCATTTTTAATATAAGAGGGGAGTCAGATTGTGACAGATATAAAATGTGACCTGACAAAATATGACTCCCCTCCGTTTTACTCTTTGTTAACACTAGTTACAAATAACTTTACACATAAGTAGCAGAGGTCACAATATGACAGCAGAGTGAAAATGGTTGGGGTTACATCTTGCATTTTTAATATAAGAGGAGAGTCATATTGTGACAGATGTAAAATGTGACCTGATAAAATCTGACTCTCTCCTTTTTACTCTCTGTTAACACTAGTTACAAATAACTTTACACATAAGTAGCAGAGGTCACAATATGACAGCAGAGTGAAAATGGTTGGTGTTACATCTTGCATTTTTAATATAAGAGGGGAGTCAGATTGTGACAGATGTAAAATGTGACCTGACAAAATCTGACTCCCCTTCCTTTTTCCTCTGGTACCACTAGTTACAAATAACTTTACACATAAGTAGCAGAGGTCACAATATGGCAGCAGAGTGAAAATGGTTGGTGTTACATCTTGCATTTTTAATATAAGAACAGAGTCAGATTGTGTTAGATGTAAAATGTGACCTGACAAAATCTGACTCCCCTCCTTTTTTCCTCTCTGTTAATACTAGTTACAAATAACTTTACAAATAAGTAGCAGAGGTCACAATATGGCAGCAGAGTGAAAATGGTTGGTGTTACATCTTGCATTTTTAATATAAGAGGGGAGTCAGATTGTGACAGATGTAAAATGTGACCTGACAAAATCTGACTCCCCTCCTTTTTTCCTCTCTGTTATCACTAGTTATAAATAACTTTACAAATAAATAGCAGAGGTCACAATATGGCAGCAGAGTGAAAATGGTTGGTGTTACATCCTACATTTTTAATATAAGAGGGGAGTCAGATTGTGACAGATGTAAAATGTGACCTGACAAAATCTGACTCCCCTCCTTTTTACTCTCTGTTAACACTAGTTACAAATAACTTTACACACAAGTAGCAGAGGTCTCAATATGACAGCAGAGTGAAAATGGTTGGGGTTACATCTTGCATTTTTAATATAAGAGGAGAGTCATATTGTGACAGATGTAAAATGTGACCTGATAAAATCTGACTCTCTCCTTTTTACTCTCTGTTAACACTAGTTACAAATAACTTTACACATAAGTAGCAGAGGTCACAATATGACAGCAGAGTGAAAATGGTTGGTGTTACATCTTGCATTTTTAATATAAGAGGGGAGTCAGATTGTGACAGATGTAAAATGTAACCTGACAAAATCTGACTCCCCTTCTTTTTTCCTCTGTTACCACTAGTTACAAATAACTTTATAAATAAGTAGCAGAGGTCACAATATGGCAGCAGAGTGAAAATGGTTGGTGTTACATCTTGCATTTTTAATATAAGAACAGAGTCAGATTGTGACAGATGTAAAATGTGACCTGACAAAATCCGACTCCCCTCCTTTTTTCCTCTCTGTTAACACTAGTTACAAATAACTTTACAAAGAAGTAGCAGAGGTCACAATATGGCAGCAGAGTGAAAATGGTTGGTGTTACATCTTGCATTTTTAATATAAGAGGGGAGTCAGATTGTGACAGATGTAAAATGTGACCTGACAAAATCTGACTCCCCTTCCCTACCCTCTGTTACCACTAGTTACAAATAACTTCATAAATAAGTAGCAGAGGTCACAATATGGCAGCAGAGTGAAAATGGTTGGTGTTACATCTTGCATTTTTAATATAAGAACAGAGTCAGATTGTGACAGATGTAAAATGTGACCTGACAAAATCTGACTCCCCTTCCCTACCCTCTGTTACCACTAGTTACAAATAACTTCATAAATAAGTAGCAGAGGTCACAATATGGCAGCAGAGTGAAAATGGTTGGTGTTACATCTTGCATTTTTAATATAAGAACAGAGTCAAATTGTGTTCGATGTAAAATGTGACCTGACAAAATCTGACTCCCCTCCTTTTTTCCTCTCTGTTAATACTAGTTACAAATAACTTTACAAATAAGTAGCAGAGGTCACAATATGGCAGCAGAGTGAAAATGGTTGGTGTTACATCTTGCATTTTTAATCGAAGAGGGGAGTCAGATTGTGACAGATGTAAAATGTGACCTGACAAAATCTGACTCCCCTCCTTTTTACTCTCTGTTAACACTAGTTACAAATAACTTTACACATAAGTAGCAGAGGTCACAATATGACAGCAGAGTGAAAATGGTTGGGGTTACATCTTGCATTTTTAATATAAGAGGAGAGTCAGATTGTGACAGATGTAAAATGTGACCTGATAAAATCTGACTCTCTCCTTTTTACTCTCTGTTAACACTAGTTACAAATAACTTTACACATAAGTAGCAGAGGTCACAATATGACAGCAGAGTGAAAATGGTTGGTGTTACTGTTGTGGAGAAATTGCTGAAGTCAAAGGTCAATGGTGAGGTCAGGAGGGAAGAAAGTGTTCGGGAGCCTCTGATGTCTTATGCTGTAATATTTATTGACGCTTGGCCAAGGAGAATTAGAGACACTCTCATAGTACATCAGAAGTGCCTGAGTCGGTCTCACATTCTGCTGAACTCGTGCTGGTGGATAGACTTTAAACCTCAACATAACACCACAAATACTATACGCCCCAAATGAGACAAAGAGAATGTTTTTACCAAGAACGGAGTTATCGTCAACATGTTCTAGTCTGGAGACACAGATGTCTGTTTACGTCAACGGCCAGCTACCTATTATGTCTAGGAAGGCAGCAACAGGTCTCTTCGACCCTGGCCACCACAGTGTTGAGATAGACTGGCACCTACTGCCCCCAGTCAAAGCCAAACAATTAATACTGCCGAGGACCTCAAGGCCCACACGTGACCTCGTGTAACCTAAGGATAGAAAATTCCATAACAGTTACATCTTGCATTTTTAATATAAGAGTGGAGTCAGATTGTGACAGATGTAAAATGTGACCTGACAAAATCTGACTCTCTCCTTTTTACTCTCTGTTAACACTAGTTACAAATAACTTTACACATAAGAAGCAGAGGTCACAATATGACAGCAGAGTGAAAATGGTTGGTGTTACATCTTGCATTTTTAATATAAGAGGAGAGTCAGATTGTGACAGATGTAAAATGTGACCTGATAAAATCTGACTCTCTCCTTTTTACTCTCTGTTAACACTAGTTACAAATAACTTTACACATAAGTAGCAGAGGTCACAATATGACAGCAGAGTGAAAATGGTTGGTGTTACATCTTGCATTTTTAATATAAGAGGGGAGTCAGATTGTGACAGATGTAAAATGTGACCTGACAAAATCTGACTCCCCTTCTTTTTTCCTCTGTTACCACTAGTTACAAATAACTTTATAAATAAGTAGCAGAGGTCACAATATGGCAGCAGAGTGAAAATGGTTGGTGTTACATCTTGCATTTTTAATATAAGAGGGGAGTCAGATTGTGATAGATGTAAAATGTGACCTGACAAAATCTGACTCCCCTCCTTTTTTCCTCTCTGTTATCACTAGTTATAAATAACTTTACAAATAAATAGCAGAGGTCACAATATGGCAGCAGAGTGAAAATGGTTGGTGTTACATCCTACATTTTTAATATAAGAGGGGAGTCAGATTGTGACAGATGTAAAATGTGACCTGACAAAATCTGACTCCCCTCCTTTTTACTCTCTGTTAACACTAGTTACAAATAACTTTACACACAAGTAACAGAGGTCTCAATATGACAGCAGAGTGAAAATGGTTGGGGTTACATCTTGCATTTTTAATATAAGAGGAGAGTCATATTGTGACAGATGTAAAATGTGACCTGATAAAATCTGACTCTCTCCTTTTTACTCTCTGTTAACACTAGTTACAAATAACTTTACACATAAGTAGCAGAGGTCACAATATGACAGCAGAGTGAAAATGGTTGGTGTTACATCTTGCATTTTTAATATAAGAGGGGAGTCAGATTGTGACAGATGTAAAATGTAACCTGACAAAATCTGACTCCCCTTCTTTTTTCCTCTGTTACCACTAGTTACAAATAACTTTATAAATAAGTAGCAGAGGTCACAATATGGCAGCAGAGTGAAAATGGTTGGTGTTACATCTTGCATTTTTAATATAAGAACAGAGTCAGATTGTGACAGATGTAAAATGTGACCTGACAAAATCCGACTCCCCTCCTTTTTTCCTCTCTGTTAACACTAGTTACAAATAACTTTACAAATAAGTAGCAGAGGTCACAATATGGCAGCAGAGTGAAAATGGTTGGTGTTACATCTTGCATTTTTAATATAAGAGGGGAGTCAGATTGTGACAGATGTAAAATGTGACCTGACAAAATCTGACTCCCCTTCCCTACCCTCTGTTACCACTAGTTACAAATAACTTCATAAATAAGTAGCAGAGGTCACAATATGGCAGCAGAGTGAAAATGGTTGGTGTTACATCTTGCATTTTTAATATAAGAACAGAGTCAAATTGTGTTAGATGTAAAATGTGACCTGACAAAATCTGACTCCACTCCTTTTTTCCTCTCTGTTAATACTACTTACAAATAAACTTTACAAATAAGTAGCAGAGGTCACAATATGGCAGCAGAGTGAAAATGGTTGGTGTTACATCTTGCATTTTTAATATAAGAGAGGAGTCAGATTGTGACAGATGTAAAATGTGACCTGACAAAATCTGACTCCCTTTCTTTTTTCCTCTGTTACCACTAGTTACAAATAACTTTATAAATAAGTAGCAGAGGTCACAATATGGCAGCAGAGTGAAAATGGTTGGTGTTACATCTTGCATTTTTAATATAAGAGGGCAGTCAAATATAACAGATATATAAATAACTTTATAAATAAGTAGCAGAGGTCACAATATGGCAGCAGAGTGAAAATGGTTGGTGTTACATCTTGCATTTTTAATATAAGAGGGGAGTCAGATTGTGACAGATGTAAAATGTGACCTGACAAAATCTGACTCCTCTCCTTTTTTCCTCTCTGTTAACACTAGTTACAAATAACTTTACAAATAAGTAGCAGAGGTCACAATATGGCAGCAGAGTGAAAATGGTTGGTGTTACATCTTGCATTTTTAATATAAGAGAGGAGTCAGATTGTGACAGATGTAAAATGTGACCTGACAAAATCTGACTCCCCTTCCTTTTTCCTCTGGTACCAGTAGTTACAAATAACTTTATAAATAAGTAGCAGAGGTCACAATATGGCAGCAGAGTGAAAATGGTTGGTGTTACATCTTGCATTTTTAATATAAGAACAGAGTCAGATTGTGTTAGATGTAAAATGTGACCTGACAAAATCTGACTCCCCTCCTTTTTTCCTCTCTGTTAATACTAGTTACAAATAACTTTACAAATAAGTAGCAGAGGTCACAATATGGCAGCAGAGTGAAAATGGTTGGTGTTACATCTTGCATTTTTAATATAAGAGAGGAGTCAGATTGTGACAGATGTAAAATGTGACCTGACAAAATCTGACTCCCCTTCCTTTTTCCTCTGTTACCACTAGTTACAAATAACTTTATAAATAAGTAGCAGAGGTCACAATATGGCAGCAGAGTGAAAATGGTTGGTGTTACATCTTGCATTTTTAATATAAGAACAGAGTCAGATTGTGTTAGATGTAAAATGTGACCTGACAAAATCTGACTCCCCTCCTTTTTTCCTCTCTGTTAATACTAGTTACAAATAACTTTACAAATAAGTAGCAGAGGTCACAATATGGCAGCAGAGTGAAAATGGTTGGTGTTACATCTTGCATTTTTAATATAAGAGAGGAGTCAGATTGTGACAGATGTAAAATGTGACCTGACAAAATCTGACTCCCCTTCCTTTTTCCTCTGTTACCACTAGTTACAAATAACTTTATAAATAAGTAGCAGAGGTCACAATATGGCAGCAGAGTGAAAATGGTTGGTGTTACATCTTGCATTTTTAATATAAGAGGGGAGTCAGATTTTGACAGATATAAAATGTGACCTGACAAAATCTGACTCCCCTCCTTTTTTCCTCTCTGTTATCACTAGTTATAAATAACTTTACAAATAAATAGCAGAGGTCACAATATGGCAGCAGAGTGAAAATGGTTGGTGTTACATCCTGCATTTTTAATATAAGAGGGGAGTCAGATTGTGACAGATATAAAATGTGACCTGACAAAATCTGACTCCCCTCCTTTTTACTCTCTGTTAACACTACTTACAAATAACTTTACACATAAGTAGCAGAGGTCACAATATGACAGCAGAGTGAAAATGGTTGGTGTTACATCTTGCATTTTTAATATAAGAGGGGAGTCACATTGTGACAGATGTAAAATGTGACCTGACAAAATCTGACTCCCCTCCTTTTTACTCTCTGTTAACACTAGTTACAAATAACTTTACACATAAGTAGCAGAGGTCACAATATGACAGCAGAGTGAAAATGGTTGGTGTTACATCTTGCATTTTTAATATAAGAGTGGAGTCAGATTGTGACAGATGTAAAATGTGACCTGACAAAATCTGACTCCCCTCCTTTTTTCCTCTCTGTTAATACTAGTTACAAATAACTTTACAAATAAGTAGCAGAGGTCACAATATGGCAGCAGAGTGAAAATGGTTGGTGTTACATCTTGCATTTTTAATATAAGAGGGCAGTCAAATATAACAGATATATAAATAACTTTATAAATAAGTAGCAGAGGTCACAATATGGCAGCAGAGTGAAAATGGTTGGTGTTACATCTTGCATTTTTAATATAAGAGGGGAGTCAGATTGTGACAGATGTAAAATGTGACCTGACAAAATCTGACTCCTCTCCTTTTTTCCTCTCTGTTAACACTAGTTACAAATAACTTTACAAATAAGTAGCAGAGGTCACAATATGGCAGCAGAGTGAAAATGGTTGGTGTTACATCTTGCATTTTTAATATAAGAGAGGAGTCAGATTGTGACAGATGTAAAATGTGACCTGACAAAATCTGACTCCCCCTTCCTTTTTCCTCTGGTACCACTAGTTACAAATAACTTTATAAATAAGTAGCAGAGGTCACAATATGGCAGCAGAGTGAAAATGGTTGGTGTTACATCTTGCATTTTTAATATAAGAACAGAGTCAGATTGTGTTAGATGTAAAATGTGACCTGACAAAATCTGACTCCCCTCCTTTTTTCCTCTCTGTTAATACTAGTTACAAATAACTTTACAAATAAGTAGCAGAGGTCACAATATGGCAGCAGAGTGAAAATGGTTGGTGTTACATCTTGCATTTTTAATATAAGAGAGGAGTCAGATTGTGATAGATGTAAAATGTGACCTGACAAAATCTGACTCCCCTTCCTTTTTCCTCTGTTACCACTAGTTACAAATAACTTTATAAATAAGTAGCAGAGGTCACAATATGGCAGCAGAGTGAAAATGGTTGGTGTTACATCTTGCATTTTTAATATAAGAGGGGAGTCAGATTTTGACAGATATAAAATGTGACCTGACAAAATCTGACTCCCCCTCCTTTTTTCCTCTCTGTTATCACTAGTTATAAATAACTTTACAAATAAATAGCAGAGGTCACAATATGGCAGCAGAGTGAAAATGGTTGGTGTTACATCCTGCATTTTTAATATAAGAGGGGAGTCAGATTGTGACAGATATAAAATGTGACCTGACAAAATCTGACTCCCCTCCTTTTTACTCTCTGTTAACACTAGTTACAAATAACTTTACACATAAGTAGCAGAGGTCACAATATGACAGCAGAGTGAAAATGGTTGGGGTTACATCTTGCATTTTTAATATAAGAGGAGAGTCATATTGTGACAGATGTAAAATGTGACCTGATAAAATCTGACTCTCTCCTTTTTACTCTCTGTTAACACTAGTTACAAATAACTTTACACATAAGTAGCAGAGGTCACAATATGACAGCAGAGTGAAAATGGTTGGTGTTACATCTTGCATTTTTAATATAAGAGGGGAGTCAGATTGTGACAGATGTAAAATGTGACCTGACAAAATCTGACTCCCCTTCCTTTTTCCTCTGGTACCACTAGTTACAAATAACTTTATAAACAAGTAGCAGAGGTCACAATATGGCAGCAGAGTGAAAATGGTTGGTGTTACATCTTGCATTTTTAATATAAGAGGGGAGTCAGATTGTGACAGATGTAAAATGTGACCTGACAAAATCTGACTCCCCTCCTTTTTTCCTCTCTGTTATCACTAGTTATAAATAACTTTACAAATAAATAGCAGAGGTCACAATATGGCAGCAGAGTGAAAATGGTTGGTGTTACATCCTACATTTTTAATATAAGAGGGGAGTCAGATTGTGACAGATGTAAAATGTGACCTGACAAAATCTGACTCCCCTCCTTTTTACTCTCTGTTAAAACTAGTTACAAATAACTTTACACACAAGTAGCAGAGGTCTCAATATGACAGCAGAGTGAAAATGGTTGGTGTTACATCTTGCATTTTTAATATAAGAGTGGAGTCAGATTGTGACAGATGTAAAATGTGACCTGACAAAATCTGACTCCCCTCCTTTTTTCCTCTCTGTTATCACTAGTTATAAATAACTTTACAAATAAATAGCAGAGGTCACAATATGGCAGCAGAGTGAAAATGGTTGGTGTTACATCCTACATTTTTAATATAAGAGGAGAGTCATATTGTGACAGATGTAAAATGTGACCTGATAAAATCTGACTCTCTCCTTTTTACTCTCTGTTAACACTAGTTACAAATAACTTTACACATAAGTAGCAGAGGTCACAATATGACAGCAGAGTGAAAATGGTTGGTGTTACATCTTGCATTTTTAATATAAGAGGGGAGTCAGATTGTGACAGATGTAAAATGTAACCTGACAAAATCTGACTCCCCTTCTTTTTTCCTCTGTTACCACTAGTTACAAATAACTTTATAAATAAGTAGCAGAGGTCACAATATGGCAGCAGAGTGAAAATGGTTGGTGTTACATCTTGCATTTTTAATATAAGAACAGAGTCAGATTGTGACAGATGTAAAATGTGACCTGACAAAATCCGACTCCCCTCCTTTTTTCCTCTCTGTTAACACTAGTTACAAATAACTTTACAAATAAGTAGCAGAGGTCACAATATGGCAGCAGAGTGAAAATGGTTGGTGTTACATCTTGCATTTTTAATATAAGAGGGGAGTCAGATTGTGACAGATGTAAAATGTGACCTGACAAAATCTGACTCCCCTTCCCTACCCTCTGTTACCACTAGTTACAAATAACTTCATAAATAAGTAGCAGAGGTCACAATATGGCAGCAGAGTGAAAATGGTTGGTGTTACATCTTGCATTTTTAATATAAGAACAGAGTCAAATTGTGTTAGATGTAAAATGTGACCTGACAAAATCTGACTCCCCTCCTTTTTTCCTCTCTGTTAATACTAGTTACAAATAAACTTTACAAATAAGTAGCAGAGGTCACAATATGGCAGCAGAGTGAAAATGGTTGGTGTTACATCTTGCATTTTTAATCGAAGAGGGGAGTCAGATTGTGACAGATGTAAATTGTGACCTGACAAAATCTGACTCCCTTTCTTTTTTCCTCTGTTACCACTAGTTACAAATAACTTTATAAATAAGTAGCAGAGGTCACAATATGGCAGCAGAGTGAAAATGGTTGGTGTTACATCTTGCATTTTTAATATAAGAACAGAGTCAGATTGTGACAGATGTAAAATGTGACCTGACAAAATCCGACTCCCCTCCTTTTTTCCTCTCTGTTAACACTAGTTACAAATAACTTTACAAATAAGTAGCAGAGGTCACAATATGGCAGCAGAGTGAAAATGGTTGGTGTTACATCTTGCATTTTTAATATAAGAGGGGAGTCAGATTGTGACAGATGTAAAATGTGACCTGACAAAATCTGACTCCCCTCCCTACCCTCTGTTACCACTAGTTACAAATAACTTCATAAATAAGTAGCAGAGGTCACAATATGGCAGCAGAGTGAAAATGGTTGGTGTTACATCTTGCATTTTTAATATAAGAACAGAGTCAGATTGTGTTAGATGTAAAATGTGACCTGACAAAATCTGACTCCCCTCCTTTTTTCCTCTCTGTTAATACTAGTTACAAATAAACTTTACAAATAAGTAGCAGAGGTCACAATATGGCAGCAGAGTGAAAATGGTTGGTGTTACATCTTGCATTTTTAATCGAAGAGGGGAGTCAGATTGTGACAGATGTAAATTGTGACCTGACAAAATCTGACTCCCTTTCTTTTTTCCTCTGTTACCACTAGTTACAAATAACTTTATAAATAAGTAGCAGAGGTCACAATATGGCAGCAGAGTGAAAATGGTTGGTGTTACATCTTGCATTTTTAATATAAGAGGGCAGTCAAATATAACAGATATATAAATAACTTTATAAATAAGTAGCAGAGGTCACAATATGGCAGCAGAGTGAAAATGGTTGGTGTTACATCTTGCATTTTTCATGTAAGAGGGGAGTCAGATTGTGACAGATGTAAAATGTGACCTGATAAAACCTGACTCTCTCCTTTTTACTCTCTGTTAACACTAGTTACAAATAACTTTACACATAAGTAGCAGAGGTCACAATATGACAGCAGAGTGAAAATGGTTGGTGTTACTGTTGTGGAGAAATTGCTGAAGTCAAAGGTCAATGGTGAGGTCAGGAGGGAAGAAAGTGTTCGGGAGCCTCTGATGTCTTATGCTGTAATATCTATTGACGCTTGGCCAAGGAGAATTAGAGACACTCTCATAGTACATCAGAAGTGCCTGAGTCGGTCTCACATTCTGCCGAACTCGTGCTGGTGGATAGACTTTAAACCTCAACATAACACCACAAATACTATACGCCCCAAATGAGACAAAGAGAATGTTTTTACCAAGAACGGAGTTATCGTCAACATGTTCTAGTCTGGAGACACAGATGTCTGTTTACGTCAACGGCCAGCTATCTATTATGTCTAGGAAGGCAGCAACAGGTCTCTTCGACCCTGGCCACCACAGCGTTGAGATCGACTGGCACCTACTGCCCCCAGTCAAATCCAAACAATGAATACTGCCGAGGATCTCAAGGCCCACACGTGACCTCGTGCAACCTAAGGATAGAAAATTCCATAACAGTTACATCTTGCATTTTTAATATAAGAGTGGAGTCAGATTGTGACAGATGTAAAATGTGACCTGACAAAATCTGACTCCCCTTCTTTTTTCCTCTGTTACCACTAGTTACAAATAACTTTATAAATAAGTAGCAGAGGTCACAATATGGCAGCAGAGTGAAAATGGTTGGTGTTACATCTTGCATTTTTAATGTAAGAGGGGAGTCAGATTGTGACAGATGTAAAATGTGACCTGACAAAATCTGACTCCCCTCCTTTTTACTCTCTGTTAACACTAGTTACAAATAACTTTACACATAAGTAGCAGAGGTCACAATATGACAGCAAAGTGAAAATGGTTGGTGTTACATCTTGCATTTTTAATATAAGAACAGAGTCAGATTGTGTTAGATGTAAAATGTGACCTGACAAAATCTGACTCCCCTCCTTTTTTCCTCTCTGTTAATACTAGTTACAAATAACTTTACAAATAAGTAGCAGAGGTCACAATATGGCAGCAGAGTGAAAATGGTTGGTGTTACATCTTGCATTTTTAATCGAAGAGGGGAGTCAGATTGTGACAGATGTAAAATGTGACCTGACAAAATCTGACTCCCCTCCTTTTTACTCTCTGTTAACACTAGTTACAAATAACTTTATAAATAAGTAGCAGAGGTCACAATATGGCAGCAGAGTGAAAATGGTTGGTGTTACATCTTGCATTTTTAATATAAGAGGGGAGTCAGATTGTGACAGATGTAAAATGTGACCTGACAAAATCTGACTCCCCTCCTTTTTACTCTCTGTTAACACTAGTTACAAATAACTTTACACATAAGTAGCAGAGGTCACAATATGACAGCAGAGTGAAAATGGTTGGTGTTACATCTTGCATTTTTAATATAAGAGTGGAGTCAGATTGTGACAGATGTAAAATGTGACCTGACAAAATCTGACTCCCCTCCTTTTTTCCTCTCTGTTAATACTAGTTACAAATAACTTTACAAATAAGTAGCAGAGGTCACAATATGGCAGCAGAGTGAAAATGGTTGGTGTTACATCTTGCATTTTTAATATAAGAGGGGAGTCAGATTGTGTTAGATGTAAAATGTGACCTGACAAAATCTGACTCCCCTCCTTTTTTCCTCTCTGTTAATACTAGTTACAAATAACTTTACAAATAAGTAGCAGAGGTCACAATATGGCAGCAGAGTGAAAATGGTTGGTGTTACATCTTGCATTTTTAATCGAAGAGGGGAGTCAGATTGTGACAGATGTAAAATGTGACCTGACAAAATCTGACTCCCCTCCTTTTTACTCTCTGTTAACACTAGTTACAAATAACTTTATAAATAAGTAGCAGAGGTCACAATATGACAGCAGAGTGAAAATGGTTGGGGTTACATCTTGCATTTTTAATATAAGAGGGGAGTCAGATTGTGACAGATGTAAAATGTGACCTGACAAAATCTGACTCCCCTCCTTTTTACTCTCTGTTAACACTAGTTACAAATAACTTTACACATAAGTAGCAGAGGTCACAATATGGCAGCAGAGTGAAAATGGTTGGTGTTACATCTTGCATTTTTAATATAAGAGGGGAGTCAGATTGTGACAGATGTAAAATGTGACCTGACAAAATCTGACTCCCCTCCTTTTTTCCTCTCTGTTATCACAAGGTATAAATAACTTTACAAATAAATAGCAGAGGTCACAATATGGCAGCAGAGTGAAAATGGTTGGTGTTACATCCTGCATTTTTAATATAAGAGGAGAGTCAGATTGTGACAGATGTAAAATGTGACCTGACAAAATCTGACTCCCCTCCTTTTACTCTCTGTTAACACTAGTTACAAATAACTTTTTCAAAGAAGTAGCAGAGGTCACAACATGCCAGCAGAGTGAAAATTGTTGGTGTTACTTATTGTACAGACAGACAGACAGACAGACAGACAGACCATCTTTATTGTCCCGCATGGAATTCGTTTTCAAAAGCCAGTGCATATACAATAACCACAACAGGCTATACAGAATATACATAAACTGATAACATTTCATTCCCCGCCTGTCATAATACACGTAGGCTATCACTCGCGCAGTGAATGCGCGTTCACGCGAAGGGGAGTCAGATTCTGAGGGGGAGTCGGAAAATTCCACAACAGGACGCTTGCTCACTCTCTCTCTCTCTCTCTCTCTCTCTCTCTCTCTCTGCCTGTCTGTCGCTCAAACCATCAGACACAAATCACACAAAGGTAGACTGTCAGAGTGAAGAGTTTCACGTTATAATGTGATCAGCTGGAGGGACACCTAGGGCTCCACGAGCCTGACGTCACGCTGCGGCCTCCAATCAGATGCTCGGATCGGACAAACCTCCACAGTCAGCATGAAATGTCTCTGAAGCAGAGACTGTTCAGGTGGATTCCCGGACTAAACTCTGATAATCTACCCGTGTGTGTGTGTGTGTGTGTGTGTTCTCACTTTGTTTATTTCATGTACCCAGCTTCGAAATCTGAGTCTGAGACTATTTTTTTTTAAACTAATTAATTACGACTCATGCTGGTATGCTTAAAATCAATGTCTTCTGATGGTATAATATTTTTTTCTAATTAAGACATCCATTTTGGTGGTTTATTACATAATGCCCCAAATTATTACATTTTCTTGATAGCAACAAGAACAACAACAACACTCGCATTTTGTAATTACTAATGCAATATGTAACAACTTATTACAAAATGCGGTAAAGTTTATTACATATTGCATTAAAGAATTGTAGTACAAAATGTGGCAGATTATTACAAAATGCGGCGTTATTACATAATGAAGTGAAAATGTATTACATTGTTACAAAATGGGGCGTTATTACATAATGTGGCGCTACACGCGCATAAAAAGTCTAGCGGTGCCCCCCACGTCCTCCCAGGAGCACTGACTTACAAGTTTCTTGCCCAGGGGCCTGTAGGATAGAATATATTTGAAGGCAAACATGGTTTCACTCGTGTCCACCGTGGATTTTGGCTGCTATGGCACCGTCCCTGCTCCCCGGTCCGGGCTGGCCCCCGTGGCCGAAAACAGGCGTCTGTGACCGTGGAGGAAAGATGATGCTGCCGTGGCCCCGCAGAAGCACTCATCCACAAGCTTCTTGCTCAGGGAGCTGCAGAATAGAATATATTTGAAGGCAAACATGGTTTCACTCGTCTCCAACTTTGATTTTGGCACTTATGGCACTTTTACGCTCTCGTGTACACAGTGCTTCTCCGGGCGAGATACGGCGTTTAAGCGCATAAAAAGTCTAGCGGTGCCCCCCACGTCCTCCCAGGAGCACTGACTTACAAGTTTCTTGCCCAGGGGCCTGTAGGATGGAACATATTTGAAGGCAAACATGGTTTCACTCGTGTCCACCGTGGATTTTGGCTGCTATGGCACCGTCCCTGCTCCCCGGTCCGGGCTGGCCCCCGTGGCCGAAAACAGGCGTCTGTGACCGTGGAGGAAAGATGATGCTGCCGTGGCCCCGCAGAAGCACTCATCCACAAGCTTCTTGCTCAGGGAGCTGCAGAATAGAATATATTTGAAGGCAAACATGGTTTCACTCGTCTCCAACTTTGATTTTGGCACTTATGGCACTTTTACGCTCTCGTGTACACAGTGCTTCTCCGGGCGAGATACGGCGTTTAAGCGCATAAAAAGTCTAGCGGTGCCCCCCACGTCCTCCCAGGAGCACTGACTTACAAGTTTCTTGCCCAGGGGCCTGTAGGATGGAACATATTTGAAGGCAAACATGGTTTCACTCGTGTCCACCGTGGATTTTGGCTGCTATGGCACCGTCCCTGCTCCCCGGTCCGGGCTGGCCCCCCGTGGCCGAAAACAGGCGTCTGTGACCGGGGAGGAAAGATGATGCTGCCGTGGCCCCGCAGAAGCACTCATCCACAAGCTTCTTGCTCAGGGAGCTGCAGAATAGAATATATTTGAAGGCAAACATGGTTTCACTCGTCTCCAACTTTGATTTTGGCACTTATGGCACTTTTACGCTCTCGTGTACACAGTGCTTCTCCGGGCGAGATACGGCGTTTAAGCGCATAAAAAGTCTAGCGGTGCCCCCCACGTCCTCCCAGGAGCACTGACTTACAAGTTTCTTGCCCAGGGGCCTGTAGGATGGAACATATTTGAAGGCAAACATGGTTTCACTCGTGTCCACCGTGGATTTTGGCTGCTATGGCACCGTCCCTGCTCCCCGGTCCGGGCTGGCCCCCGTGGCCGAAAACAGGCGTCTGTGACCGGGGAGGAAAGATGATGCTGCCGTGGCCCCGCAGAAGCACTCATCCACAAGCTTCTTGCTCAGGGAGCTGCAGAATAGAATATATTTGAAGGCAAACATGGTTTCACTCGTCTCCAACTTTGATTTTGGCACTTATGGCACTTTTACGCTCTCGTGTACACAGTGCTTCTCCGGGCGAGATACGGCGTTTAAGCGCATAAAAAGTCTAGCGGTGCCCCCCACGTCCTCCCAGGAGCACTGACTTACAAGTTTCTTGCCCAGGGGCCTGTAGGATGGAACATATTTGAAGGCAAACATGGTTTCACTCGTGTCCACCGTGGATTTTGGCTGCTATGGCACCGTCCCTGCTCCCCGGTCCGGGCTGGCCCCCGTGGCCGAAAACAGGCGTCTGTGACCGGGGAGGAAAGATGATGCTGCCGTGGCCCCGCAGAAGCACTCATCCACAAGCTTCTTGCTCAGGGAGCTGCAGAATAGAATATATTTGAAGGCAAACATGGTTTCACTCGTCTCCAACTTTGATTTTGGCACTTATGGCACTTTTACGCTCTCGTGTACACAGTGCTTCTCCGGGCGAGATACGGCGTTTAAGCGCATAAAAAGTCTAGCGGTGCCCCCCACGTCCTCCCAGGAGCACTGACTTACAAGTTTCTTGCCCAGGGGCCTGTAGGATGGAACATATTTGAAGGCAAACATGGTTTCACTCGTGTCCACCGTGGATTTTGGCTGCTATGGCACCGTCCCTGCTCCCCGGTCCGGGCTGGCCCCCGTGGCCGAAAACAGGCGTCTGTGACCGCGGAGGAAAGATGATGCTGCCGTGGCCCCGCAGAAGCACTCATCCACAAGCTTCTTGCTCAGGGAGCTGCAGAATAGAATATATTTGAAGGCAAACATGGTTTCACTCGTCTCCAACTTTGATTTTGGCACTTATGGCACTTTTACGCTCTCGTGTACACAGTGCTTCTCCGGGCGAGATACGGCGTTTAAGCGCATAAAAAGTCTAGCGGTGCCCCCCACGTCCTCCCAGGAGCACTGACTTACAAGTTTCTTGCCCAGGGGCCTGTAGGATGGAACATATTTGAAGGCAAACATGGTTTCACTCGTGTCCACCGTGGATTTTGGCTGCTATGGCACCGTCCCTGCTCCCCGGTCCGGGCTGGCCCCCGTGGCCGAAAACAGGCGTCTGTGACCGGGGAGGAAAGATGATGCTGCCGTGGCCCCGCAGAAGCACTCATCCACAAGCTTCTTGCTCAGGGAGCTGCAGAATAGAATATATTTGAAGGCAAACATGGTTTCACTCGTCTCCAACTTTGATTTTGGCACTTATGGCACTTTTACGCTCTCGTGTACACAGTGCTTCTCCGGGCGAGATACGGCGTTTAAGCGCATAAAAAGTCTAGCGGTGCCCCCCACGTCCTCCCAGGAGCACTGACTTACAAGTTTCTTGCCCAGGGGCCTGTAGGATGGAACATATTTGAAGGCAAACATGGTTTCACTCGTGTCCACCGTGGATTTTGGCTGCTATGGCACCGTCCCTGCTCCCCGGTCCGGGCTGGCCCCCGTGGCCGAAAACAGGCGTCTGTGACCGTGGAGGAAAGATGATGCTGCCGTGGCCCCGCAGAAGCACTCATCCACAAGCTTCTTGCTCAGGGAGCTGCAGAATAGAATATATTTGAAGGCAAACATGGTTTCACTCGTCTCCAACTTTGATTTTGGCACTTATGGCACTTTTACGCTCTCGTGTACACAGTGCTTCTCCGGGCGAGATACGGCGTTTAAGCGCATAAAAAGTCTAGCGGTGCCCCCCACGTCCTCCCAGGAGCACTGACTTACAAGTTTCTTGCCCAGGGGCCTGTAGGATGGAACATATTTGAAGGCAAGCATGGTTTCACTCGTGTCCACCGTGGATTTTGGCTGCTATGGCACCGTCCCTGCTCCCCGGTCCGGGCTGGCCCCCGTGGCCGAAAACAGGCGTCTGTGACCGCGGAGGAAAGATGATGCTGCCGTGGCCCCGCAGAAGCACTCATCCACAAGCTTCTTGCTCAGGGAGCTGCAGAATAGAATATATTTGAAGGCAAACATGGTTTCACTCGTCTCCAACTTTGATTTTGGCACTTATGGCACTTTTACGCTCTCGTGTACACAGTGCTTCTCCGGGCGAGATACGGCGTTTAAGCGCATAAAAAGTCTAGCGGTGCCCCCCACGTCCTCCCAGGAGCACTGACTTACAAGTTTCTTGCCCAGGGGCCTGTAGGATGGAACATATTTGAAGGCAAACATGGTTTCACTCGTGTCCACCGTGGATTTTGGCTGCTATGGCACCGTCCCTGCTCCCCGGTCCGGGCTGGCCCCCGTGGCCGAAAACAGGCGTCTGTGACCGTGGAGGAAAGATGATGCTGCCGTGGCCCCGCAGAAGCACTCATCCACAAGCTTCTTGCTCAGGGAGCTGCAGAATAGAATATATTTGAAGGCAAACATGGTTTCACTCGTCTCCAACTTTGATTTTGGCACTTATGGCACTTTTACGCTCTCGTGTACACAGTGCTTCTCCGGGCGAGATACGGCGTTTAAGCGCATAAAAAGTCTAGCGGTGCCCCCCACGTCCTCCCAGGAGCACTGACTTACAAGTTTCTTGCCCAGGGGCCTGTAGGATGGAACATATTTGAAGGCAAACATGGTTTCACTCGTGTCCACCGTGGATTTTGGCTGCTATGGCACCGTCCCTGCTCCCCGGTCCGGGCTGGGCCCCGTGGCCGAAAACAGGCGTCTGTGACCGGGGAGGAAAGATGATGCTGCCGTGGCCCCGCAGAAGCACTCATCCACAAGCTTCTTGCTCAGGGAGCTGCAGAATAGAATATATTTGAAGGCAAACATGGTTTCACTCGTCTCCAACTTTGATTTTGGCACTTATGGCACTTTTACGCTCTCGTGTACACAGTGTTTCTCCGGGCGAGATACGGCGTTTAAGCGCATAAAAAGTCTAGCGGTGCCCCCCACGTCCTCCCAGGAGCACTGACTTACAAGTTTCTTGCCCAGGGGCCTGTAGGATGGAACATATTTGAAGGCAAACATGGTTTCACTCGTGTCCACCGTGGATTTTGGCTGCTATGGCACCGTCCCTGCTCCCCGGTCCGGGCTGGCCCCCGTGGCCGAAAACAGGCGTCTGTGACCGGGGAGGAAAGATGATGCTGCCGTGGCCCCGCAGAAGCACTCATCCACAAGCTTCTTGCTCAGGGAGCTGCAGAATAGAATATATTTGAAGGCAAACATGGTTTCACTCGTCTCCAACTTTGATTTTGGCACTTATGGCACTTTTACGCTCTCGTGTACACAGTGTTTCTCCGGGCGAGATACGGCGTTTAAGCGCATAAAAAGTCTAGCGGTGCCCCCCACGTCCTCCCAGGAGCACTGACTTACAAGTTTCTTGCCCAGGGGCCTGTAGGATGGAACATATTTGAAGGCAAACATGGTTTCACTCGTGTCCACCGTGGATTTTGGCTGCTATGGCACCGTCCCTGCTCCCCGGTCCGGGCTGGCCCCCGTGGCCGAAAACAGGCGTCTGTGACCGGGGAGGAAAGATGATGCTGCCGTGGCCCCGCAGAAGCACTCATCCACAAGCTTCTTGCTCAGGGAGCTGCAGAATAGAATATATTTGAAGGCAAACATGGTTTCACTCGTCTCCAACTTTGATTTTGGCACTTA
>CAMPSB010000001.1:0-125429 GCA_946959425.1 Argyrosomus regius
GAGACACTGAGCTGTTACAGCAGGAACCGACTGCAGCTGCTGAAGAGGAAGAGACTCTGACACAGACCACTGAACACAGAGCTGACAGTAACCTCACCAAGCACAAACTACACATTCACACTAATATATTTGTATATCTTACATTTTAAAAATGTTATGGTTGCCATCTTTTTTCCTAAATTTTCAGTGGATAAATTTGAAAGAATTGGATGCCTTCAAAGAAAACGAATTAAATTATTTAAATTACTACACAACTGTTGACACATTCTACCTGTACGGGACATTCGGTCCATTTTTGCCTGCAGTAGTGACATCTATTCAGGATCCACTGGCCACTGTCAGCTAAAGACCAGCCAAGATGTTCTCATAATAATAATATGTTCTGGTATCAGCATAAATATGGACAGCCTCCAGCCCCTGATAAAATTTGGTGGCACACGCATATCAGGAACACCAGCTCGGTTTTAGGGTGGCAGTGGGAAACAGCTCTGACTTCACTTTGACCATCAGTGGAGTTCAGGCTGAAGATGCAGCCAGTTTATCACTGTCAAGTTACCATTACATAAACAGTGGTTATGTGTTCACACAGTGATTTATAGCCGTGCAAAACCTCCCCTCAGTCAGACTGCAGAGACACTGAGCTGTTACAGCAGGAACCGACTGCAGCTGCTGAAGGAGGAAGAGACTCTGACACAGACCACTGAACACAGAGCTGACAGTAACCTCACCAAGCACAAACATATAGATTCATACTAATATATTTCTATATCTTATATTTTTTATACATTTAATCTTCATTCCATGTGAAAATGTAACATTGTTTGATAAACAAAAGTCCATGATGTTAATTTTCCACAGTAGAAGTTTTAAAATTCAGAATACTTTAAACCCAAATACAGATGATTCAATTATACGAGCTGGGACCACGACATCAGTGATGTTACTTGAGGTCATTAGGTCTTTAGGCGACCCAGTCCGAGTTGATCAGATCCTGACTTGTAATCCCAGCAGCATTGGTCCACAAAAACAGTTTTGGTCTCTATAGCTAATTTCCTGTTCATGACAAGTGTACTGAAGGTGAATTTTTATAGAACTCACCTTTTCAAATTATATTAAGGCTTAAAGTTATGCAGAATTACAATGTGGACTTTATTGACAGGTGGGTGTCACAGGTGCCTTGTTTGAGTAATCAGGCGTCGGTCAGCCTGACTCTGCTTTACCACGATCCTTGTCTTTGTCTATTTTAGATTAGTCGGGAGGCAGCGGAGGCAGAACTCCACAAGATGGCAACAACCAGAGCCACCACACAGTGAGTTTGACAACGACTCTTCAGAAACCTGTGTGACGTCACGGGTACAACGTCCAAGTTCATACAGTCTATGCATTACATCTATGTCCCTCTGAAATCAAACAAACTGCACCCCCAGAGTGTAAAGTTCAGTGTGGATTTGGGTTGAATGTTTCATGTGAAGAGGCAAGAGGAGGTGAAAGTAATATTTCACAAGACTGATGTGAAAATGGAGCACAATATTTTGTCACAGAAATATGTTTTATTATCTTTTTATCCCTTCAATCATCTGGTGACACATCAGATTCATGTATTACTGTAGTGTGACTTGAGAAAGATCAACACACAAAAACATAAGGCTTCCAATAAAAACTTTATTCATGCTTCCTGCCAACATTTTCAATAAAACCATAAAACATTGCAAATACAATATAATTTTGTTTAACGACAAGGGGACACTATAACACCAGATAACTCTCTGCAAAGACTGGCTTTCTACTTCTGTCACTATTGTATATTAAAGATATGGATATGTAAATGAGTTTAGTCAAGATAGAAATGTGACTGTTTGGTGGTCGAAGCTCACAATGATACACTCAGAACAATAAAGGTATTTATTTGACTGGAGAGTTTTCACTTGGAACTGGGTGCCTTGAAGGTATCTACACACAAGAAGCTATGTACAACAGGGCAACAAACATGAGCAAAGTGTAAACAAACTAGATTATATCCACATCCAGACTTTATTTAAAATGTAAGGTGAGCACACCTGAAATGTTATGTAGGACTGAAATGTTGTGCAGGAGTGATTTCTTACACCTTCATGCATACGCAGCTTTGAAAATATTGAAATATATGCATGATGATACACTGTAAAGCCGACATTTGTGACTCTTACATAGCCAGGATGTCTAACGCCTTCTTTGATGGCTTGACATTAACCAGTGCAGCTGCCTTTGATGTCTCTGAAGATGGAGCAGCCGAAGGTGACCCACGAGAGTCATCTTTCCGTACTTGTATGGATTGAAGAAGAAATTGACAAGTATTCTGGTGTTTGGTTTCATATCCGGGAGACCTGTAAGGGAACACAAGGAGTCATAAGAAACACTTTGAATGCCTGTTTGTGGGTAAAACTGGTGCTATCCAGATACTGAATGGGCAATGCCGCTTTTAATGGACTTTTGAGTAATTACACAAAAGAAAATGTGAATGAATACTTGTTTCCATCCATAGTAGTTCACAAGATGGACACAGTAGACACTAGACATGGTACAGGCTACCGTGACTCACTTTGGTGAATGAATCGCATGTTTGGAGACGCCAGTTCAACGAAGAACGCATCCAGACCCTCAAAGTAACGTGCTCCACTTTATCAGAGGCCTGTGCTAACCTCAAAACCAAAAACATCGACTTGGAGGGACAAAGCTCGACGAAACAATGTAAGGATTATTAGTCTGCCATCGAAGGCCCGCCCCACGTCTTTCGGAGGTCCTGAAGGGAGATATTTGGGGCTTGACCGACAGAGGACAAGCCCAGGCCTGCGATTGCATGCTTTCACCGACACCAAACCAAAGAGCTGGTGATCCGAAAGGCCCACAAACGGAGGAATGACCTGAGGTACCCTGACACAACGTTAACTTTACTATTATTATATGCTTTTGATATGTTTGAACCCACCCCGTGGTTTTTGATTACTTTGATTACTTCTTGATTACTACTTTTTGCTTGTAGCTAATTTGAGTTAATTTTACAAAGTTGTTGTGCAGCAGCTTTTGTTTGACAAAGCTTCTTTTGTTAAATGAAGAAATGGATTTGTGGAAAACTTCTTTATATTTCTTAAACACATGTATCTTAAAAAGTTTGGTTTTGGTGTAGAATACTAATATTGGTTTCTTATGAGGTAAGAAAGATAAACAAAATTTATGTCATCATTTATTTAAAATAAATTATTTGTATTTGCACCTTTACCAGCCTAAAACCTTGAATAGCATTTGACTCACTTGTATTCAACTTCCTCTTTGAACAGGCCACTTCCAGAGACAGTCAGAGAGCAGCCAGTCAGTGTCTCGTCGATCGGGTTTTGGAAAATCACTTGTCCACTTGACTCACTGCCCTCCTTGTGCTGACCGGACACCTAAAACACACACACGCACACACACACACCTACACACACACACACACACACACACACACACACACACACACACACACACACACATTTTAGCAAATACAATCAAACCACAACCTATTGGAACATTTCCCATCATGCATCAAGACAAGAGAGAAACATTGTGGCAAGGCCTAAATAAAAGGTAAGGTTTTAAAGACAAGGAATTTACAATCTATATTTAAGGTTATATCTTCTCATATTACGACAGTCAAAGCAAAACATAACAATATTTCACATAAGAGACAGATCAGTACGTTAACATAAATCTCATAAATCCTACGTATGAACTACATGATAAATAAACTACATGAACTGTTTCCTGCAATTGAACCTCTAGCAGCTTCGGGAGTTGAAAGGCGGCAACTTCTGGCAAGCAAAGTGTGTGTGTGTGTGTAAGTAAACCCTGCAGCCTGACTGACTGAACACGTCGCTCTTACATAATAATCTCATGGTGGATAAAAAGTCATTTGCCTGCAGGCTTCAGGTGAGCTTGCAGGCTCAGATCAATAAAAGAACACTCATAAAGACTAAAGAGCATTTAATTAAATATTTCAGACGATGATCAGTGGAAAACAGTCGATAAAAATATTTTCACCACTGTCTAAAGCCAACTACATGTTCCCTCCAGCTCTGTCTGCAAACACTAATTTAATTTGATCTTTATACTTTTATTAGATGTGAAACAAAGCAGATCTCAGGAGGTCTCAGACCACACAGAAACCACTGAAAACTCAATTTTTAGTTCTACTGTCAAAGATTACTTGAATGTTGATAGTCTACCGTGCAAATCATCCCCACCAAGTTTGAAACTCATTGCTCAAGTGATGCAATTTGGGGGACTAAGTTACTAAAGTTTGGACAGCTTGACAGTTGTGGTCTCTCACATTGCCGACATTCATCTCTGTGATAAAATGTGAATGTTAATTATTGAATTAACTTGTTAAATCAGGTACTTGAGGTCCTGGACAATGGGTCAGGCAGAATTTTGCAAGGTTTGAGTGTGCTGTTTCCGTTTTTTTGGTTTATTAAGTAAAAGTTAGATATTGAGGTTTTTCTTTCCTTTTTCAGTTCTATTTAAAAATTAACCCAATGTGGAACTGGACAAAGCCAGGCATGATTTTAAAGAGAGACAGAGTGATAGTGTTGTTTTACTGACAGTGACGGAGATGGGAGGGTCCTGCAGCACAACGTCTTCCTCAGCGTAGTAAATCTCTTCTGGCTTCTCTTTGTTGATGACCACCGCTGAGACCTTAATGCTGTCACAGCCCAACAAGTGTTTACGGTAGTCCGTGAACAGGACCAGGATAGGGATGGACAGATCTTTAAGAGACAGTGGAAGGGAAGGGATATTATTTCATCATTTTATCTATCTTGAGATTTCTGCCTCCAAAATTCAGCAGCAACATCTAGGTCCAGAAAATTATCCACAGAATTAAAGTCACCTTTCCCAGCCAGCAGTTTCTCCTCCTTCTCCTCCTTCTTTATGTCCACGGCTGATTCACCGTTGTACGTCATGCCTTGGATGCTGATAGTGATGGACAGTGCCTTGTCATCAGTGGTCTTGGGCGCACTTTGCAGCAACAGGTACATGCTCACATCGGCACCGACCATCGGTATGGACACCTGTAGCATGACGCGTACACAAAGTCATATATTGTCCCCTTCATTTTTACAGTTTCAGGTTGATATTCTTATTAAAGTCTCCCTGAACATTGTTCTCTCGTGGACTAATACCACAGTCCAGATGAGTCTTTGGGATGTGATTCATTTTCTGCATTTAAACACTAGAATGAACCCAATTTCTCTTTTAAAATGACATTATAATATAATGATTATAACATCCTGTTTAATAGCTCTTAAGGAAAACTAGTTTCTGTGACGTACCTCTTCAAATTGAATGGTGAATGGAGGCATCTCTATAGGTGTTATAGCTATCATAGGTGCTATGTCAATGCATGACATCCTCTCTATCATCATCGTCCCTCCTCATTCCCCGTACTCTCATCGTTCCCCATCATCATCGCCACATTCCCACCATCGGCAATGCCCTCGAGTTCTCTTCAAAAATGTCGTAGGGGTAGTTTCTGCTGCGGGCATATCTAAAGACAGACCTTTCCATGGAGGATCCTGTAAGGGGAATAATTCAGTCAGTTTCCAGAGCCACTGTTGTACAGCATGAAGTTGAAGTTTGTGTGTGATGAACGGTGAACCCACCCTCTTTGTATTTGTAATTGTTGGTGATGATCATCCTATCATCGGAGCCAACGCACTTGGTGGAGATGTTTTGACCGACTCTCTTTGTGTCCGTCAAAATTTTCGCCATTGAACCATCAGCTTTAACCTAACAGGACACACAAACAATAAAATCAGCTTTTCACATCATTAGATTTGCTTTTTCTTTCACAGGAGTTCAAGAAGTTCTGCTCACTGACCAGCCAGTCAACACAGTCGGCATTGACCTCAGCAAAGACAAATGGGACGTCATATTTGAGATGTGTTTCTCCATTCAGGATGGCTTTGACTGAGGCTGGACCACAGCAGTAAACACCTACATGAGGAGAGACGATCAAAATCAGGAAATGGAGTAACAAACTTCCCAGTGGAGTTATTATGTAATGTGAGTTACTTCTATCTCTACCCTAATAATCCCTAATCTCAGCAGCAAAGCAACAGCAAAAGTTTGTATGTAGTTTGTAGTTTGATGAGGTTTCATTGTTAAACAGTCAAATATACCTGACTTGAGTGCAGAAATCAAGTTCACGGACGAGGTAATGTTTAAAGTTTAAGTTTAAAGGTTAGGTTAACTGACTTCCAGCCTCACTTGGACATGGCAACTGGACTGTTACCTTGAATAAAATTACAGATTTCTCTGGATTTGAACATTGTAGGAAACACATTTTGGATAATGTACACAAGTCAACAATATATATATGTATATATATATATATATATGTATATATACCACCAGGGCAAGATTTTTCTCTTATGCACAAGACAAAGGACCATCTGTAACTCCATGAGCTTTCCCTTTAGAAATGATTGACTACCTAACCTTTCCTTGAATGTCCTTTTCCCCCATAAAAAAAAAACGTTTAATTCATTCATCATAAACATATTTAAATTTAAGAATATGCATCTAGAAATCCATATCCAGGGAGTGATTCATGTTCTCATACACTGCACCAACGTAAATACAAGTATTTATAAGCTACTTACATGCTTACATGGAAACAAACTATGTTTCAAGATCATAAGGACATTCCGTGCATATTAGACAATTAGAAGCAGAAGGTTGATGAGTCTGTACCGTCGCTCCTTTCCTGCGGGGTTGGATCCAGAACTTGCCAGCCATCAAAACTGCCATCCTCTGCCAGGTCTGGCCGCCTCATTCATGCCTCCACCCATACGTGGAAGTTCCTGAAACACAAAACATTAAGGTTCTGAAACATAACACTGCACAACTGATTTTAAAAAGTCACCTGCGTTTGCTCCCCAGTCCTACATAATTCTTCGTTTGTGTTTCTCCCCGCGTTCATGCTCAAATACTTTCTGGATTTTTCTTTGTTGGATTAACTTTGTTTTTACCTGGTTTAGGTTGTGTTACCCTGCCTGTCCAGTAAGTCATTAAGGTTACCTTTTTGTTGAGCCTCCCCTTCCATTGTGTCTTCACCTTTTGAACTAACCATGACATGTTTTCTGATGCCAAAGTATTAAGTTGGGACATAATTCTTCATTCAAGCCTTGTCACCAATGACCTAGTTGTGCGAGTGTTGCATTTTAATTTTGATTGACTGCACCTCGCTGTTTGTGTCCCTGAGTAAGAATACCTTATCGTGGTGGTGGGGTTTGCATATCTCAGTGATCCCTGGGTGCCTCACTTTGGAGGTGCACGTCCACGTCCAGACTCAGAACCCGCTGGAGGGACTATATAGCCCATCTAGCCTGGGAACACCTCGGGATTCCCCAGGAGGAGCTGGAATGTGTTGCTGGGGAGAAGGGCATCTGGAGTGCCCTGCTAAACCTGCTGCCACCGCAACCCAACCCCAGAGAAGCGAAAGAAAATAGATGGATGGATGGAGTAAGAAATCGTAGCCTCTCACCAAACACTGTCCTGGGATGGTTTCTCTCTGACTCCGTATTCAGCGTGGTACACGTCAATGGTCAGATTCTTGTTGCAGTCGTGGGCTGACTGGAAGTTGGTGACCACACGGCAGGGGATGCCCAGCAGGCGCATCACTGCAACCAGAGATAAAGATTGAGTAATTCAGATGAATTCATACAACTGTTTTGGTTTCTCATCATTCTTGAAATCAGTTCGTCTTTGTGCCGAAATCATATTATACCCCTTTTCTACAAGTTCACACAGTTCCCAGGTGTCTTAATGACATGTCTGTGAAATTCTTTGGTCAAAATTCCTCACGGATCAAACACAGCAGCCCTCTCTCTCTCTCTCATGCAAAATGGAGGCAGTTGTTGTTTTTAACACTGGGGGGGTTTAAAAAATATTAGTGTAGAAAAGCTGAAAAAGTGATTTTTTTCATGTCACCTTTAAATAAAAGTCACTTTAAAGTTAGCAAGTTTTAGCAATTTGTAAAAGATCTCCATATAGCTTTTTCCTGCTTGGGAATGTGCTTTAATTGTAACATATACAAGATCATAATGTGCAGAAAGTTAAGCTGACTAAGATTCAGTAGCAATCCTTGTTGAGACAGCAGAGGAAGATGCATTATATTTTAAGTAGGGCTGCAACTAAAGACAAGTTTATTAAATGTTATATTTTTTTTATTAGAACTAATATTTATCTTTACAGATTTTACCTGAGCACATAACACCAGCAAACACCCAGCACTGCCCGTACTTGACTGGACTGAACTTGTTGCAGAGCCATTGCCTGAGGATGGCATAGCTGCCAGTCCAGCGAGAAGGCATGACTCCGCCAGAATATGGTGCTGACCAGCGTCCCTGCAGCACACCGTTGTCATCTGCACTGTTGATCTGGAAAAAAGTAGACAAACTTCTCATTCTCATATGACTCATATGACTTTTCTCTTTTAAATTCTGTCAGTTTTGGTCTCCATCTCAGATTTTGCTGACCCAAGAATGACCCCAGAGCTCTGTCACGTAATGCTGGCCTTATACCAAACAACTTCTTAAACGATTTGTGCTCACGTCATCTCCATTGTGTGATGTAAATTGGTCAGTCTGAGCTGTCTTAACATTCCAAGCTCTTCTTCTTGTAAATTTCCACCAGGTGCATGATGGAGAATAATCTCAAAATAAATCTAGTTGTAGTTTTGTAAATAGTGACCCAGCAAGATCCTCGGTCTTTGCAAAAACTCTCTTTAAATGTCAGACTTTTAAAAATCTTCAAAATCGTCTACATCCGCTGTCATCTTCTTCAACTCTTTATTGGCTAACATTTAGCATTATCAAAAGTAGCATTTTACCATTGCTGCCACCAACTTTGTGGATGTATCATTTGAAAGTCACACAGTACAGTATCCTACCATGGCGCTGACCACGCGACCCACGTAGATGGGGTTACAGCGAGCGGAAACGTCATCAGCTGGGTCCTTCAGGTGTTTGCGGTTGAGGTCCAATACCTTCATACAAATGTCCACCATGCGGTCCTCAAACTGTACAGAAGGAGACAGGAAAAGCCAAAAATGTTGCTGCATGTGCTGCCTAGACGCTAACTTAGACCTCTGTTGAAGCAAATAATGGCCATGAAGACTTTTTCAATCAAATTGTTGATTCAAAACAACTAAAACTCTTAACATGAAACTGTCAGTGTGTATGAGTACCTGTCCAAAGTCCCACTCTGAAGCCATGATATAGTTTCCGCTTCCTTTATAGATGATTCCTGATTCATTCAGCACATACTCCTGTCTCTCGTTCTCTTCGGACAGAAACACCCAGTCGTCTACAGAGAGAGTGAATTGACAAACAGGTTTAGATAAATTAGATGTATTCAGATACTTTACTTGAGTAAAAGTAAAAGTAAAAGTAATAGATGATCAACCTACCAGAACACCAGGGGTTGAAAAGTACCACCAGCTCTCCCAGCAGTGTTTCCTCGTTCTTGTATGTCACAGTGACTCTGTACTCTCCTATAGGGGCCTCAGCTGGAGGGGTGATGGTCAGGTTCAAGATGCCCATTTGTGAGGAGGAGCTTTTCTGGAGCTCTGCCTTCCACACAGCCTTTGCATATAATGAGCAACTCTCATTATCAGGGATACCAAACAATGACATCGTCCTCTCTCTTCAGATGGATAGTTTCCTACGGAGAGGTGGAGTCAGACATTCATTTACCCTTTATACATCCATACACTGTTTTTCACTGACTGAACCACGTTTCCCCTGTATCTGGCCTTGGGATCAATAATTAGGACTGCCCAAGGACATGTGGAGAGGAAGGAGGTGGGGACCGATCCACCAACACCAACCCTGTGATCAGTACATGCCCCTCTCTACTGGCCACAGCCCCCTCTGACGGCAATGAATCAGTATTTTTCAAATCGATTTTAAAGCAAGGTAGCAAGGAAAAATATGTCAAGGGAAGGCTAGCTCCAAACTTCCAGAAACCTTCATGGTTGTTTAAACACTAATAAAAACCAATAATTTAATGAAAGACCAACCTGTAGTTGCAGTGATCTTGAGCGTGTCATAGCGACGGTTGAAAGAGTCCCTCAGTTTAAGGGTCACGTTGAAGGACTGTCCTCTTCTCACAATCAGTTTATCAGTTGAGATTACAACGGTGCGGTGAGCAAAGTTGTTTTTCATACAGTGAAGGTCAACTCCATCGAAGACTGAAAGAAATTAAAAACATCGTGAGCAAATTTAAAGGAATCTCTTAAGGCACCAAGTCTGGGGGATTTAGTGGCATCTAGTGGTGTAGTTGCTGATTGCAACCATGCTGCCTCACCCTCTCCTTCACAGTGTGAAGGGGAAACTATGGTGGACACAAAAAACACCCTATCGAGAGTTGATTCATGTCAATTCAATATGGTGGACTTCCTAGAAGTGAACCTGCAGCATCTATAGATTATAAAAAACAAATTTTAATGTACATCAGATCATTTCAAAGGCTTTGAAAAGTTCACCAACTCTTACAAAATATATATTTATTTGATAAAACTTGTGTACATGGGAAACATACCAAAATTTAGTGCAATTTTTATGGCTGTCCAACTCCAAAAAATCACGTTAGTCATACTGTAAAGATAAAACACTCAAAATATCCTAAAGCTTTAGAGTTCAGTCTGTTATTATAACATTATGTTATTTACTGTTATATGTTCAAACCTTCCAGGGATTATAAAATTATCACATCAGCACGGTGGTTAGCCTCGCAGCAAGAAGGTTCCTGGTTCGAACCCTGGCTGGGGCCTTTTCGTGTGGAGTTCTCTCTGAGTACTTTTCATTTATAATTCTGAGTTGAATGTAAAATTTACTTTGCTTTGACTTTTCTTATTTATTTTTTCTTATTTATTTTATTTATTATTGTATTTAGCTCTCCAGAGTCAGTTACACTGAAAATAAATATTGTTGACACCACGTTGAATTATAGCTTTCTTTGTTTGATTTGAGTCATTGACTTCAGACGGTGCAGATGTTGATGTAACTAAATTATAACGCAACTTAAACATGATGATGCTGCGGACCTGAACATGAGGAAATTTTCTCTATCCGGACCTCTTGAAATCATAATTGACTACCCCTGCTTTAGGGTGCTGAGCGGAGAATGGTAGGTGGTTAAAAATATGTAAATCTACCCAGCAGATTAAAAAATCATCTATAATTATGTGGTAATGAAACAATGTGTGCATCTTTGTCTCCACATAGAGCTCTATGTGAGCAGCCACATGCAAACACAAAATTTAAAGAAACAAAATTCAGCAGAAACGTGCGTGCACACGTGTTGTCTGTTTGTTTACCTGAATGATCAGGTCATTGTTTGCAAAGATTTCTGTCACGCTTTTAAATAACTTACTGTCAAACAGTTTTGCAAAAAAACAGGAACTGGCTAAGGACGTGTGATTCAACAGCACCACACTGAGTTGTATGCATCAGCCCCCAAAACTATGCAACCAAACACAACATAATAATAATCTTTCTCTGGACTGCACTGGATGCAGAGATCTACACAGGACAATAAATATCACTAAAAACAGACATCTTTGTTAAAAACACTGGTGTACTTACCAGACATCTTTGCAGTTTACTTTCTTACAATAGATGTGACAACAGTTGAAAGAGTACTTGCTGGCAGTCAACACCACTCTGACAGGAGACGACTGATTTTAAAAGATGTTCAAAGCCCAACCCCGTCTCAAATTAACACGCAACACCTCTTTATCACCTGAATTATTATTTTCCTCAGAAACAGTTGCTGTTTTATGTTAGTGGCTATGGCATCATGACATATGAAGTCATGATTTGATTTATCACCTGACACACCTTCCCATTGAGTGTTTCTTCATTTTTTATATTATGTTCTACATTGTAAATTGACACTGAAGACATCAAAACTATGAAGCAACACATATGAAATTCTCAACTGGGTTTGGGTTGGGTGATTGTGGAGGTCATCCAATGCAGCTCTCCTTCACTCTCCGTCTTGGTTAAATAGTCCCTACATAACCTGGAGGTGTGTTTGGGGTCATTGTCCCATTAAGCTCAAACCAGATGGGATGGTATATCGCTGCAGGATGCTTGAATTTTGACTAAATCGCCAAAATTGTCACCCGCAACAGACACCACACCATCATTCCCATGCTTCATGTTGGGAACCACACATGTAGATACCATTACATTCACCATTTCTGCATCTCACTAAGACACAGCAGTTGAAACCAAAAATCTCAAATTTGGATTATAAGACTAAAGTACAGATTTTAACTGGAATAACGTCCATTTCTTATGTTTTTTTTGGCCTAAGCAATTCTCTCCTTGTTATTGTCGGTCTCTCTCAGTCGTGGTTTCTTTGCAGCAATTTGACTGTGAAGGCCTGACACACAGTCTCTTCTGAACAGCTGATGTAGAGATGTGTCTGCTAACCTGATGTGCTGTTAATTTTTCATTTCTGAGGCTGGTAACTGTAATGAACTTAACCTCTGCAACAGAGGTAACTCTTGGTCTTCCTTTCCTGGGGCAATCCTCATGGGAGTCAATTTTCGTGGTGTTTTTTGCATAGGTGACTATCTCCTATAGAAGTGTGCAAAACAAAAGTGGCTACTTTTCACTTTTTGATGTCTTCAGTGTTAATTTACAATCTAGAAAGAACAAAAACAAATACAAGTTTAAATGAGAGGGTGTGTCTGCTGACTGGTACTGGTAATCATTGTATCTAGCATTACTCAACAATCCCAGAGAAAAGTGATATGGCGTAATCTACTATGAATATATAAGCAACAATAAATAAGAAGACACCAAGCAGAAGAGTGTTTCCTTTATGTATATATCATTTTTGATCACATTCACACAGTGACACATTCAACCTGAGAGCTGTCCAGCACAACTACTGTCTGGTCTGCTGGCCATAGAGCAGCTCCACTGGAGCAGTTCATGGTCAAAGGTCAAAACTGGATGCTTGTGATCTTCGGGCCCTCAGACAGCACTGCATTAAAAACAGGCATGATTCTCTATTGGAAATCACTGCATGGGCTGAGGAACACTTCAGGAAAACTTTGTCTGTGAACACAGTTTGCCGTGCAATACACAAATGCAAGTTAAAGCTGCATCGCGCAAAGAAGAAGCCATATGTGAACACAATCCAGAAATGCCAAATGAGCCAAAGCTCATTTAAAATGGTATGAGGAAAAACTGTTCTGTGGTCAGATTAATAAAAATTTTAAACCATGGACGCCGTGTCTTGCAGACTAAAGAGGAGAAGGATCATCCAGCTTGTTATCAGCGGACAGTTTAAAAGCCTTCATCTCTGATGGTATGGAGTTGCGTTAGTGCCTATGTCATGGGCAGCTTACACATCTGGAAAGGCACTATCGTTGCTGAAAAGTACATTGAGGTTTTAGAGCAATATATGCTCCCATTTAGACAACATCTCTTTCAGGAGAGGCATTTCAGCAAGACAATGCTAAACCACATACTGTATTGATCACAACATCATTGCTTTGTAGGAGAAGTGTCCGAGTGCTGCACTGGCCTGCCTGCAGTCCAGACCTTTCACCAATAGAAAAAATCTGGTGCATCATAACAAATAATCTGGCAACGAAGGCCCAGGACTGCTGAGCAGCTATAATCCTGTATCAGACAAGAATGGGACACATCCCTCTCCTAAAACTTTGTCAACTGGTCTCCTCACTTCCCAGGCAGTTGTTAAAAGAAGAGGGGATGCTACACAATGATGACCATTGCTCTTTTCCAACTTTTTTGAGATGTGTTGCTGCCGTCAATTTCAAAATGAGCTCATATATTCAATGAAATGGTAAAATGTCCTAGTTTTAACATACAGTGATATGTTGTTGATGTTCTATTAGGAATAAAATATAGTTTTCTGAGATTTGCAAATCATTGCATTCTGTTTTTATTTACATTTTACATAGCGTCCCAACTTTTTTGGAATTGGGGTTGTACATTCATGTGTTTGCACGGCACAGTTGAAATGATGGATAGCAATGAATACCTTAACTTTCCCAAAAGATGCACCTATTAAATTTGCATATTGTGGTAACCAGCTAACAGGCTGGGACAGGCTGGGCGTCTAAATGACACACAGGATGACAGTAACTTCTTCATCATTTCACTTCTGAATAATAACACAACTTGGCAACTGACTGGGACAGAAGTTTGGCTTTATTTCAGTAAAACTGAGCAGAAATTGAGCTAGTCAGGCCAGTCGGGGCAGTCGGTGTGACTCCAGTACGACTTTGATAAGCACACAGAAAACACAAAGGGCTGCTGCTGATACTGACAAATATAAAAAAAAATAAGATTTTAAGACCTACTATCATTTTACAGATGCTCTGAACAGTTTACATTGGAAATAGTCCAGCTGACAGTGGATTCTGTGGGTCGTCCTGAGTGATGCTGTTGAATATTATAAAAGTCATTTTTCAAGCACCACAAATTGAATTTCATTCACTTCAAATAAACTAAAGCTATCTGCCTGTCATGATGCCACCAGAGAAGTGTGAGAAATCATGTTATTTTGAACAGAGTTTAAGCCATTTTTTCCTAATTTCAGAGATGTACCTGTACATGAAACAAACACCATGCAGCTGTAGATGAAATAAATCTATAAAGATCTTAGATGCGACTAACAATTATCTTCATCATCAATAAATCTGCAGATTTTCCCTCCGTTAATTGGTCTATCGTTCTCGTCAGTATTCTCACTGATTGACAGGAACGTGCAGATTTTAAAAAAGATCAAACAACTTGGATGAAATCTCCACATTACTGTCAAAATTTTGATGTGATCTAGTGACTTGCCATTCAGAGCCTTGAGGAATAAAACTTAAAGATTCATGATGAGTGATGAATCTTTAAGTAATGATGTTATGTGTGTGTTTGTGTCTTACACTGTTGTGTACTCCACTGTAGTCCATGGGTGGGTAGAGACAGAGAGCCAGATCATTAACACTGAAGAGAAAAGAAAACACACTTTAAAAAACTTATGAAGTATTTACCGTGTGACAGTCCGGCTGCAATCACCAACACCAGTAACAACCATGCTGATGTGCAAATAAAGAAGAATTTATTTTTCCATGGCTAAAGGTTACAGGTTACAGGTGTGTTGTCTGCATTTGAATGTCACTTGTTACAGCCATGCATTAAAACACTGACTCCACGTGTACTGTTTGCACCCTCCATGTGACATTGAAAAGGCATGTCAGCCAAAGCAGACCAACAATGCCCAAAGCTTTCAGCATCTCAGGGTGATTCTCATCCACATCTGGCGCCTTGTCAAAGATTTTTTACTACCTCGGCAACCTCTGCCAGAGAGGTGGCAGAAACTCTGCGTCTTCACAGAGAGCGTTGCCTCCTCCAGGCGGATCAGTTTCGCGTCCCTACTTTTGTTTTCCCCCCAAACTTCTCATCTATAGAAAGGTGTGTCAGCCAAAGCAGAAAAAGAAAAAGGGTAGGTCATCTATAAAAAATATGATGAATTAGGCAGTTACATGGATGGCAGTTATTGAAGTCACATCTTTATCCACAAGTGATGGGTTGGTGGAGTCGGAAATTTCCACTTGATAAGAATGAGACATCTAGCCAGGACGATTACAAAAGCTACAAAGTTCTTCTTATAATTTGGTACTGCAGATGTGAGGGTGACTCCAAATAGGGCCAAAATGCCTGCCAGGGTAAGGAGCCTCTGATTAGGAGTTCAAGGAAGGTCCAACTGGTAGGAGACCCCGAGACAGGCCCAGAACTTGCTGGAGGGACTATCTAGGCCATCTGGCCTGAGAATGTCTTGGGATCCCCCAGAAGGAGGTGGACCCAACCTCAGATAAGAAGGAGGAAATGGATGGATGGATGGATGGAGTTTAAGTTTGGTGAGCAGAAGCCAATAAACCCAACAACCTTCTCCTGAACGTCAGCAAGACTAAGGAGATGATCGTGGACTTTGGGAAAAGCTGGAAGGAACTACACCCCCATTAATATCAACGGGTACTCAATGGAGAGAGTAAACAGTTTGGTGTCCACATAACTAAGGGCCTGATGTGGGTGACCTCAGACGCTTGAGGAAATTTAAGGAAAGCTGCCGAAGCTTTCATCAGCCCCTGGCAGGAAGCAATCACACTGCGGTCTTTCTCAAAGCCAATAAGTGTCTTGGTTTCCTACATGTAGTATCGAGTATAACCTATAATCTTCTGAAATTATCAGCAAGACTGATCTATGGCTGAACATGCAGGTCATGATTTATGCTATAGGAGCAGAGCCTTTTTGCTGCTGTCCTTACATCTGTGTGTTTTTCTATTGTCCCAATAAATGTAGCAGCACTTCATCAGGATGACAAATTATGAAAACAAAAAGGGAAATCCAAGTGAACAAAAACAGTGTCAGTTGTGTTCAAGGATGAACAGCAGAAGGCGCCATACACACATTAATGAGGTGTGGATCAAGAGGTTAAAGGTCAATGTTTTTTGATGGACTCTGAATGGCTGAATGATCCTCAAGATGATGAACTGTCACTCCACCTCTCCTCTGCTTTTTCTGTTTCACATGAACAGGTGTGTGTTTGCCTTCTTAAATATATTTTGCATGACTTTTCTGCATCACTGCTCCTCAGAGTTTAAGTTCTCATGTCACAGAGAGTCTGAACTGTTTCCATGCACTCACACTGAAAACTGCATCAGGATGAAGCCCAACAACTCGCTTCTCAGGAACTCCGTCTCGATTCAGTGGCAGTAGATTTGATTCTCGCAACACTCTGACCATCAGTGGTGTTCAGGCTGAAGATGCTGGAGATTACTACTGTATGGGTGACCATGGTGGTGGAGTGCTCACACAGTGATTTAGAGCCGTACAAAAACCTCCTTCAGTTTGTCTGAAGTGAAAACGGCCTGCTGCAGGTGCAGAGGGTTGATGAAGAGACTGTGATGAGGATAACTGGTCCAGTGAACACAACACAAGAGTCATCAAGCAGAACCACAATGAACCTAAATAAAACTGAAACAAACTCACAGACGCTCTTCCATATACAGTTTGAAACTTATATTCTTGTCAGTTAATTCAATGTCTTTAGGAGAAAGCTAGAAAGTTAAATTCATGTTGGACTATAGCCACTGATATCAAAAACACTTTAACAGTGTCTCAATCTAACAACAGCCCAAACAAAGATTTCCAATTTATTATTCTTCATTCTGAAAATACAAATTATTTCAGACTAAATATGTAGTATTTTATATTAAAATGCCACAAAGTAATAAAAATACAACCATCTCCTGTACTATCAGATATAGTATAACATCAGTTATGATACTGAGATGATCAAGAAAGTATTTTTCATCATGAATATATTTTAAAAGAAACACACAGACACTGACTCATTATAATCCACAGTCTTATTTAATGATGGTTTAATGTTCATGTCACATTTTTGATGGATGAATATTTTAAAATTCAGTTTAATCTGAAAAGTAAAGAGCATAAAGAAGAACATGCAGAAGATCAGTATTAGAAAGCAACATGCACACTAAAACACTGAGTCGAGAGCTGTGAAACTTGCAGAAATATGTGAACAGAGGAGATCTGTAGCTTCATCAAGATCTCTATGAAAGAAGCAGCATCATTTCCAGACAGGAAGTGTTGCTGAAGCTCTACTCTGAGCAGCTGTCAGGGTCCAGGGTTTGAGTGACAGGGCTCTGTCCATTCAGACTGGCCTCACAGACCACTGAGCCCGCCTTCTTCCACTGGTCTGCAGGGAGGCTCAGGGTGCTGCTCCAGCTGTAGCGGCCGTCGCTCCCCAGGACCTCCGGGCTGTTTGACACCCCTGAGGAACTGCTGCTGCCCCCCACCTTCCAGCCCAGACTCCAGGTTGAGGGGCTGCCCCCGCTGGCCAGACACACCAGTGTGGCACTGCCCTGCTGCAGCTCCTCTCTGGAGGGGGGGAGGACGGTCAGGGTGGGCCGCACCACACCCACTGGAGGAGAGAGAGGGGGGAGAAAAGACAAAGTAATGAGAGTGAAGGCTTGGTAATAAAGAAAAATGACATACTGCTAATTTCTTATATTTGATCAAATAAAACAGAATAACTTGTGCTGCTGTTGTTCTTCTGTTTGAACTGACAGAGCTGAAACACTCATGTGAATACAGTTAAAACGTTTGTCATCTGTCTCTTTCACTTCCTTTTCACTACATGTAAAACGAATGAAGCGTGAGCGCAAAGATAAGCTGCATTTACTGATAAAATCATATTTGTGTTGAACAGGAATCAGATTTTAAATGTAAAAACAGTCTGAATGCTAAAAATAATTAAATTAGAACTTAAAATATTTTGTTATTTTTGGAGCATTAAAAGTTTTACTTGACCAAATGTTACTTTTAAACATTTTTAAGAAGAAAAAAATTGAACGTTATCATAAAAAATATGAAATAGAAAACAGACAAAGTTATTTTCAGTTGAAATGTAATTATTCACAATACTGAATAAATATTGATTTAAGTTTCCTGTCAGATTGTGAGATCAGCCTTGTTTGAGAAAATAACAAAAAATATCAACAACTTACAAACACTGAACCTGATCAGAGTCTGATTCAATATTTAATCAAAGTTATATTTGCTATATGTTGTATAAAATAAAATCTTTTGTACTTACAGTTAACGACGAGTTTGGTTCCTCCACCAAAAGTGTACCACAGTGATACAAACTCATTAAGTGGCCGTACAAAAACCTCCTGCACTGTGAACAAGCATCTATCCACTGAAACAATTCTCTGATTTTACTAATAACACAGAAACATTTATAGTTTATTGAATCTACAAAGATTTCTTAATGATATGAATTCAAATGATTTCATAAATGAAGATTATTTCTTTAATTTTTCTTTAGTTTTCTACACCGGACAGAGAAACGATTACAGTCTCCATGAAACAAAGTCTGTTTTTTCACAGTTTTATATCAGTTGATACATGGTTAAATGAACATGATGCTTTTTAATAACAATGATTTACAAAGTGTTGTTAAGTAGAAGTGAAATATGTTATTTATCTACAGTTAAACACTGTAAGTAAATGAAAGGCAGACAAACAGACATATCATACCAACCACAGTGGACACAAACTCATCCTTAAATCTTCATCTTCATTTGTAATCAAAATATTTGCTTGTATTCCATAAAGATCATAGATGGTGTCAATCCAAGCAGTATTCCTCCTGATTTTGTGTCCCACGTTGCCTTCAGTGTGTTGAGAGCAGAGAAATCATTTCCATAGAGAGGAGGCTTTGCATCGTCAGCTGATCCTCCAGTGAACTGAGAAGGTTTATAGTCGTGTGAGTTCAACACTGCAGGACTCAGATCTGTCAGTCAACACAGCAGAAACCACAACCACCATGACTCTCATCACCATCCTCATCTGGACGCTGGCCTGCTGCTGTTTTACAGGTTCATTCACTCAGCAACATTTCAAACATGATGTGCTGCCTTTTCTCTCATTTATTTCTGCTGATAAATGAATGATTTGTTTTTGTCTGCAGGATGCAGCGGTCAGGTGACTGTGACTCAGCCTGCAGCAGTGACATTTACTCCAGGATCCACTGTCACTATCAGCTGTAAGACCAGCAGAGCTGTTTACAGCAATAATTATTTGTCCTGGTATCAACAGAAATCTGGACAGACCCCAAAGCTCCTGATATACCTTGTGAGCTATCTTGAATCAGGAACACCAGCTCGGTTTAGTGGCAGTGGAAGCAGCTCTGACTTCACTTTGACCATCAGTGGAGTTCAGGCTGAAGATGCAGCAGTTTATTACTGTCAGAGTGGACATAGCATAAACAGTGCTTGGGTGTTCACACAGTGATTTATGGCCGTACAAAAAACTCCCTCAGTCAGACTGCAGAGACACTGAGCTGTTACAGCAGGAACCGACTGCAGCTGCTGAAGAGGAAGAGACTCTGACACAGACCACTGAACACAGAGCTGACAGTAACCTCACCAAGCACAAACATATAGATTCACACTAATATACAGTGGTGGCCAAAATTATTAGAACACTTGGTATACTTAAGAGATTTCAGTTGTTTTTGTTGAACTGGTCATTAAAATACCCATAAAATGATTGAAATATCTACAATGTCATCATTAGGTCATTATCCTTAAAAAACAAAGATAAACTAGACCTCTGTCTTAAGATGCAGTCCAAGAACTGTAAAGTACACTTTAGACCGCCATGATGCCACCAATTCACACCAGAACCAAAAGGGAAGAGGTAGAAAAAAGAAACTTTCAGACAGACAAGTGAAGCATCTCAAAAATTCTCAGTTTTAAGGACTGAAGAAAGACCTCACGAGAACGGCGTGACAAGATCAACACCACAATGACTAATGGTGCAACAGTGTCTTCAAGAACTGTGCGTCAGAAACTGGGTGAACAAGGACTTGTTGGCAGAATAGCAGCAAAGAAACCATTACGGAAAGAGAAACATGGAGTGAAACACCTGAAATTGGCAAAAGAACACAAGAAATGGTCAAAGGAAGATTGGTATAAAGTGTTGTGGACTGATGAGTCCAAGTTTGAACAGATTGGCAACAAGTGAAGAGTGTATGTTGGATGAAGGGAGGGGGAGAGTGTAAATGGCAGCAAATTATGTTTGTGGTAAACGAAGCAGTTCTGTCACTTTACGTTTTGTGCTTTTATTTTGAAGAGCACCGCTCTTCTTCTACTACTTCCTGTTGTATACGCTAGACTTCCTGCTCCCGTCTCATCGTAACGACATGCTCACGTTGCTCCAGAGTTGGTAAAACATGCAAACAAATTATGTATTTGTCATATTCTACATGGAAACTTGTGAAAGGGTATTTTATAGTGGTTCGCTTCGTGTTTGTGCCGTTTGTATGTCATGTTTAAGGAACGTCACTGTGAGGTGTGTGGAAGATAGGCTGCTAGCAGGCTGAGCTCAAACTTAGCGCCCTTGGAAGCAGAAGGAGGTAGGAGGAGACTGACGGTGTATTCAATGTGAAACGAGTTGTTCATTTTATTTCAAACAGAAGGAAACTGTCATTATTTTATTTAAATAAGGACTACAACTCATAACGGCTTAAAAGGCTAATTTCATGTAAAATTCATTATTTGTTTACTAAAAATATTTGTGTTAAGTTTAAAATGTAAACATGATTTCTATGCATTATTTGTGGAAATAATATGGTACTGTGGCATTTGTATTTTCTGTTCATATAGTTTTCACGGTGTCATAAGGCGAGGCGAAAAGAGGAGAGAATTAAAGTTGCACCAGTCGAAGCTCTCTGCATCTTGCGTGGTTATTCCAAGTGGGCCGCTACAGTGAAAACTCCCCGGCTGCAACAGACCAGCCATCCCTGCAGAGAAACTGAAGCCATCTCATCTGAGATCCAGCCACCAACCTGTTCCCAGCCACCTAACTCCGCTCGCACTCACATCCAGCACAGGCAAGATTAAAAAAGGACAGCACGCTAAAGGTACAACTACAGATGCTGGAAAAGAGACATTTGGTACCAAGGAGCAAAAAGGAACTATTTACGCACAACCAAGCTTGCAGCGTAATTGAAGTGCCTTAAATACTAACATAATATTTTGAGGTCAAAATAATTTGTGAGCTGGTTTCCAACACATAATAGCTCTGAAATTGGTGAATATTTCAAGATCAATGGCACGTGTTTATGGAATAATAATTCATGACATGTCTGTTTACAAAAAGGTTTAAAGGATGAAGCTCTTTAGCTATTAATATCTAGAGCGCTCATTTATGACATTTTGTGGTTACTGTTTTATGCTAAAAATCCTTTTGAATGTCCATAATCTGTAAATGCTTGATATAAATATTACTCTGTGGTAAAAGATAACTACAGCTTATAGGTGTGAATTCAGGCATAGGACAATCAAAAGCCACGCCAGACTTAAAGCAGTTGCATAAACAAACAAGATGTCAACCCCAACAGAGGAAACAGACAATCCCACAGACACGCCACTCAAGTCTAGCTCACGTGAAAGAAAGCTAACACAGAAAGGCCAAGAGATGCATGACCAAGACGTCAACAAACGTGAAAAAACATTTAAAAAAGCCTATAACTCTTGGAAGCTAGTAGCAAGGGAGACAAGGACAAAATTAAAGACCCTCTGCTCATTAGAAGACCTCAATAAATTACATGAAGATATTCAGGCAAAGTATGATGCTGTAAAACCACAGTATGAACCTATTCTACGTAACAGTGACACGACGCCAGAGATCGTCAAAAAAATGGATGCCTGTGGTATGCTGACAAAGGAAATTCGTGACCTCATAAGCAATCGTCTAGAGACTATTGATGAAGGTTATAATGATCAACTTGAAAAAGAAAGAGTAAGAGAAATATTAAACAAAAATGAATATGGGTCTGTCTTTGGCCTAACTAAAACTGAAACTATAAGTTCATTTGAGTCATTAGAGAAATCAAGCAAACACTCTGGCTCAGCCAGTACCCACAGCAGTAGAGTAGATGCAGAAGCAGAGCTTGCTGCTAAACTGGAGCAATCAAAGGCCATGGAAGAAATTCAAGCACAGCAAGCACATCTTCACAAGTTAGAAAGTGAATGGAAACTTAAAGAGGCAAAAATGCTGTCAGAAATGAAACAAAGAGAGGTGAAAATGCAACAACAGTTGGAACAAGAGAGAGCAAAACTGCAACAGTTACAAGCAGAAAAGGAGGTCACTATAGCAGCAGCTCGTGTGAGAGCATATGACAGTTTTGAAGGTTTGAGAGCATATGACAGTTTTGAAGATTTTGAGAGCCACAATGAAGAAATTAACAACAAAACTAGCTCTGCTTGTCATAGAATACAAATTGAATCTCAATTGAATCCAGATGCTGCTTCATTCCAACCTCACCAGGTAGCTCCTGAAATGACAATGACCCAGGAGTCTGTCAGTTTAGCTCAAGCAATCGCCAGCTCATTAAGTATGAATCGCTTGCCAGTCCCTGAACCCACCACCTTTAGTGGTGACCCTTTAAGGTTTACTGATTGGAAGATGTCCTTCATGACTCTGATTGACAGAAAACCACTCCCAGCAAGTGAGAAGATGTTTTATCTCAAAAATTATCTTGCTGGAGAGGCGCGCAAAGCTGTAGAAGGTTTCTTTTATCGAGATTCAGAGAATGCATACCACGGAGCATGGAAAGTTTTACAAGACAGATATGGGAACCCATTCATCATACAGAAAGCTTTCCGTGACAAGCTCATGAAATGGCCAAAGATCAGCACAAACGACCCGCTAGCACTGCGAGAGTTCGCCGACTTTCTCCAAAGCTGCACTGAAGCAATCCCATACGTCAAAGGACTAGCTATCCTTAACGATTGTGAGGAAAACCACAAGTTGCTCAAAAAACTGCCAGAATGGATCGTCCGAAAGTGGAGTCGAATTGTTGTGGATGAACTTGACACATCTGGCAACTATCCAGATCTTGCATGCTTCACAGGGTTCTTGAGCAAAGAAGCACGGATAGCTTGTAATCCTATTGCTTCTCCACTGTTGATAAATTTCAAACCTGTAGATGATAGAATCCCAAAAAGAGCCAAAGCCTTCAACACAAACACACAACCAAAGAGTTTCGCTCAGGAGAAACAAGAAACAAACAGCAGTAAACCAAAATCACCTTGTTCTGTCTGTAAAAGTGAAGCTCATGGCATCACAAAGTGTCCCACTTTCACAGCAAAGAGTGTTGAAGATAAAAGGGCATTCATACATGAAAATCGACTCTGCTTTGGATGCTTGAGAAAGGGTCATATGACCAAGGATTGTAAGAGGCGACACACGTGCAACATATGCAGCCGTCGTCACCCAACCTGCTTACACGAAGACAGGAAGCAAAGACCTGTGGAAGCAATAACGAACAGCTCCACTTCCACAGAAGAACGTGCAAGTCAGGAAACACACAAGGTCGTGTCCCATACATCAACACAACGCACTTCTGCTACCTCAAGTATCGTCCCAGTTTTTGTGTCTTCAGTACAAGAACCACACAGAGAAATACTTACATATGCAATACTGGACACACAGAGTGACTCATCATTTGTCTTAGAAGATGTACTTGACAAACTGAATGTGAATGTCCAGCCAGTAAAGCTGAAACTTAGTACTATGACAGCCATTGACACAATCATATCGAGCAAGAGTGTTCGTGGTCTACAAGTTCGAGGATTCCATTCGGAGAACTGCATTCAACTACAGCAAGTCTACAGCCGTGACTTCATCCCGGTGGACAAGTCTTACGTTCCAACGAAGGAAACAGCATTGCTGTGGCCTCATCTCAGAAACCTGGCAGATAAGTTACCACCCCTCCAAGACTGTGATGTAGGGCTTCTAATAGGATACGACTGTCCAGCAGCACTGGCTCCTCTTGAAGTCATCTTAGGTGACAAAAACCAACCATTCGCACAGAGATCAGAACTAGGATGGAGTATAATAGGCTCATCAAACCCCCCACCTAGACAGACAAGGAAGTCAAAGCTTTGTGCATCGGCTAACGGTAAAAGAACTGCCAGTTCCATCGGCGACAGATGTTCTAAAGGCCCTGGAATCAGACTTCATTGAGAGAACTCATGAGGATAAATATGTGTCCCAAGATGATGTTCATTTCATACAGTTCCTCAGTAACCACATCACACAGAAGGAGGACGGGCATTATGAAATGCCTCTCCCTTTCAAAGGCAACAGTCCGCCCAACCTACCAAACAACAAGAGGCTAGCCACAGTTCGCTTACAGTGTCTTAAGAAGAAATTAAAGGCCAACAAACAATACTATGATCAATACAAAACAATTCAGGTACTTGCAACTGAAACCAATAACTGCAATGACATCCTCAGGCGTCTGAGTCAGTTTTCATCATGGACAACACTTGTAAAGGTGGTTGCAAGAATCAAGAGACTGAGGTCTAAACAAAAACAACATAGTGAACATGTGACCGTCGAGGAGCGTGAGAAGGCTGCTGAGACAGTAATTAAGATCGTACAGCAGCAAGCCTTCCCCCATGAGATAAAAATGCTTCAAGGTGGAAAAGACCTTCCAAACTCAAGCTCTCTCTTCAGTCTTGATCCCTTCTGGTCTGAAGGACTTCTCCGCGTTGGTGGGAGATTAAAACAGTCATCTCTCTGTCACAAAGTCAAGCACCCAGTCATCTTACCAAACAACAGTCATATTACTAAGCTGATTGTGTCCCACTACCATGCTAAGACATGCCATCAGGGTCGAACTCAGACACAAATGGAGCTTAGGACCAATGGATTCTGGGTCATTGGTGGGAGCAAGCTGGTTGCTAAGCTGATACGCACCTGTGTGCTTTGCAGGAAACTTCGACGGCCGACAGAGAACCAGCGGATGGCTGAACTCCCTAAAGAACGTCTTGAAGCCTCAGCACCTTTTACGTATAGCGGCATGGACTGTTTTGGCCCGTTCATTGTAAAGAAAGCCCGCAAAGAATACAAACGATATGGCCTGATTTTCACATGTCTGTACTCTAGAGCTGTCCATATCGAGATGCTCGAAGATTTGTCGACAGACTCATTCATCAACGCATTGAGATGCTTTATCAGCCTCAGAGGAGCTGTCAGACAACTACATTGCGACCAAGGTTCTAACTTCATTGGCGCCAGAAATGAGTTTAAGGAAACACTTAAACAATGTGACACCAAACTACTGGAAATCTTCCTGACTGAAAGGCAGTGCGAATTTGTCTTCAACGCCCCTTCTGCCAGCCACGCAGGCGGTGTCTGGGAACGGCAAATCAGGACCGTTAGAAATGTGCTAAATGCCACCTTTGCACAGTGCCCAGGTCGACTTGACGACGCCTCTCTCAGAACACTGTTATATGAAGCCATGGCTATCGTTAACAGCCGCCCATTAACGGTAGATGGAATCAATGATGCTCAAGCGCTGGAACCTTTAACACCGAATCACCTCATCATGATGAAATCTAAAGTTGCTCTTCCTCCCCCTGGAGTATTTGTCAAGGAAGATTTGTACGCTACAAAGAGATGGAGGAGAGTTCAGTATCTCATTGAACAATTCTGGGGTCGCTGGAAAAAGGAGTATCTACTCAACATATCCACAAGACAAAAATGGCACTTACCTCAGCGCAACCTCAGAGTAAATGATATTGTCATTATTAAAGACGACAACCTCCCGAGAAATCATTGGCAACTAGGACGAGTGGTGGACACTGTTCAAGACAGCGATGGCTTAGTCCGTCGAGTCAAAGTGCAAGTAGGAGAGCGAAAGCCTCAAAGAAAACAAGATCCCCCCTCCAAACCTTCAGTTATTGAGAGACCAATCCAAAAATTAGTGCTTCTCCTTGAGAATTGAGTAGAACAGACAGTAACAACTGTTTGTGTGCACACTGCTTCATTGTGTATGATGTTGTACAGTTCAGCTGCATACCTCTGATAGTTCAACGTAAAGTTTTTCATTTATTAGAGCCAAGAAATCCTATACAATTCACTTGCTCTTTGTGTACTTGTTCATTCATTGTAGTAGGATTTGGTGGGAGTGTAAATGGCAGCAAATTATGTTTGTGGTAAACGAAGCAGTTCTGTCACTTTACGTTTTGTGCTTTTATTTTGAAGAGCACCGCTCTTCTTCTACTACTTCCTGTTGTATACGCTAGACTTCCTGCTCCCGTCTCATCGTAACGACATGCTCACGTTGCTCCAGAGTTGGTAAAACATGCAAACAAATTATGTATTTGTCATATTCTACATGGAAACTTGTGAAAGGGTATTTTATAGTGGTTCGCTTCGTGTTTGTGCCGTTTGTATGTCATGTTTAAGGAACGTCACTGTGAGGTGTGTGGAAGATAGGCTGCTAGCAGGCTGAGCTCAAACTTAGCGCCCTTGGAAGCAGAAGGAGGTAGGAGGAGACTGACGGTGTATTCAATGTGAAACGAGTTGTTCATTTTATTTCAAACAGAAGGAAACTGTCATTATTTTATTTAAATAAGGACTACAACTCATAACGGCTTAAAAGGCTAATTTCATGTAAAATTCATTATTTGTTTACTAAAAATATTTGTGTTAAGTTTAAAATGTAAACATGATTTCTATGCATTATTTGTGGAAATAATATGGTACTGTGGCATTTGTATTTTCTGTTCATATAGTTTTCACGGTGTCATAAGGCGAGGCGAAAAGAGGAGAGAATTAAAGTTGCACCAGTCGAAGCTCTCTGCATCTTGCGTGGTTATTCCAAGTGGGCCGCTACAGAGAGATATAAAAATGAGTGTCTCTTGCCAACAGTTAAACATGGAGGGGTAGTATTATGATGCGGGGCGCCATTTGAGCCTCAGGAACAGGTGACTTAATGAAAACTGATGGCATCATGGATAAGAAAGTATGCTACAATATTCTGGTGAGACACAGTATAGCATCTGGGAGTTATCTTATTAGGCCTGGATTTATTTTCCAAGAGGACAATGAGCATTAACATTCTTCTAACTATTGTCTGAACTACCTGTGACAGAAGGAATCCGCTGAAACATTCAAAATGATGGACTGGCTCCCTCAAAGTCCGGACCTCAACCCCATAGAGCAAATTAAACTGGATAGATCTGTTGCACATTCAAAGGAAAGCCTTCGGCTTGAGTTGCAGAAGGCATGGGATAACATTAGTGTTGAAGTTCTCAGGAAATATATTGACACAATGCCAGAGAGATGTGCTGCTTTGATTGCTGCAAAAGGTGGACATACCAAATATTAAAGTTAAAAGTGGATAAAATCAGTAGGACTCACTTCATCTGATATTTGTTGTGCTCAGAGTAACCATCTGCATGTTTCATGAACATTATGAAATTAAATCATGTTGTGGAGGCTAAAAAAAAGGTCAGTATTTTCAGATCTGCCAGGTGTTTCCATTTTTATGCACTTGTTTATTCTATGTCAAAAGTTTGAAACTAATATTGTCATGACATCACTTTCCATAGAAACACAAATACACATACCTTGAGATTAAGTTACATTAATGCTCTGTGCTTGAATGTAAAGTTTATTTTTTGTATCAGCACAGCTGAATCATGTGGATTCAGATATTGATGTGCATGATCATGAAAATAGTCTAGTATTATGAAGCTCCAGAATGAGATCAAGTCATATTTAGGCAGAAATCACCTTTCATTAACTGTATTTGGTCTCCAATCAATTTTTGGCAGGTGAAAATACCCATTTTGTGTTGTAATGGGCCTTTATAAGAATTTCAAGCTGTCCTGTGAGCTCAGATCTTTATATTATGAAGCTAATGAATGAGATCAAGTCATATTTAGGCAGAAATCACCTTTCATTAACTGTATTTGGCCTTCAATCAGTTTTTGACAGGTGAAAACTGATTGAAAATTGAAAAACACATCCAAACATGCAGAGTCACGAGGATCATTGCAAAAGTTATCATATCTTTATTGAAAACCCACCAATAAATCATATTCATTATAGTCTAATTTCCAAAGACATACCAAGCACATAGAGACATGTCTATCACGTAATTGCCATGTCTGATTTCGCTACAAAATACACTTCTTTTGGCCACAGTTGTAATAATTACGTACAACAAACGTTAAACTTTCGAAGACACATGCCTTTGCTATAATTACATTATAATACAGTTGTGTGTATCTGCATATTATGACCGTTTAATCCAGAGAAAAGCAGACGTTTTTGCGCTACCGCTCAACGGGCTGCTGTGCGCGCTCCCGCGGCCGGAAATCAGATTCTGGCAGACAATCACTTTTTGGCACGACACCGGAATGATGGTGATGAAGACCGATGATATGTAGCACATGTCCGCTAAATTGTGCGCCCCGCCGTCCTCTTCTGGAAAAATTCCAAAAAATACCGTAGTGTCCTGTAATTTAAAACATCAGTATACTGTTTACGGCCTCTGTCTTGTTGCTCCAAGTTAAGAAGCCCACAATGCATTGCTAACTACAGTACTAAACTGTTAAACATGAAAACAGTATTTAAGTGTTGAAAATTGGCTGTAAATTTACAGCAATTGCTTACAGTGCAGGGTTCGGTGCTTGGTCCTCTCCTCTTCATACTTTACCTGCTCCCCGTTGGCAACATCATTCGCCACCATGGTCTCCATTTCCACTGTTATGCCGATGACGTCCAGCTTTATATCTCCACCAACTCCATCACCCCCGCCACTCATTCCACTCTCTCCAACTGCCTCGCCGACATCAAATCCTGGATGCAGACCAACTTCCTCAAACTAAATTGTGACAAATCAGACCTGATCATTATCGGCCCCAAATCCCTCACCGAAACCACAGACAGTTTCCGCCTCACCATCGACAACTCCACCCTGTCTCCATCCCCCCACAGTCGCAACCTCGGAGTCATCTTTGACAATAACCTCTCCTTTGAACATCACATCAACCAAATCACCAGAACTGCCTTCTTTCATCTCAAGAACATTGCCCGACTCTGCCCATCACTCTCCTTCTCCGCCGCTGAAACCTTTATTCACGCCTTCATCACTTCCAGAATTGACTACTACTCAGTCTATTGTGTTTTTAGTGTACTATTTCATATTGTTTTGCTGATTTGATGTTCTTTTTGTGTAAAGTGTCTTTGAGTACCTTGAAAAGCGCTTTTAAATAAAATGTATTATTATTTTATTAACTTGTGTTGAGTCCAAGTTCAGATGAGCAGTTAAACATGTCTGCAGCTCTGACGTTACCTCGGTCACATGTCACGTCAGCACGTGTATTTGTGTGATGGAGATGATGTTGAGAGCAGAGAAATCATTTCCATAGAGAGGAGGCTTTGCATCGTCAGCTGATCCTCCAGTGAACTGAGAAGGTTTATAGTCGTGTGAGTTCAACACTGCAGGACTCAGATCTGTCAGTCAACACAGCAGAAACCATAACCACCATGACTCTCATCACCATCCTCATCTGGACACTGGCCTGCTGCTATTTTACAGGTTCATTCACTCAGCAACATTTCAAACATGATGTGCTGCCTTTTCTCTCATTTATTTCTGCTGATAAATGAATGATTTGTTTTTGTCTGCAGGATGCAGCGGTCAGGTGACTGTGACTCAGCCTGCAGTAGTGACATCTACTCCAGGATCCACTGTCACTATCAGCTGTAAGACCAGCCCGGCTGTTTACAGTGATAGGTGGAGTGGTCATTTTTTGTTCTGGTATCAACAGAAATCTGGACAGCCTACAAAGCTCCTGATAAAATTTGCGAGCACACTTGAATCAGGAACACCAGCTCGGTTTAGTGGCAGTGGAAGCAGCTCTGACTTCACTTTGACCATCAGTGGAGTTCAGGCTGAAGATGCAGCAGTTTATTACTGTCAGAGTCGCCATAACATCGTTCCATTGTTCACACAGTGATTTATGGCCGTACAAAAACCTCCCTCAGTCAGACTGCAGAGACACTGAGCTGTTACAGCAGGAACCGACTGCAGCTGCTGAAGAGGAAGAGACTCTGACACAGACCACTGAACACAGAGCTGACAGTAACCTCACCAAGCACAAACTACACATTCACACTGATATATCTGTATATCTTATATTTTTTATATATTTAATCTTCATTCCATGTGAAACGTAACATTGTTTGATAAACAACAGTCCATGATGTTAATTTTCCACAGTAGAAGTTTAAGAAATTCAGAATACTTTGCAAAACCCAAATACAGATGATTCAATTATGCTGGGACACGACATCAGTGATGTTACTTGAGGTCATTAGGTCTTTAGGCGACCCAGTCCGGGTTGATCAGATCCTGACTTGTATCCCAGCAGCATTGGTCCACAGATCACCTCTCCTGATCTGTAGCAAGCTTGAGGCCCTCTCAGCAGCCTCTGTGGTGGACTCTATGGCTTTTTTCTACAAAGCCCCAGAGATGCTATGTTGGGTGTATACTCTGCACAAATCCACCAACTTTTAGTATTTGGCAGAGTTTATATGTACAGTATATAAACAGGCTATTTACAAGTATTATTTGCTTTATTGCTGATCGAACCCACTTCATGTACGTGTGTATATGAAGCTGTATTATACTATATAGTACTCAAAAAAGTTGACATTTTATTATAAATTATGTACAGTACATGTACAGAAGTTTACATTTAGTCATTTAGCCGACGCTTTTATCCAAAGCGACTTACAGAGAAGGAAACAATCAAGGTACAGTGTGATAACAAAGTGTTAGTGCAACAATAAGTGCTATGACAATTCTTAAAGGGGTAGCTTTCTCATGTCCAGTTGTAGGTAGTGCTAGGAGAGAAGGTAATCTCTGAAGAGCTGGGTCTTCAGGAGATTTTTAAAGGTAGGGACGCCCCTGCTCTGGTAGGAACTGGTAGTGCGTTCCACCAACGGGGAACAACAAACGAAAAAAGTTTGGATTGCCTTGAGCGAACACGTGGCAGAGCCAGGCGTCGCTCATTGGAGGAGCGCAGCGGTCGTGAGGTAACATATGCCTGTACCAGGGCGTTCAGGTAGGTAGGTGCAGTACCGGAGACAACTTTGTAGGCGAGCATTAGCGCTTTGAATTTAATGCGGGCTGCAACAGGTAGCCAGTGGAGCTCGATGAGCAGCGGGGTGACATGTGATCTTTTGGGTTGGTTGTAGACCAGGCGTGTTCTGGATCATCTGAAGAGATTTCACTGTGCAGGCTGGCAGGCCCGTCAGGAGGGCATTACAGTAGTCTAGTCTTGAAATGACCACAGCTTGTGTCAGGAGTTGAGTGGCGTGTTGCGTTAAGTAAGGTCTGATTTTTCTGATGTTGCAAAGCCACATGACTGGGCAACTGAGGCGACATGATTGGAAAAGGTTAGTTGGTCATCAATCATAACCCCTAAGTTTCTCACCACCCTGGTGGGGGCAAGACACAGGGAGTCAATGTTGATGTTGATGTCGTGGTGTATTGTAGGTTTGGCTGGGAGGACCAGCAGTTCGGTTTTTGAGAGGTTCAGCTGGAGATGATGTGCCTTCATCCATGTGGCGATGTCTGAGAGGCAATTGGAGACCCGTGCAGAGATCGAGGGGTCCTCAGGAGGAAATGATAGATACAGCTGAGTGTCATCTGCATAGCAGTGATAGGAAAAGCCATGTGAGCGGATAATTGGACCCAAGGAGGTGGTGTAGATAGCAAATAGAAAAGGGCCCCAGCACTGAGCCCAGGGGTACCCCTGTGGTGAGGTGATGCGAAATGGACAACTGTCCAAGCCAGGATACACTGAATGAGCGCCCTGTCAGGTAAGATTCAAACAAGGAAAGAGCCAAGCCAGAGATGCCCATGTTTGAGAGAATAGAGAGGAGGATGCGATGGTTAACTGTGTCAGAGGCAGCTGATAAGTCAAGTAGAATGAGGACAGAGGACTGTGCTGCTGCTCTTGCTTCTTTAAAGGCTTCTGTCACAGACAACAGAGCAGTTTCAGTCGAGTGATTTCGAGGAATTCTGAGATTTGCTTAGCGACCGCCTGGTCAATAGTTTTGGATAAAAAAGGAAGAAGTGAGACAGGACGATAGTTCTCGACCTGAGCAGGGTTGAGAGAGGGTTTCTTGAGTATCGAGTATAACCTATAATCTTTAGTAATTACTAGCAAGACTGATCTATGGCTGAACATGCAGGTCATGATTTATGCTATAGGAGCAGAGCCTTTTTGCTGCTGTCCTTACATCTGTGTGTTTTTCTATTGTCCCAATAAATGTAGCAGCACTTCATCAGGATGACAAATTATGAAAACAAAAAGGGAAATCCAAGTGAACAAAAACAGTGTCAGTTGTGTTCAACGATGAACAGCAGAAGGCGCCATACACACATTAATGAGGTGTGGATCAAGAGGTTAAAGGTCAGTGTTTTTTGATGGACTCTGAATGGCTGAATGATCCTCAAGATGATGAACTGTCACTCCACCTCTCCTCTGCTTTTTCTGTTTCACATGAACAGGTGTTTGTTTGCCTTCTTAAATATATTTTGCATGACTTTTCTGCATCACTGCTCCTCAGAGTTTAAGTTCTCATGTCACAGAGAGTCTGAACTGTTTCCATGCACTCACACTGAAAACTGCATCAGGATGAAGTCGCCAATAACTCTGATTGTCATGTTGGGTTTTCTGAGTCAGGGTGAGAAGTTTTGAAAATGTTTGGTGTAAATCCAGTTGGTTCTCTCCCTTTTACTTTTTCTTTCAAAATGTTTATTGTTGTCGTCTTTTAAAAGCTGAACTGCTGTTTCAGACGCTTTAAACATTTCTTCTCATGATTTGTCATTTCTCATTTCAGAGTCTTCTGCCAATAATTTTCTGACTCAGACTGACAAATCCAAGTCTGTTAGTCCTGGAGGGACTGTGAGCATCAGCGCCACAGGGAGTTCAAATATTGGTCCTGATCTCAGTTGGTACCTTCAGAAACCTGGACAGGCTCCCAAACTTCTTATATACAAGGCATCAACTCTTAACTCAGGAACTCCGTCTCGATTCAGTGGCAGTAGATCTGATTCTCAGTACACTCTGACCATCAGTGGTGTTCAGGCTGAAGATGCTGGAGATTACTACTGTCTGGGTTACCATGGTAGTGGAGTGTTCACACAGTGATTTAGAGCCGTACAAAAACCTCCTTCAGTTTGTCTGAAGTGAAAACGGCCTGCTGCAGGTGCAGAGGGTTGATGAAGAGACTGTGATGAGGATAACTGGTCCAGTGAACACAACACAAGAGTCATCAAGCAGAACCACAATGAACCTAAATAAAACTGAAACAAACTCACAGACGCTCTTCCATATACAGTTTGAAACTTATATTCTTGTCAGTTAATTCAATGTCTTTAGGAGAAAGCTAGAAAGTTAAATTCATGTTGGACTATAGCCACTGATATCAAAAACACTTTAACAGTGTCTCAATCTAACAACAGCCCAAACAAAGATTTCCAATTTATTATTCTTCATTCTAAAAATACAAATTATTTCAGACTAAATATGTAGTATTTTATATTAAAATGTCACAAAGTGATAAAAATACAACCATCTCCTGTACTATCAGATATAGTATAACATCAGTTATGATACTGAGATGATCAAGAAAGTATTTTTCATCATGAATATATTTTAAAAGAAACACACAGACACTGACTCATTATAATCCACAGTCTTATTTAATGATGGTTTAATGTTCATGTCACATTTTTGATGGATGAATATTTTAAAATTCAGTTTAATCTGAAAAGTAAAGAGCATAAAGAAGAACATGCAGAAGATCAGTATTAGAAAGCAACATGCACACTAAAACACTGAGTCGAGAGCTGTGAAACTTGCAGAAATATGTGAACAGAGGAGATCTGTAGCTTCATCAAGATCTCTATGAAAGAAGCAGCATCATTTCCAGACAGGAAGTGTTGCTGAAGCTCTACTCTGAGCAGCTGTCAGGGTCCAGGGTTTGAGTGACAGGGCTCTGTCCATTCAGGTTGGCCTCACAGACCACTGAGCCCGCCTTCTTCCACTGGTCTGCAGGGAGGCTCAGGGTGCTGCTCCAGCTGTAGTGGCCGTCGCTCCCCAGGACCTCCGGGCTGTTTGACACCCCTGAGGAGCTGCTGCTGCCCCCCACCTTCCAGCCCAGACTCCAGGTTGAGGGGCTGCCCCCGCTGGCCAGACACACCAGTGTGGCACTGCCCTGCTGCAGCTCCTCTCTGGAGGGGGGGAGGACGGTCAGGGTGGGCCGCGCCACACCCACTGGAGGAGAGAGAGGGGGGAGAAAAGACAAAGTAATGAGAGTGAAGGCTTGGTAATAAAGAAAAATGACATACTGCTAATTTCTTATATTTGATCAAATAAAACAGAATAACTTGTGCTGCTGTTGTTCTTCTGTTTGAACTGACAGAGCTGAAACACTCATGTGAATACAGTTAAAACGTTTGTCATCTGTCTCTTTCACTTCCTTTTCACTACATGTAAAACGAATGAAGCGTGAGCGCAAAGATAAGCTGCATTTACTGATAAAATCATATTTGTGTTGAACAGGAATCAGATTTTAAATGTAAAAACAGTCTGAATGCTAAAAATAATTCAATTAGAACTTAAAATATTTTGTTATTTTTGGAGCATTAAAAGTTTTACTTGACCAAATGTTACTTTTAAACATTTTTAAGAAGAGAAAAATTGAAAGATTGAATAAAAAATATGAAATAGAAAACAGACAAAGTTATTTTCAGTTGAAATGTAATTATTCACAATACTGAATAAATATTGATTTAAGTTTCCTGTCAGATTGTGAGATCAGCCTTGTTTGATAAAACAACAAAAAATATCAACAAATTACAAACACTGAACCTGATCAGAGTCTGATTCAATATTTAATCAAAGTTATATTTGCTATATATTGTATAAAATAAAATCTTTGGTACTTACAGTTAACGACGAGTTTGGTTCCTCCACCAAAAGTGTACCACAGTGATACAAACTCATTAAGTGGCCGTACAAAAACCTCCTGCACTGTGAACAAGCATCTATCCACTGAAACAACTCTCTGATTTTACTAATAACACAGAAACATTTATAATTTATTGAATCTACAAAGATTTTTTAATGATATGAATTCAAATTATTTCATGAATTCAGATTATTTCTTTAATTTTTCTTTAGTTTTCTACACCGGACAGAGAAACGATTACAGTCTCCATGAAACAAAGTCTGTTTTTTCACAGTTTTATATCAGTTGATACATGGTTAAATGAACATGATGCTTTTTAATAACAATGATTTACAAACTGTTGTTAAGTAGAAGTGAAATATGTTATTTATCTACAGTTAAACACTGTAAGTAAATGAAAGGCAGACAAACAGACATATCATACCAACCACAGTGGACACAAACTCATCCTTAAATCTTCATCTTCACTTGTAATCAAAATATTTGCTTGTATTCCATAAAGATCATAGATGGTGTAAATCCAAGCAGTATTCCTCCTGATTTTGTGTCCCACGTTGCCTTCAGTGTGTTGAGAGCAGAGAAATCATTTCCATAGAGAGGAGGCTTTGCATCGTCAGCTGATCCTCCAGTGAACTGAGAAGGTTTATAGTCGTGTGAGTTCAACACTGCAGGACTCAGATCTGTCAGTCAACACAGCAGAAACCACAACCACCATGACTCTCATCACCATCCTCATCTGGACGCTGGCCTGCTGCTGTTTTACAGGTTCATTCACTCAGCAACATTTCAAACATGATGTGCTGCCTTTTCTCTCATTTATTTCTGCTGATAAATGAATGATTTGTTTTTGTCTGCAGGATGCAGCGGTCAGGTGACTGTGACTCAGCCTGCAGCAGTGACATTTACTCCAGGATCCACTGTCACTATCAGCTGTAAGACCAGCAGAGCTGTTAACGGAAATGATCGTTTGTCCTGGTATCAGCAGAAATCTGGACAGCCTCCAAAGCTCCTGATATACTCTGCGAGCACACTTGAATCAGGAACACCAGCTCGGTTTAGTGGCAGTGGAAGCAACTCTGACTTCACTTTGACCATCAGTGGAGTTCAGGCTGAAGATGCAGCAGTTTATTACTGTCAGAGTGAACATTACATAAACAGTGCTTTTGTGTTCACACAGTGATTTATGGCCGTACAAAAACCTCCCTCAGTCAGACTGCAGAGACACTGAGCTGTTACAGCAGGAACCGACTGCAGCTGCTGAAGAGGAAGAGACTCTGACACAGACCACTGAACACAGAGCTGACAGTAACCTCACCAAGCACAAACATACACATTCACACTAATATATTTGTATATCTCACATTTTTTATATATTTAATCTTCATTCCATGTGAAAACGTAACATTGTTTGATAAACAACAGTCCATGATGTTAATTTTCCACAGTAGAAGTTTTAAAAAATTCAGAATACAGATGATTCAATTATACGAGCTGGGACACGACATCAGTGATGTTACTTGAGGTCATTAGGTCTTTAGGCGACCCAGTCCGGGTTGATCAGATCCTGACTTGTATCCCAGCAGCATTGGTCCACAGATCACCTCTCCTGATCTGTAGCAAGCTTGAGGCCCTCTCAGCAGCCTCTGTGGTGGACTCTATGGCTTTTTTTTCTTTTGCACAAATCCACCAACTTCTGATACTTGGAACAATTTATATGTACAGTATATAAACATGCTATTTAACTAGTTGTTTGTGGAGTTGTTTGTGTTGATGTGAAATCTCATCTTCACTGTGAGGTTGACAGACAAGCGGTGGAGACGTCAGTTTTTTTTTAACAGATTAGATAAACTGAAAATTAAATAGTGAGTTTTGGAGGAGTTGCAGATGCTTTAGGGACAAGCTAGCTGTTTCCTCCTGTTCCCAGTCATGATGCTAAGCTAAGCTAACTGCATCCTGGCTTTAACTTTATTTCATGAATTTACCATGAGATATGAATCCATCCAGAATCATTAAAGAATAAAGCAGCTCCATTGATATGAGGAAAACTGATGTATTATAACATGATGACAGTGACATTAATCCTGCTGTATGGTGGACAGAAACGTTTAACCGTATATGACTGAAATGAGAAATAACATTTGTGAAATGATAGAAACAATATAATGGAGTCTGGTCATGTAAAGATAATTATTAAACAATGTCAAGACAAGTCAGTGTAATCATAATGATGCTGGAGATTACTACTGTATGGGAGCATATGTGGGCCTGTGCACACAGTGACATAGAGTCGTACTCTGATTTCAGATTACACTGTGTATAGATTGCTTTGTTGCTGCTTGTGACCTGTTGCAGGAGATTCTGATATGCACCACTGCTCATCAGAACACAGCACAGTCATACAAAGCACAAACACAACTTATATAGTAGAAACTTCCCAGTTTTTCCCAGTCAAAGGAGAAATGAAACTACATGAAAAGTCAGACTTTGTGCTGTTTTACAGCTCTAGATGTTTGCACTCAATCTTTCTCAGTATGATGATGGTGACTTGGATTATAAATTAATGCAGAAGAAAAAGAAGAAATCATTTGACTTTTAACACTACTGCACTGTACCTTTTTGACACAACTGAAGAATGCATGGTGGATGTGTTTCTGATGTATACTATATGATATTAAAAATACTCAGAAAGTTGACTTTTACAAACTATGTACATCACATGTATAGAAGTATCGAGTATAACCTATAATCTTCTGAAATTATCAGCAAGACTGATCTGTGGCTGAACATGCAGGTCATGATTTATGCTATAGGAGCAGAGCCTTTTTGCTGTTGTCCTTACATCTGTGTGTTTTTCTATTGTCCCAATAAATGTAGCTTCAGTGTGTTGAGAGCAGAGAAATCATTTCCATAGAGAGGAGGCTTTGCATCGTCAGCTGATCCTCCAGTGAACTGAGAAGGTTTATAGTCGTGTGAGTTCAACACTGCAGGACTCAGATCTGTCAGTCAACACAGCAGAAACCACAACCACCATGACTCTCATCACCATCCTCATCTGGACGCTGGCCTGCTGCTGTTTTACAGGTTCATTCACTCAGCAACATTTCAAACATGATGTGCTGCCTTTTCTCTCATTTATTTCTGCTGATAAATGAATGATTTGTTTTTGTCTGCAGGATGCAGCGGTCAGGTGACTGTGACTCAGCCTGCAGCAGTGACATTTACTCCAGGATCCACTGTCACTATCAGCTGTAAGACCAGCCAAGATGTTCACACCTATAGTGATGGAGATCAGGGTATGTTCTGGTATCAACAGAAATCTGGACAGACTCCAAAGCTCCTGATAAGATTTGCGAGCACACTTCATTCAGGAACACCAGCTCGGTTTAGTGGCAGTGGAAGCAGCTCTGACTTCACTTTGACCATCAGTGGAGTTCAGGCTGAAGATGCAGCAGTTTATTACTGTCAGAGTCATCATAGTGGTAATGTGTTCACACAGTGATTTATGGTCGTACAAAAACCTCCCTCAGTCAGACTGCAGAGACACTGAGCTGTTACAGCAGGAACCGAGTGCAGCTGCTGAAGAGGAAGAGACTCTGACACAGACCACTGAACACAGAGCTGACAGTAACCTCACCAAGCACAAACTACACATTCACACTGATATATTAATATTAATATCAGTAATATTAATAATATTGTTTTTAATGTCTATAAAAAGATTTTATAATCTAATGACACCACATCATGTTCTGTTCATGATGTGAACAGAACACAGAACACATTTATATGATGTGAATGTGTATACCTCACATTCTTTTTTATATTTAATCTTCATTCCATGTGAAAATGTAACATTGTTTGATAAACAACAGTCCATGATGTTAATTTTCCACAGTAGAAGTTTAAAAAATTCAGAATACTTTGTAAAAACCCAAATACAGATGATTCAATTATACGAGCTGGGACACAACATCAGTGATGTTACTTGAGGCCTGTGATGGCCCTCGGCCATTTTGTGTGTTGTTGCTTTCTGTGCTCCTCCCCTCATAGGTTCTCCCTGCCTGCGTTCAGAGAGTGGTGGCTTTAAGTTGCGCTGTGTGTGGCTGTAGGGAGGTTGTGACTGGAGCAGTTGTGTCCCTCATGTAGGCTGTAGTGGCAGTTCTCTCATAAGGAGGGGTTGCTCTGTTTTGTTTGTTGTTTTTGTGTGTTGTCCGTGCGGTTAGCAGCAGTTGACTCGGGAGCACCCCAAAGTATTGGCTGGGACAAGTGTCTTCCCCAATACAGATGGTTTTAAGGTGCATAAATACCCGCCGCCAGTACGCACATGAAGACTAGGGTGCAGTTACTTAGTTTGGGGTAGGCAGCTAGGAGGGGGCGCTCCTTTGTCACTCAATCTCTGTGGCTGTGTACTGTGTGACTTGTTGCTTCTCTTGTGGGTGAGGTCCATAAGGTTTGCACTGGTTGTGGTTTAGGCTGACAGTTAACATGGATACTGAGCACAGTAACACACTGGTTTCTGAGTTCCTCCAGCGACCATCTCGTAGCACTTTAGCTCAGTTTGCTAAATCAGATCTGGTGGACTTGGCGGTACATTTGGGTTGGTCTAAGGCCAAGGGGGTGCCAAAAAAGGCTGAGCTACGTGGCATTGTTGAAGGGCTGGCTGTGTCTGCTGATCTTTTGGAGTTGGCTCAGGCTCCAGCAGCTCTTGTGGATCCAGGTGTTGGGGATGGGGCGTGGTCATTTGAGCAGTCCCTGCAGCTGGAGAGGGAAAAGGCGAAACTGAAGAGGGAGAGATTTCAGTTTGAGTTGGAGCAGGAGAAGCTGAGGGCTGCAGCAGCGTTAGAGAAGGAAAGGGTTAAAGTAGAACGGTTGAGGTTGAAGCTAATGAATGAGGGTAGAAGTGGGGCTACAGGGATGCATCATGGTTTCGATGTTGCTGAAGGGTTGCGTTTGTTGCCAAAATTCGATGAAAAAGACCTTGACACATCTTTTGCATTGTTTGAACGGGTAGCAGGCATGAGGGGCTGGTCGGATGCCCATCAGACTTTAATGCTGCAGTGTATCTTCACAGGCAAGGCCCAGAGAATTGAGGATTGGGAAGAAGGCCTGCCATGGTTATTGTTGGCAATACGGGAGGTGTCACAGACTAGTACTGGTTTCAGTCCAAATGAGTTAGTGTTCGGTCACTCTGTCCGGGGGCCACTAGCAGTTCTGGGGGGGTGATTTGAAACCTGAGGAGCCACCTGAGAATGTTTTGGATTATGTAAATGATTTTCGTCGTCGACTGTACATTGCCTGTGCTACGGATCACAAGAATCTTGGTGGAGCTCAAAGAAAAATGAAGGAGGGCTTTGACCATAAAGCTGAGTCCCGGCTATTTGAGCCAGGGGACCAGGTTCTGGTTTTGTTACCTGTGATTGGTTCACCATTTCAGGTGAGATTTAGTGGGCCTTATACAGTGAAAAGCAGGATGTCTGACAGGGACTATTTGATTGCCACACCCGACAGGAGGAAGAAAGTGCAGTGGTGTCATGTAAACTTGTTGAAATCCTTTTTGACTCCCTCTGCCATGAAGGATAGTGACACACTTCCTATCGGTGATGGTGCTGCTAAGCCCGTGGCCACAGTTGGTTCTGGGTCTTCGGATGATTTTGATATTCCCTCTGAGCCCATTCTGACTGGAAAGCTTAAAAATTCAGAGTATTTGAACGATCTTCCCAGTCAGTTTAGTTATCTTTCAGATACTCAGCAAGAAGATCTGGTGAAATTGCTGCAGTCTCATTTGTCTCTGTTCTTGGATACACCATCACGCACGATCAAGCACAACATAGAGGTGGGGGATGCTCTGCCTGTGAGGCAGCGTGCTTATAGGCTGCCAGTGGAAAAGCGTCAGCGTATGGAGAAGGAGGTGGAGTATTTACTGCAACATGGGTTGGCAGAACCATCATGCTCAGGCTGGGCTTCTCCATGTCTGTTGGTAGATAAGGCAGATAGGACAGACAGATTTTGCACAGATTTCAGAAAGGTTAATGCAGTCACCAGGCCTGACTGTTATCCACTCCCTCGCATTGAGGACTGCATTGATCAAGTGGGTGGTGCCAAATTTGTGACCAAACTGGATCTTTTGAAAGGTTATTGGCAGGTGCCACTGACAGCCAGGGCCAAGGAAATTTCATCATTTATTACACCATGGGGTTTGTTTTCTTATTCTGTCATGCCGTTTGGTCTCCGAAATGCTCCAGCAACCTTTCAGCGTCTCATGAATAAGGTGTTAGCTGGGTTAGCAGGGTGTTCAGCTTATCTGGACGTGTGTTGTGGTGTTTAGTGAGACGTGGGAAACTCATGTTCAGCGTTTGTGTGCAGTGCTTGACCGGTTGACCCAGGCAAATTTAACTGTCAATTTAGCAGAGTGTGAGTTTGCAAAGGCGACCGTAACCTATCTGGGTAAGGTGGTTGGTCAGGGTGAAGCTCGGCCAGTGCAGGTGAAGGTGGAGGCCATACTCAACTACCCAGTGCCAGCATCTAAAAGAGAACTGATGGGTTCCTTGGGTTAGTGGGGTATTATCATAGTTTTTTCCCAAACTTCTCCACTGTGGTGGCTCCACTGACAAACCTACTGAAGAAAAATACGCCTTTTGACTGGTCTCTTCACTGTCATCATGCATTTGAATGCGTAAAAAGTTTGATGTGCTCTGCTCCTGTGCTCTCAGCTCCAGACTTCCACAAACCTTTTAAAATCCAGGTGGATGCCAGTGCAGTTGGTGCTGGTGCTGTGCTTCTGCAGGAAGGGGAGGGAGGAGTTGACCATCCTGTCTGTTTTTTCTCATGTAAGTTCAATCGTCACCAGCTGAATTATTCAGTAATTGAGAAGGAGACTCTAGCTTTGATTTGGGCCATGAAATTTTTTGAAGTATATGTTGGCCCATCTCAGGCCGTGACCATTTATACGGATCACAACCCTTTGACCTTCCTGAGCAGCATGCAAAATGCCAATAGTAGGCTTATGAGGTGGTTGCTATTTTTACAACCTTACGCCTTGAATGTATGTCACATTAAGGGGAGTGATAATGTACTGGCTGACGCGCTCTCCCATGCGCCTTGTTGATTTTGCACAAGACCCTGTTAGTGGGGTCTTGTGTTTATGGGGGGGGGTGTGATGGCCCTCGGCCATTTTGTGTGTTGTTGCTTTCTGTGCTCCTCCCCTCATAGGTTCTCCCTGCCTGTTCCTTCCTACCTCGTTGGAGAGATCCATCTCACCTGTGGCTCATCTACAAAGGCATGGCCTTTCTAAGATGGCTCTCTCTCTCTTGCCCTTCTGGAGGGTTGGTGCCTCCAAGCACCCCGGCGTTGATTTGTTTGGTTTGGTTGTGTTCTGTTAGCTCTTTTGTTTACTGATGATTACATTTAAATTCTGTTCTTTAATAAATTTATGGTTAATTTAGCTGGTCACTGTGGTCCTCCCTTCTTTGTTGTGCTCTTGAACGAGCTGGGCATAACAGGTCATTAGGTCTTTAGGTGACCCAGTCCGGGTTGATCAGATCCTGCATTGGTCCACAGATCACCTCTCCTGATCTGTAGCAAGCTTGAGGCCCTCTCAGCAGCCTCTGTGGTGGACTCTATGGCTTTTTTCTACACAGCCCCAGAGATGCTGTGTTGGGTGTATGCTCTGCACAAATCCACCAACTTTTAGTATTTGGCAGAGTTCATATGTACAGTATATAAACATGCTATTTAAGTATTATTTGTTTTAATGGTGACTGACACCAGCTATTGATACTGGCTCTAGCCAGCAGCGTATTGTATTAGTTTAACACAGAGTGTGAGTAGAGGAAAACAGCTAGCTTACCTCTGTCCAAGTTACCAAAATCCTCCGACCAGAGATATGAATCCATCCAGAATCATTAAAGAATAAAGCAGCTCCACTGATATCAGGAAAACTGATGTATTATAACATGATGACAGTGACATTAATCCTGCTGTATGGTGGACAGAAACGTTTAACCGTATATGACTGAAATGAGAAATAACATTTGTGAAATGATAGAAACAATATAATGGAGTCTGGTCATGTAAAGATAATTATTAAACAATGTCAAGACAAGTCTGTGTAATCATAATGATGCTGGAGATTACTACTGTATGGGAGCATATGTGGGCCTGTACACACAGTGACATAGAGTCGTACTCTGATTTCAAATTACACTGTGTATAGATTGCTTTGTTGCTGCTTGTGACCTGTTGCAGGAGACTCTGATATGCACCACTGCTCATCAGAACACAGCACAGTCATACAAAGCACAAAGACAACTTATATAGTAGAAACTTCCCAGTTTTTCCCAGTCAAAGGAGAAATGAAACTCAAATTTTTAATGTCTCTGACATGAAAAGTCAGACTTTGTGCTGTTCTACAGCTCTAGATGTTTGCACTCAATCTTTCTCAGTATGATGATGGTGACTTGGATTATAAATTAATGCAGAAGAAGAAGAAAAATCATTTGACTTTTAACACTACTGCGCTGTACCTTTTTGACACAAATGCAGAATGCATGGTGGATGTGTTTCTGATGTATACTATATGATATTAAAAATACTCAGAAAGTTGACCTTTACAAACTATGTACATCACATGTATAGAAGTATCGAGTATAACCTATAATCTTCAGTAATTACAAGCAAGACTGATCTGTGGCTGAACATGCAGGTCATGATTTATGCTATAGGAGCAGAGCCTTTTTGCTGCTGTCCTTACATCTGTGTGTTTTTCTATTGTCCCAATAAATGTAGCAGCACTTCATCAGGATGACAAATTATGAAAACAAAAAGTGAAATCCAAGTGAACAAAAACAGTGTCAGTTGTGTTCAACGATGAACAGCAGAAGGCGCCATACACCCATTAATGAGGTGTGGATCAAGAGGTTAAAGGTCAATGTTTTTTGATGCAGAGCCGTACAAAAACCGCCTTCAGTTTGTCTGAAGTGAAAACGGCCTGCTGCAGGTGCAGAGGGTTGATGAAGAGACTGTGATGAGGATAACTGGTCCACTGAACACAACACAAGAGTCATCAAGCAGAACCACAATGAACCTAAATAAAACTGAAACAAACTCACAGACGCTCTTCCATATACAGTTTGAAACTTATATTCTTGTCAGTTAATTCAATGTCTTTAGGAGAAAGCTAGAAAGTTAAATTCATGTTGGACTATAGCCACTGATATCAAAAACACTTTAACAGTGTCTCAATCTAACAACAGCCCAAAAAAAGATTTCCAATTTATTACTCTTCATTCTAAAAATAAAAATTATTTCAGACTAAATATGTAGTATTTAATATTAAAATGTCACAAAGTGATAAAAATACAACCATCTCCTGTACTATCAGATATAGTATAACATCAGTTATGATACTGAGATGATCAAGAAAGTATTTTTCATCATGAATATATTTTAAAAGAAACACACAGACACTGACTCATTATAATCCACAGTCTTATTTAATGATGGTTTAATGTTCATGTCACATTTTTGATGGATGAATATTTTAAAATTCAGTTTAATTTGAAAAGTAAAGAGCATAAAGAAGAACATGCAGAAGATCAGTATTAGAAAGCAACATGCACACTAAAACACTGAGTCGAGAGCTGTGAAACTTGCAGAAATATGTGAACAGAGGAGATCTGTAGCTTCATCAAGATCTCTATGAAAGAAGCAGCATCATTTCCAGACAGGAAGTGTTGCTGAAGCTCTACTCTGAGCAGCTGTCAGGGTCCAGGGTTTGAGTGACAGGGCTCTGTCCATTCAGACTGGCCTCACAGACCACTGAGCCCGTCTTCTTCCACTGGTCTGCAGTGAGGCTCAGGGTGCTGCTCCAGCTGTAGCGGCCGTCACTCCCCAGGACCTCCGGGCTGTTTGACACCCCTGAGGAGCTGCTGCTGCCCCCCACCTTCCAGCCCAGACTCCAGGTTGAGGGGCTGCCCCCGCTGGCCAGACACACCAGTGTGGCCTTGCCCTGCTGCAGCTCCTCTCTGGAGGGGGGGAGGACGGTCAGGGTGGGCCGCACCACACCCACTGGAGGAGAGAGAGGGGGGAGAAAAGACAAAGTAATGAGAGTGAAGGCTTGGTAATAAAGAAAAATGACATACTGCTAATTTCTTATATTTGATCAAATAAAACAGAATAACTTGTGCTGCTGTTGTTCTTCTGTTTGAACTGACAGAGCTGAAACACTCATGTGAATACAGTTAAAACGTTTGTCATCTGTCTCTTTCACTTCCTTTTCACTACATGTAAAACGAATGAAGCGTGAGCGCAAAGATAAGCTGCATTTACTGATAAAATCATATTTGTGTTGAACAGGAATCAGATTTTAAATGTAAAAACAGTCTGAATGCTAAAAATAATTAAATTAGAACTTAAAATATTTTGTTATTTTTGGAGCATTAAAAGTTTTACTTGACCAAATGTTACTTTTAAACATTTTTAAGAAGAAAAATTGAAAGTTATGCATAAAAAATATGAAATAGAAAACAGACAAAGTTATTTTCAGTTGAAATGTAATTATTCACAATACTGAATAAATATTGATTTAAGTTTCCTGTCAGATTGTGAGATCAGCCTTGTTTGATAAAATACCAAAAAATATCAACAACTTACAAACACTGAACCTGATCAGAGTCTGATTCAATATTTAATCAAAGTTATATTTGCTATATGTTGTATAAAATAAAATCTTTGGTACTTACAGTTAACGACGAGTTTGGTTCCTCCACCAAAAGTCACCCACAGTGATACAAACTCATTAAGTGGCCGTACAAAAACCTCCTGCACTGTGAACAAGCATCTATCCACTGAAACAACTCTCTGATTTTACTAATAACACAGAAACATTTATAATTTATTGAATCTACAAAGATTCCTTAATGACATGAATTCAAATTATTTCATAAATGAAGATTATTTCTTTAGTTTTTCTTTAGTTTTCTACACCGGACAGAGAAACGATTACAGTCTCCATGAAACAAAGTCTGTTTTTTCACAGTTTTATATCAGTTGATACATGGTTAAATGAACATGATGCTTTTTAATAACAATGATTTACAAAGTGTTGTTAAGTAGAAGTGAAATATGTTATTTATCTACAGTTAAACACTGTAAGTAAATGAAAGGCAGACAAACAGACATATCATACCAACCACAGTGGACACAAACTCATCCTTAAATCTTCATCTTCACTTGCAATCAAAATATTTGCTTGTATTCCATAAAGATCATAGATGGTGTAAATCCAAGCAGTATTCCTCCTGATTTTGTGTCCCACGTTGCCTTCAGTGTGTTGAGAGCAGAGAAATCATTTCCATAGAGAGGAGGCTTTGCATCGTCAGCTGATCCTCCAGTGAACTGAGAAGGTTTATAGTCGTGTGAGTTCAACACTGCAGGACTCAGATCTGTCAGTCAACACAGCAGAAACCACAACCACCATGACTCTCATCACCATCCTCATCTGGACGCTGGCCTGCTGCTGTTTTACAGGTTCATTCACTCAGCAACATTTCAAACATGATGTGCTGCCTTTTCTCTCATTTATTTCTGCTGATAAATGAATGATTTGTTTTTGTCTGCAGGATGCAGCGGTCAGGTGACTTTGACTCAGCCTGCAGTAGTGACATCTACTCCAGGATCCACCGTCACTATCAGCTGTAAGACCAGCCAAGACGTATCCTCAGTTAATATTGAAAATACTGATTATGTATTTCTGTCCTGGTATCAACAGAAATCTGGACAGTCTCCAAAGCTCTTGATTTATCTTGTGAGCGAACTTGAATCAGGAACACCAGCTCGGTTTAGTGGCAGTGGAAGCAGCTCTGACTTCACTTTGACCATCAGTGGAGTTCAGGCTGAAGATGCAGCAGTTTATTACTGCCAGAGTGCCCATGAAATAAACAGTGCTGTTGTGTTCACACAGTGATTTATGGCCGTACAAAAACCTCCCTCAGTCAGACTGCAGAGACACTGAGTTGTTACAGCAGGAACCGACTGCAGCTGCTGAAGAGGAAGAGACTCTGACACAGACCACTGAACACAGAGCTGACAGTAACCTCACCAAGCACAAACTACACATTCACACTGATATACTGCCATATTTTATGGTGACGAGAAAAACATAACTCTAGCATTATTTAAAAAATGCTATGGTCGCCATATTTTTTGCTAAATTTTCATGGATCAATTTGAAAGAATTGATGCCTTCAAACAAAATGAATTAAATTATTTAAATTACTACACAACTGTTGACACATTCTCCACCTGTACCGGGACATTCGGTCCATTTTTACCATCTAATAATGATCATGCATTGAGAAAACTGTGTTTTCCTAACAGGACAATTAAAGTTCTGTCAATTATTTATTTTTGTATTCAACAATTTATATGAGTGAAATATTGTTCATTATTTCCAGTTGATTTCAACTTTCCAACAGACAGGTTTGTCAGCAGGTCAACTTGTGTCGAGTCCAAGTTCAGACGAGCAATTAAACATGTCTGCAAATCTGACGTCACCTCGGTCACATGTCACGTCAGCACGTGTATTTGTGTGATGGAGATGATACACTGTAAAATGATTTAGTGTGTGTACAGCAGGTGTTTCCATCGATAAGTGAAGTGTGTGATCTTTGATTGTCTCAGCAGAGTGACAGTAACTCCTCATGTGTCACATTCACACTGCCGGGTCACTACAGTTCACACCAATTTGACCCAGAGCACAATTAAGAGGTTCAACCCAGAATGAACCACACTGACATAGTTGCATCTGTCAACCTCTCCACTGCAGCTGAAGTTAAAATAATTTGGAATATTTCAGCTTTTTAATCAAGTTGAAGACATTTCCCCTCACGTTTTTATGCTTAAATAAAAAGAAATGCACAAAAACAGTTGGATGGAAACATGAGAGTTTGGAAATGCACTGAAGGAAATGTCAAAAATCTTATTATAACATAAACTTTTCATGTTATATCGTGATACTGATCCGTTTATTTTTCTAGCATGACAGCAATATGCTTTCATAATTCAGAGACCTGGACAGGCTCCCAAACTTCTTATATATTCAGCATCAGCTTTAAACTCAGGAACTCAGATTCAGTCTCATGTCTATATGAAATTATTGTGAAGCTGAACTGTCAGCAGAGGGCAGCCTGCATCTATTTAGGAGCACAAGTCAGTAACAGTCAGAGAGATGAGGAACAGAAAGTCTAAAGTTTCTACATGTGTTTAATCAGTCCACAGGGGGATGTAGCCCATATCTTCTCCACCTCATCTCTCCCTTACAGTTTCACAAATATATTTTGCATAATATCACAGAAACATTTATATATTTATTAAATCTACAAAGATTTCTTAATGATATAGTTTTGAATTATTTCATGAATTCAGAGTATTTATTTAATTTTGCTTTAGTTTTCTACACCGGACAGAGAAACGATTACAGTCTCCATGAAACAAAGTCTGTTTTTTCACAGTTTTATATCAGTTGATACATGGTTAAATGAACATGATGCTTTTTAATAACAATGATTTACAAACTGTTGTTAAGTAGAAGTGAAATATGTTATTTATCTACAGTTAAACACTGTAAGTAAATGAAAGGCAGACAAACAGACATATCATACCAACCACAGTGGACACAAACTCATACTTAAATCTTCATCTTCACTTGTAATCAAAATATTTGCTTGTATTCCATAAAGATCATAGATGGTGTAAATCCAAGCAGTATTCCTCCTGATTTTGTGTCCCACGTTGCCTTCAGTGTGTTGAGAGCAGAGAAATCATTTCCATAGAGAGGAGGCTTTGCATCGTCAGCTGATCCTCCAGTGAACTGAGAAGGTTTATAGTCGTGTGAGTTCAACACTGCAGGACTCAGATCTGTCAGTCAACACAGCAGAAACCACAACCACCATGACTCTCATCACCATCCTCATCTGGACGCTGGCCTGCTGCTGTTTTACAGGTTCATTCACTCAGCAACATTTCAAACATGATGTGCTGCCTTTTCTCTCATTTATTTCTGCTGATAAATGAATGATTTGTTTTTGTCTGCAGGATGCAGCGGTCAGGTGACTGTGACTCAGCCTGCAGCAGTGACATCTACTCCAGGATCCACTGTCACTATCAGCTGTAAGACCAGCCAAGCTGTTTACACCTCTAGTTCGTATGGTCAATGTATGTTCTGGTATCAACAGAAATCTGGACAGACTCCAAAGCTCCTGATAAAATTTGCAAGCACACTTGCATCAGGAACACCAGCTCGGTTTAGTGGCAGTGGAAGAAGCTCTGACTTCACTTTGACCATCAGTGGAGTTCAGGCTGAAGATGCAGCAGTTTATTACTGTCAGAGTTACCATAGTGGTTATGTGTTCACACAGTGATTTATGGCCGTACAAAAACCTCCCTCAGTCAGACTGCAGAGACACTGAGCTGTTACAGCAGGAACCGACTGCAGCTGCTGAAGAGGAAGAGACTCTGACACAGACCACTGAACACAGAGCTGACAGTAACCTCACCAAGCACAAACTACACATTCACACTGATATATTAATATTAGTAATATTCATATTATTGTTTGTCTATGTTTGTTTGACACCACATCATGTTCTGTTCATGTTACATTTACAAATGTTGCCTGATCACATATTCAGTCATGATTTCTTGCAAACTAAAGATTAAGTTCAGATGACTGTCCACCGTACTATTAAGTTTTCTTTACTACTATGTAACATGACTTTCATTAGCAGTTTAAAAAGTAGAGATATTAATATTTACATGATCGATTCAACTCTCTTAATTTTCCACAGAGAGGAGTATCAGTTGAAGTTATAAAACCATTTAATTTCTTACTTCTCTTCATGAGAGAAAAGAACAAACACTTCATCAAGTTATTTATCACTTCAAGCTTTATTCTCAAAAACATGGACATGACAGTTATTAAGCACACTCACATCTAGCTGCTGAGCTACACACATTACTCTCTAAGTTGCTGTTGTCCAACACTTTACAGCAGTGTTGTTCTCTGTCACACAAAGCTTTAGTTTCCTCTACAAACATTAAAACTCAGATTGATCAGAGCAGCAGGTGTGTTCCTCCTGCTCCCCCAACACAGAGCTCCTGTCCTGGGCTTCAGCCAGCCCCTCTAGCCCTCACACTGGTTCCTGCGGAGGGACTGGATCTGGCTGCTGTCATGATGGAGGACCCTGCAGGAGTACAGCTCTCCTTTCATCCAGCTCTCCTGGCTCAGACTCAGGGTGCTGCTGCTGCTGTAACGTCCGCTCTTCTCCTCCTCCTCTGAGCTGCTCACGACCCCCTCTGTCACCTCTGTGCCGTCCACCTCCCAGCTCACCACGGCTCCCTGAGGAGAGTAGCCGGTCAGCAGGCAGGCCAACGTGGCCGAGCCCTTAGAGAGCTGCTCAGAGGAGGGGGGAAGCAGAGAGACTGAGGGTCTGACCATGGGGCCAGCTGGAGGGGAGAGCAGAGACACACACGGAGCAGATTAACTTCTACTGTAGGACAGACAGCTGAACAAGAGACACTTATGACACATGACAGAGGTCAACACGACTGTGGATCAGCTGTGTGCATGATACTGTGATCAGACAGACGAGAGGAGGTGACAAATTCAGATTTTAAACAACATTTAACATTGTTTACACATTGTTTATTTAACAGTTTACAAACTGGTAAATAAACACAATGTTTCTAAATATTTTATGCTGTATTTGTAAAACTGTGTGTGTGAAACACATGATAGAAAATTACCAACCACTCCTACAACAACATATGTTGTTAATCCTCAACTGTATTTCTGAAATATTTGCTTGTATTCCATAAAGATCATAGATGGTGTAAATCCAAGCAGTATTCCTCCTGATTTTGTGTCCCACGTTGCCTTCAGTGTGTTGAGAGCAGAGAAATCATTTCCATAGAGAGGAGGCTTTGCATCGTCAGCTGATCCTCCAGTGAACTGAGAAGGTTTATAGTCGTGTGAGTTCAACACTGCAGGACTCAGATCTGTCAGTCAACACAGCAGAAACCACAACCACCATGACTCTCATCACCATCCTCATCTGGACGCTGGCCTGCTGCTGTTTTACAGGTTCATTCACTCAGCAACATTTCAAACATGATGTGCTGCCTTTTCTCTCATTTATTTCTGCTGATAAATGAATGATTTGTTTTTGTCTGCAGGATGCAGCGGTCAGGTGACTGTGACTCAGCCTGCAGCAGTGACATTTACTCCAGGATCCACTGTCACTATCAGCTGTAAGACCAGCCAAGCTGTTTACAGCAATAGTTGGAATGGTCATTATTTGTTCTGGTATCAACAGAAATCTGGACAGACTCCAAAGCTCCTGATAAAATTTGCGAGCACACGTGTATCAGGAACACCAGCTCGGTTTAGTGGCAGTGGAAGCAGCTCTGACTTCACTTTGACCATCAGTGGAGTTCAGGCTGAAGATGCAGCAGTTTATTACTGTCAGAGTTACCATAGTGGTAATGTGTTCACACAGTGATTTATGGCCGTACAAAAACCTCCCTCAGTCAGACTGCAGAGACACTGAGCTGTTACAGCAGGAACCGACTGCAGCTGCTGAAGAGGAAGAGACTCTGACACAGACCACTGAACACAGAGCTGACAGTAACCTCACCAAGCACAAACTACACATTCACACTGATATATCTGTATATCTTATATTTGTTATATATTGAATCTTCATTCCATGTGAAACATTGTTTGATTATTATTAAACCTTTATTTAACCAGGAAAAGTCCCATTGAGATTAAAAATCCCTTTTTCAAGGGAGTCCTGGCCAAGACAGAACAGCAGCACAAACGAAGAACAAGTCAAACCAAAACAGATACAAGACACACAGATAATATTACAACACATAGTGGTCTAAAAAATGAAAATGCTAAAAGTACAATACAAGTCATGAAATCAACAACAACAACAACAACATCAGCTAAAACAACAACATCTGGATGATTCATTCTCTTTCTCTTTCAATGTGGATTTAAAAGCATTCAAAGAGATCAGATCTTTGAGTTTTAAAACATTCTGTAAGATATTCCAGTCAGCGGGTGCTGAGTACCCAAACGCCCTCTTCCCTAGCTCAGTACGAACATTTGGTAACGATAAGACATAAAACTCTCTAGAACGCAGCGAATATTGTCCATCACGTTTTTTAGAAAAAAAAGAACAGAGGTATGTTGGGAGCAACCCGAGAATTGCCTTGTATATAAAAATATACCAGTGAGTACGTCTGCGGGCTGGTAAACAAGGCCATCCCACCCGAGCATAAAGCTCACAGTGGTGAGTCAGGGCGTTACAATTTGTTATGAACCTGAGTGCAGCATGATAAGCTGTGTCAATCAGTTTCAATGCCTGCGCAGGGGCACGCATGTACACAAGATCCCCATAGTCAAGAATAGGCAAAAATGTTGCCGCAACAAGTCTCTTTTTTACATTGAAAGAAAAACACAACTTGTTTCTAAAATAGAAACTTAACTTCAGCCTCAGTTTTTTAACCAGGCATTGTACGTGCAGCTTAAAAGTCAGGGAATCATCGATTAGGATGCCTCGATATTAATAGGAGTTAACTCTAATACTTCTTCCTTCAAGAGTAGACCACTGAAGGAATATTCAGTGGTCTACTCTTGACATTTGAAAATAACATGCACTTGTTTTTTTCTGCATTAAGAACAAGTTTTAAATCAGACAAACTTTTCTGCACAACATTAAATGCACATTGCAAGTGGTCAGCAGCTTTAGCGAGAGTTGGCGCACTGCAATAAATAACTGTGTCATCATCATATAAATGAAAATTGGCATCCTTCACATCTTCACCCAAATTATTTATAAAAATGGTAAAAAAAGAAGTGGGCCAAGTACAGAGCCCTGAGGAACACCCTTACAAACAGGCAGAACATCAGAGCACTGACCACCAAAACTGACACACTGTCAGTAAGGTAGTTTGAAAACAAACCAACAGGTTTCTCTGACGGGCCAATATCAAAAAGCCTCTGTTTGGGGACAAAGTGATCTACTGTATCAAAAGCCTTGGCTAGATCAATAAAAAGAGATTCACAGTGTTTTTTATCAAGTGCTAAGGAAATATCATTTACCACCTTTAGAGCTGCCGTAATGATACTGTGATTTTTACTAAACCCTGACTGAAACGGCTGAAACTGTTGATAAACAACAGTCCATGATGTTAATTTTCCACAGTAAAATTTAAAAAAAAATCAGAATACTTTGCAAAACCCAAATACAGATGATTCTGGGACACAACATCAGTGATGTTACTTGAGGTCATTAGGTCTTTAGGCGACCCAGTCCAGGTTGATCAGATCCTGACTTGTATCCCAGCAGCATTGGTCCACAGATCACCTCTCCTGATCTGTAGCAAGCTTGAGGCCCTCTCAGCAGCCTCTGTGGTGGACTCTATGGCTTTTTTCTACACAGCCCCAGAGATGCTATGTTGGGTGTATGTTCTGCACAAATCCACCAACTTTTGATACTTGGAACAATTTATATGTACAGTATATAAACATGCTATTTACAAGTATTATTTGTGGAGTTGTTTGTGTTGTTGTGAAGTCTCATCTTCACTGTGAGGCTGACAGACAAGCGGTGGAGACGTCAGGTTTTTTAACAGATTAGATAAACTGAAAATGAAATAGTGAGTTTTGGAGGAGTTGCAGATGCTTTAGGGACAAGCTAGCTGTTTCCTCCTGTTCCCAGTCATGATGCTAAGCTAAGCTAACTGCATCCTGGCTTTAACTTTATTTCATGAATTTACCATGAGATATGAATCCATCCAGAATCATTAAAGAATAAAGCAGCTCCATTGATATGAGGAAAACTGATGTATTATAACATGATGACAGTGACATTAATCCTGCTGTATGGTGGACAGAAACGTTTAACCGTGTATGACTGAAATGAGAAATAACATTTGTGAAATGATAGAAACAATATAATGGAGTCTGGTCATGTAAAGATAATTATTAAACAATGTCAAGACAAGTCTGTGTAATCATAATGATGCTGGAGATTATTACTGTATGGGAGCATATGTGGGCCTGTGCACACAGTGACATAGAGTGGTACTCTGATTTCAAATTACACTGTGTATAGATTGCTTTGTTGCTGCTTGTGACCTGTTGCAGGAGATTCTGATATGCACCACTGCTCATCAGAACACAGCACAGTCATACAAAGCACAAACACAACTTATATAGTAGAAACTTCCCAGTTTTTCCCAGTCAAAGGAGAAATGAAACTCAAATTTTTAATGTCTCTGACATGAAAAGTCAGACTTTGTGCTGTTTTACAGCTGTAGATGTTTGCACTCAATCTTTCTCAGTATGATGATGTGACTTGGATTATAAATTGATGCAGAAGAAGAAGGAATCATTTGACTTTTAACACTACTGCGCTGTAACATTTTGACACAAATGCAGAATGCATGGTGGATGTGTTTCTGATGTATACTATATGATATTAAAAATACTCAGAAAGTTGACCTTTACAAACTATGTACATCACATGTATAGAAGTATCGAGTATAACCTATAATCTTCTGTAATTACCAGCAAGACTGATCTATGGCTGAACATGCAGGTCATGATTTATGCTATAGGAGCAGAGCCTTTTTGCTGCTGTCCTTACATCTGTGTGTTTTTCTATTGTCCCAATAAATGTAGCAGCACTTCATCAGGATGACAAATTATGAAAACAAAAAGGGAAATCCAAGTGAACAAAAACAGTGTCAGTTGTGTTCAACGATGAACAGCAGAAGGCGCCATACACACATTAATGAGGTGTGGATCAAGAGGTTAAAGGTCAATGTTTTTTGATGGACTCTGAATGGCTGAATGATCCTCAAGATGATGAACTGTCACTCCACCTCTCCTCTGCTTTTTCTGTTTCACATGAACAGGTGTGTGTTTGCCTTCTTAAATATATTTTGCATGACTTTTCTGCATCACTGCTCCTCAGAGTTTAAGTTCTCATGTCACAGAGAGTCTGAACTGTTTCCATGCACTCACACTGAAAACTGCATCAGGATGAAGTCGCCAGTAACTCTGATTGTCATGTTGGGTTTTCTGAGTCAGGGTGAGAAGTTTTGAAAATGTTTGGTGTAAATCCAGTTGGTTCTCTCCCTTTTACTTTTTTTTTCAAAATGTTTATTGTTGTCGTCTTTTAAAAGCTGAACTGCTGTTTCAGACGCTTTAAACATTTCTTCTCATGATTTGTCATTTCTCATTTCAGAGTCTTCTGCCAACAAGTTCCTGACTCAGACTGACAAATCCAAGTCTGTTAGTCCTGGAGGGACTGTGAGCATCAGCGCCACAGGGAGTTCAGATATTGGTGCTGATCTGAGTTGGTACCTTCAGAAACCTGGACAGGCTCCCAAACTTCTTATATACAAGGCATCAACTCTAAACTCAGGAACTCCGTCTCGATTCAGTGGCAGTAGATCTGGTTCTCAGTACACTCTGCTCATCAGTGGTGTTCAGGCTGAAGATGCTGGAGATTACTACTGTATGGGTAACCATGGTGATGGAACGTTCACACAGTGATTTAGAGCCGTACAAAAACCTCCTTCAGTTTGTCTGAAGTGAAAACGGCCTGCTGCAGGTGCAGGGGGTTGATGAAGAGACTGTGATGAGGATAACTGGTCCAGTGAACACAACACAAGAGTCATCAAGCAGAACCACAATGAACCTAAATAAAACTGAAACAAACTCACAGACGCTCTTCCATATACAGTTTGAAACTTATATTCTTGTCAGTTAATTCAATGTCTTTAGGAGAAAGCTAGAAAGTTAAATTCATGTTGGACTATAGCCACTGATATCAAAAACACTTTAACAGTGTCTCAATCTAACAACAGCCCAAAGATGTCCAATTTATTATTCTTCATTCTGAAAATACAAATTATTTCAGACTAAATATGTAGTATTTTATATTAAAATGTCACAAAGTGATAAAAATACAACCATCTCCTGTACTATCAGATATAGTATAACATCAGTTATGATACTGAGATGATCAAGAAAGTATTTTTCATCATGAATATATTTTAAAAGAAACACACAGACACTGACTCATTATAATCCACAGTCTTATTTAATGATGGTTTAATGTTCATGTCACATTTTTGATGGATGAATATTTTAAAATTCAGTTTGATCTGAAAAGTAAAGAGCATAAAGAAGAACATGCAGAAGATCAGTATTAGAAAGGAACATGCACACTAAAACACTGAGTCGAGAGCTGTGAAACTTGCAGAAATATGTGAACAGAGGAGATCTGTAGCTTCATCAAGATCTCTATGAAAGAAGCAGCATCATTTCCAGACAGGAAGTGTTGCTGAAGCTCTACTCTGAGCAGCTGTCAGGGTCCAGGGTTTGAGTGACAGGGCTCTGTCCATTCAGACTGGCCTCACAGACCACTGAGCCCGCCTTCTTCCACTGGTCTGCAGGGAGGCTCAGGGTGCTGCTCCAGCTGTAGCGGCCGTCGCTCCCCAGGACATCCGGGCTGTTTGACACCCCTGAGGAGCTGCTGCTGCCCCCCACCTTCCAGCCCAGACTCCAGGTTGAGGGGCGGCCCCCGTCGGCCAGACACACCAGTGTGGCACTGCCCTGCTGCAGCTCCTCACTGGAGGGGGGGAGGACGGTCAGGGTGGGCCGCACCACACCCACTGGAGGAGAGAGAGGGGGGAGAAAAGACAAAGTAATGAGAGTGAAGGCTTGGTAATAAAGAAAAATGACATACTGCTAATTTCTTATATTTGATCAAATAAAACAGAATAACTTGTGCTGCTGTTGTTCTTCTGTTTGAACTGACAGAGCTGAAACACTCATGTGAATACAGTTAAAACGTTTGTCATCTGTCTCTTTCACTTCCTTTTCACTACATGTAAAACGAATGAAGCGTGAGCGCAAAGATAAGCTGCATTTACTGATAAAATCATATTTGTGTTGAACAGGAATCAGATTTTAAATGTAAAAACAGTCTGAATGCTAAAAAAAATTAAATTAGTTATATAAATTTTCTTATTTTTGGAGCATTAAAAGTTTTACTTGACCAAATGTTACTTTTAAACATTTTTAAGAAGAGAAAAATTGAAAGTTATCATAAAAATATGAAATAGAAAACAGACAAAGTTATTTTCAGTTGAAATGTAATTATTCACAATACTGAATAAATATTGATTTAAGTTTCCTGTCAGATTGTGAGATCAGCCTTGTTTGATAAAATAACAAAAAATATTAACAACTTACAAACACTGAACCTGATCAGAGTCTGATTCAATATTTAATCAAAGTTATATTCGCTATATGTTGTATAAAATGAAATCTTTGGTACTTACAGTTAACGACGAGTTTGGTTCCTCCACCAAAAGTCCACCACAGTGATACAAACTCATTAAGTGGCCGTACAAAAACCTCCTGCACTGTGAACAAGCATCTATCCACTGAAACAACTCTCTGATTTTACTAATAACACAGAAACATTTATAATTTATTGACTCTACAAAGATTTCTTAATGATATGAATAAAAATAATTTCATAAATGAAGTTTATTTCTTTAATTTTTCTTTAGTTTTCTACACCGGACAGAGAAACGATTACAGTCTCCATGAAACAAAGTCTGTTTTTTCACAGTTTTATATCAGTTGATACATGGTTAAATGAACATGATGCTTTTTAATAACAATGATTTACAAACTGTTGTTAAGTAGAAGTGAAATATGTTATTTATCTGCAGTTAAACACTGTAAGTAAATGAAAGGCAGACAAACAGACATATCATACCAACCACAGTGGACACAAACTCATCCTTAAATCTTCATCTTCACTTGTAATCAAAATATTTGCTTGTATTCCATAAAGATCATAGATGGTGTAAATCCAAGCAGTATTCCTCCTGATTTTGTGTCCCACGTTGCCTTCAGTGTGTTGAGAGCAGAGAAATCATTTCCATAGAGAGGAGGCTTTGCATCGTCAGCTGATCCTCCAGTGAACTGAGAAGGTTTATAGTCGTGTGAGTTCAACACAGCAGGACTCAGATCTGTCAGTCAACACAGCAGAAACCACAACCACCATGACTCTCATCACCATCCTCATCTGGACGCTGGCCTGCTGCTGTTTTACAGGTTCATTCACTCAGCAACATTTCAAACATGATGTGCTGCCTTTTCTCTCATTTATTTCTGCTGATAAATGAATGATTTGTTTTTGTCTGCAGGATGCAGCGGTCAGGTGACTGTGACTCAGCCTGCAGTAGAGACATCTACTCCAGGATCCACTGTCACTATCAGATGTAAGACCAGCAGAGCTGTTTACAGCGACAGTTCGTATGGTCATTATTTGCACTGGTATCAACAGAAATCTGGACAGCCTCCAAAACTCCTGATAAGACATGCGAGCACACTTGAATCAGGAATACCAGCTCGGTTTAGTGGCAGTGGAAGCAGCTCTGACTTCACTTTGACCATCAGTGGAGTTCAGGCTGAAGATGCAGCAGTTTATTACTGTAAGAGTCGCCATTACATAAACAGTGCTTGGGTGTTCACACAGTGATTTATGGCCGTACAAAAACCTCCCTCAGTCAGACTGCAGAGACACTGAGCTGTTACAGCAGGAACCGACTGCAGCTGCTGAAGAGGAAGAGACTCTGACACAGACCACTGAACACAGAGCTGACAGTAACCTCACCAAGCACAAACATATAGATTCACACTAATATACAGTGGTGCCCAAAATTATTAGAACACTTGGTATACTTAAGAGATTTCAGTTGTTTTTGTTGAACTGGTCATAAAATACCCATAAAATGATTGAAATATCTACAATGTCATCATTAGGTCATTTTCCTTAAAAAAAGAAACAACAACAAAAAAATAAACTAGACCTCTGTCTTAAGATGCAGTCCAAGAACTGTAAAGTACACTTTAGACCGCCATGATGCCACCAATTCACACCAGAACCAAAATGGAAGAGGTAGAAAAAAGAAACTTTCAGAGAGACAAGTGAAGCATCTCAAAATTTTAAGTTTTAAGGACCGAAGAAAGACCTCACGAGAACTGTGTGACAAGATCAACGCCACAATGACTAATGGTGCAACAGTGTCTTCAAGAACTGTGCATCAGAAACTGGGTGAACAAGGACTTGTTGGCAGAATTGCAGCAAAGAAACCATTACGGAAAGAGAAACATAGAGTGAAACACCTGAAATTAGCAAAAGAACACAAGAAGTGGTCAAAGGAAGATTGGTATGAAGTGTTGTGGACTGATGAGTCCAAGTTTGATTGGCAACAAGTGAAGAGTGTATGTTGGATGAAGGGAGGGGGAGAGATATAAAAATGAGTGTCTCTTGCCAACAGTTAAACATGGAGGGGTAGTATTATGATGCGGGGTGCCATTTGAGCCTCAGGAACAGGTGACTTAGTGAAAATTGATGGCATCATGGATAAGAAAGTATACTACAATATTCTGGTGAGACACAGTATAGCATCTGGGAGTTATCTTATTAGGCCTGGATTTATTTTCCAAGAGGACAATGAGCATAAACATTCTTCTAACTATTGTCTGAACTACCTGTGACAGAAGGAATCTGCTGAAACATTCAAAATGATGGACTGGCTCCCTCAAAGTCCGGACCTCAACCCCATAGAGCAAATTAAACTGGATAGATCTGTTGTACATTCAAAGGAAAGCCTTCGGCTTGAGTTGCAGAAGGCATGGGATAACATTAGTGTTGAAGTTCTCAGGAAATATATTGACACAATGCCAGAGAGATGTGCTGCTTTAATTGCTGCAAAAGGTGGACATACCAAATATTAAAGTTAAAAGTGGATAAAATCAGTAGGACTCACTTCATCTGATATTTGTTGTGCTCAGAGTAACCATCTGCATGTTTCATGAACATTATGAAATTAAATCATGTTGTGGAGGCTAAAAAAAAGGTCATTATTTTCAGATCTGCCAGGTGTTCTAATAATTTTGGCCACCATTGTACATATTTTCCATTTTTATGCACTTGTTTATTCTATGTCAAAAAGTTTGAAACTAATATTGTCATGACATCACTTTCCATAGAAACACAAATACACATACCTTGAGATTAAGTTACATTAATGCTCTGTGCTTGAATGTAAAGTTTATTTTTTGTATCAGCACAGCTGAATCATGTGGATTCAGATATTGATGTGCATGATCATGAAAATAGTCTAGAATTATGAAGCTCCAGAATGAGATCAAGTCATATTTAGGCAGAAATCACCTTTCATTAACTGTATTTGGCCTTCAATCAATTTTTGGCAGGTGAAAACGCCTATTTTGTGTTGTAATGGTCCTTTCAAAGAATTTCAAGCTGTCCTGTGAGCTCAGATCTTTATATTATGAAGCTAATGAATGAGATCAAGTCATATTTAGGCAGAAATCACCTTTCATTAACTGTATTTGGCCTTCAATCAATTTTTGGCAGGTGAAAACGCCTATTTTGTGTTGTAATGGGCCTTTATACGAATTTCAAGCTGTTCTTTGAGCTCAGATCTTTATATTATGAAGCTCCAGAATGAGATCAAGTCTTATTTAGGCAGAAATCACCTTTCATTAACTGTATTTGGCCTTCAATCAATTTTTGGCAGGTGAAAACGCCTATTTTGTGTTGTAATGGGCCTTTAAGCGAATTTCAAGCTGTCCTGTGAGCTCAGATCTTTATATTATGAAGCTCCAGAATGAGATCAAGTCACATTTAGGCAGAAATCACCTTTCATTAACTGTATTTGGCCTTCAATCAATTTTTGGCAGGGGAAAAGGCCTATTTTGTGTTGTAATGGGCCTTTATAAGAATTTCAAGCTGTTCTGTGAGCTCTAGTGTTTACATTATGAAGCTCCAGAAGGAGATCAAGTCATATTTAGGCAGAAATTACCTTTCATTAACTGTATTTCGCCTTCAATCAATTTTTGGCAGGTGAAAATACTCATTTTGTGTTGTAATGGTCCTTTAAAAGAATTTCAAGCTGTCCTGTGAGCTCAGATTTTTATATTATGAAGCTCCAAAATGAGATCAAGTCATATTTAATCAGAAATCACCTTTGAGTAACTGTATTTGGCCTTCAATCAATTTTTGGCAGGTGAAAATACCCATTTTGTGTTGTAATGGTCCTTTAAAAGAATTTCAAGCTGTCCTGTGAGCTCAGATCTTTATATTATGAAGCTCCAGAATGAGATCAAGTCATATTTAGGCAGAAATCGTATGGTTACATTGTAACCTTGGTTCTCTGAGTGAAGAGACTATCTCTCCACTCCGTTACATATTCCATATGTACGGGGAATGACCCCCCTGCAGGTCAGGGTACGTGGATACTTCTTTAAGACACACCGGCTTGCCCGGCCACGCCCTCAGGTTAACCTATAAAGCACCTGTGCTGGCGTGGAATCAGTGATAGTTTGATCGAACCTTGTCTCCGAGCGGCCCTAGGAGCTGGAGAGATAGTCTCTTCACTCAGAGAACCAAGGTTACAATGTAACCATACGTTCTCTATCGTCTCGAGACTATCTCTCCACTCCGTTACATATTCCATATGTACGGGGTAGATCTTTAAGACACCCCGTGAGGAGACGGTGCAGCCCATAAGTCCAACCACGAACGTGCAGCAAATGAACTATTTACAAATGTGCATCATTCACAGACCAACCAGGTCAGGTCCTGGCAAGACACAAGGACAAGCCTGAGAGGCAGAGGGCCGCACGGGTCAATCTGCAAGACCGACCCCAGAAACACAGAAAAAGGCCGTACAAGGCATGAAGACCATTTCCTGTGAGGGACAACTCAGACCGACCCGCAGATGCTGAGCCGATCGAGGGACACGAGAAGGTGGGAAAGAGGCACAGTCCAGTTGCCTATTAACAAGTCCCACCCAGCTCCCGTTCCATGAAGGAAGGGCTGGCTGCTATGTTTAAACAGCAAAATCTCAGAAGCATGGACTGAGATGACCATGTGGCTGCTGCGCATATGCAGCAAGAGAGGTTCCTTGTCACAAGACCCACAAGACCGCCACCCCATGAGGTGGGTGTGCCTGAACCCCGGATGGAATGGGCACACACAAGAACAAATGTGTTTGTATGTGAGCACATATGCCTGCTGAACCACCATATGTAACGGGTATAGAATGAACCCAATTGCAGCACAAAGGAACCAATTGAAGAATGAAATAGAGACTTCTGCCGGCCGACAAGGTTTTATTTTCTTTGCAAAGAAAAGGTCAATCAACACGCGAGCAGTCAAGATGAAGAAAGACCCCAAATATGGGGAGACCTAAACATTTATACCTGAGGGACACCCCTTTCACATCCATTTGTCTGCTGCAGGAGTCGGTCCCTCCAGCAAATGTTTCCACACCCTTTGTCTGTTGCAGGCATTGGTGCCGACCCCCTGTTGGTGTGTTTCACACCTGAGGTATCCTGCAGGATCTTGCATTCAGGTGCAAGTTGGGTCTTGGCATCACAATTTACAAAGACAAAAGGGCCTGGTATCTTATGCTAAGAAGGGGGGGGTTGGGTGTCCCTGGTGGCTGAACCAAAAGGAGTTGATTGAATTTACTATTACAAGACGGAGTCAGCGACAGTAGAACAGGCAAGATGGGTCTCCTCTCTGAGCAGGAACTGGCTGAATGCCACCCAGCCACAGGCAGGCAAGGAACAGGGAAACCGGCAGGCAATACTCGTAGTCAGGGACGGAAGGCTGGTGGATTTACCGGGGCAGAGACGTGCAGCAAAGGTCGAAGGCAAGTTGGGTCGATACCAGGTAAGCAGTCCGGGAACAAATGCTGGAGAGTCAGGCATGGGAGCAAAGACAATCTGGCAAAGAGTGAGAGTGGTGAAGCTGCATATATACTGGCTTGATTGGAGATTGTGAGCAGGTGAGAGCAGCAGGTGGAAGCAGTTCAGCTGATGAGGGGTGTGGCTAAGCAGCAGTGCAGGAGAGGGGCAGAGCAGGCTGTGACACCATAACCCGGTAGTATAACCTAGGCCTTGACAGGAGTCTGCCCAAACAACTGGACTCAGCAGATAAAGGGCTGATCAGTCCCCCTGACAGCCTGTGTGCGCTGAATGTGCTCTGTTAAGGCCCTGACCAGGCACAGCATAGGCTGATGCTGCTCTGTCTCCCCATCACCACCAGAAGGAGAGCCTCTCTCAACCGACTGAGACAGGCTCTCCTTGGGACTCGGATAAAGCTTCAGATTTTATGGTTAGGTTCTTTGGGGCGGAGGACTACACTCAGCCCATCTGGTGTAAATCCGCATTAGTAGCACAGCAGCATTGCTGGCACACCAGTCTGTAGTCACTGTGAACAGACAGCGCCTGGACCTCACTCATCCAAACTATGCCTAGTAAAAATGCAGTTCTAAGGGGAAGCCACTTCAAAATGGCAGCCCCAAGGGGCTCAAAGAGAGGATGCCCAAGCACAATAAGAACCATATCCAGACCCCACGGAGTGACTACAGGTCTAGCTCCGTGAACCGCAAGCCTCTGCGCACCCTCAAGGAACTGCGAAGTCGAGGAGCAGCAGCTGCCTCTCACTCAGGGAGTGTTCTCCAACACAACCGCTTCGATGGCCGACACCATACCTCGGAGGGTCGCGGCAGGCTTCACTGCCTCCAGCTGGAACTGCAAGAAAAGCGGGCTGTCTTAGGCTGTGGCTGAGAAGGGATCCGCCTGGTGGGTTCAACACCAAGTGGAACACACCCACCAAAGATAAGAGCAGGCCACCCTAGTGGTGCCTGGGCTTCCGGCATTGTCCTCACTACAGGCACTGGCCAATCTAAAGCCAGGAGCCTGCCCATTTAGGGGCCACTACCGATCCGAACCATGCTGGGAAGGGGTGGAACAGGGTCCCGCCTGCCTGAGACAGAAGGTCTCCACGCTGTGGGAAGGGCAGCAGAGTCACTGAAACCCACAGCTACATTTCTACTTTCTCTTCTTCTCTCTGGAGAAGAGTGAAAGGAGGAAAGCGTAGAGCAGGCCTCGGGTCCAGGCATGCACCAGGGCATGCCACCAATCTTCACAGAGAAGAGTGGACAATATACTGACAGTCTGGAAGCCACTCTGCTCCTTTATTGAGCAAAAGAGGGGGCGAGCCCATCACAGCAGTTTGCCCACTAGCACAGGATGGGGAAACCTAGGCCCCCCTGCCCGTTGATGTAGGCTGTTGTCACTATGCTGTCAGTCCTGACAGCGACATGGTGGGCTCTCAGCCTGGGCAGGGACTGTCGCAGTGCAAGGCTCTTGACTCCAGGACAGTTATGTGCTGGGGGATCCTCAGTCCTCGCCGCCTCATGGGTGCAAGGACTGCATCCATGCATTGGATGGGTGTCCAGGGAGCCAGAGACATGCCGAAAGGCAAGGCGCATTTTCTTTTTTGCAACCGAAGATTATGCCCTCGGAGCCGGACCCCAGAAAAGCCAGTACCTCCATCTGCCAAATGGCTGTGAGGTCGATGGCAGTGAACCAGTCTCCCACAGTGATGGCTTGTCCCTTCCCAGGAGAAACGCTGAGCTCCCTGAGGGTCAGAGTAGGATGAAGCCCCCCTATCCTGCTTGAGGGCCTTTCTCAGGAAACAGTGGGTGGGAAAAATGCGGCCTGGCAATTTCCCATGCGCCACCCGCCTAATAGCTTCCTTCTCTAAGAGGAAAGACAGCTTGGCCTGCAGCCTCTCTGCATGGTGAGTGCCTCCATGGTGGTAACACACGCCATGGGCCCGCCGGCAGCAACCATGCTGCCTGTAATGGGTTTAGCAGAGGGGGCTGGAGTAGTTGATGGGGGGGTACATCAGACCCCTGAGCCCTGGAAGGCAGTCCTCCGCCGTGCTATAGTGGAGGCTACATAAAGCTGCCACTGGGGCCAGAGGTCCCCCAGTGCCCGTGCCGGGACCTCAGGTGCTGGTCGAGGTGCAGGAGTTCCTGCATGCCACGAGCCCCTGGAGCATGCTCTCACCGTTTCCCCTTTCTCTTAGAAAGGCTCCCTGAGGCTTCCTGTGTGCAGCAGTGACTCCCCTGAGCCTGCTGCAACAGCCCAGCTGCATCCGGTCATAAAACTCAGTGGGGGTGCTTTCTCTTCCTTCCTTCCCACCAGCAACTTCAGCGGGCAGTCCCCCCTTAGCCGGAGCTGGGACTGGGACAGCCACGGGTGGCGACTAGCAACCCAGAACGATGCTGGGCTCTGCCTGCCCCTTCATAACAGAGGAGAGGCATGAGGAAGCCGTCTGAAGCACAGCCGCAAAGCTGGACCCCCCCTGAACCTTCCTGCACCTGACTGGACAGGTGACATATGTACAGGGACATACTAGTCCCAGTGTTGGCCAGATGGGAGTGGGGTGAGAGCTGAGTCCTCCGACGGGAGGGACCCCTCCGACACGGAGCAGACAATTTACTCATGGCAGCTGGCGAGTTGAATGGTTTCCCACCAGGTCCTTGAAGCCGGCTAGGACTGCTTGGACAGCGGATCCAGTGCAGTGCACTAGACTGCCAGCTAGACTGCACTCACGACGGGGTACACCAGGCGAGACAGTTCACAAGCTGCGAGTAATACGTTGGTATCAGGGATCACAGCTGCTGCCTGAGCTGGTGTGTTGTACTGCCTTCAACCAACTTCAAGAGTCTGCGTTTACAGGGGGGAGCCTTTGTTAACCAAGCGTGTGAGCTCATGACCGCGAGCAATACGCTGGTATCGGGGAGATGCCAACCCGACCGGCTGGACTATGCTCCCACTGCTTAGCCGACTCCCAAGCCCGCACTTAATGGGGCCCCCCCGAGCGTGTAAGCACACGAACCGTGGCCAATACACTGGTATCAGGGATCAAGACTGTTGACAGCAGTCTGGCTGGAGCTGATTTAGGGAGCACCGAGCGTGTAAGGTCACGAACCGCGAGCAATACACCGGTACCCGGGATGGCAGCCATTGACAACGGCCTAAGCTGGAGGTTTGTACTGCTGCCAGCCGACCTTGGAAGTCTGTGCCTAACAGGGGCCCCACCAGGCGTGTTAGCCCACTAACTATGAGCAATGTGCCGATATGAAGGATCACAGCCTTCGACGTCAGCCTGGGCCTGAGTTTTGTACAGCTGTTAGCCGACTTGGAAAGCCTGCGTTCAAGAGGGGCCCCACTGAGCGTGTTAGCCCACAACCCGTGAGCATTATGCCGCTGTAGGGGAATCACAGCTGTTGATATCGGCCTGGGCTGGAGTTTGGCACTGCTGTTGAAAGTCTGCGCTTTAACAGGGCTCCCACCAAGCACGTTAGCTCACGAGACTGCAAGCAATACACTGGTAACGGGGAGACACCAGCTCAACTGGCTGGGTATGCTGCAGATTGAAACGTCCACGTTCAACAGGGGCTCCACCGAGCGCGTTAGCTCATGATCCATGAGCAATACGCCAAAGGAATCACAACCGTTGATATTTTTGAGTTTTTACACAGCTGTCAGCCGACTTAAATGTCTGCGCTCAGCATGGGTCCCACCAAGTGCGTCAGCTCACGAACCCACAAGCAATACGCTGGTATAGGAAATCACAGCCGCCATAGCCAGGAGCTTGTTACTTGCTTTTCCCAGAAGCACCTCTCTCACACCGCTTTTTTTTTTTTTTTAAGACTATTAGTTTTCTGCCACCAGCAACTGTGCAGAAACTCTTTTTTCCGTCTTTTGACAGTAGACACACCTGCTCTTCTTATCGTGCTCATCCTCTAAAGCAGACGTACTCAACTAGCGGACTCCGATCCGCATGCGGACCCAAACGCAATGTCATCCGGACCGAGACAAAATCTCTCTATAATAAATATTACTATTAAAATTATTATTATTATTTTATCTTCATAGTGTTTCAAGCGAGATTTCATTGCCATGCGATTTCTGGATGTATTTCCGCGTAGCCAATCTCGCGACAAATCAGAAAACTAAATATCAGGTTGTTTATCATCACTATGACAACTCAGTGAAGCTGCGAACATGAGGCCAGCGTGCGAGTCTGTTTTCTGTCTGTCGGTCAGTGATAGAGTTATCAGTTAGTTTTCAGCAAACAAAAAAAAAACATGGAGTGCTCCAAACTGGAAAAGAAACGAAAGGTGGATTCAGAAAACCGAGAATTTAAGACAGAGTGGACAGACAAATATGCATTTGTACTGCCTGCGGGGAGCACAAAACCAATGTGTTTAATCTGCAATGAGACCATTGCTCTCGTCAAAAGTGGAAACGTGACGAGAGCAACCTTTTGTGCCCAAGTTTAAAGAACTGGTGGCACAGAAAAAGTGTTACTTTTCACACTGACTCGGACAGAACAAATCCTTTGTGCATAGTTCAAATGTTCCTTGTGGATTTACTACCTTTTTCGTTTGGAGTTCGAATTTTGGAAATACACTGCGACTGTTTCGGACCCTGGAAACATTGGAAATTTGGTGAGTGGACCTTTTCAGTTTCTAATTGAGTACCCCTGCTCTAAAGGCCTGGACTCGCCACAACCCACACAAAATCGTCCCTGTTGGCCTTCCATACCCCTATCACCCCTGCGGAGGCGGGGCGGAAGCGGCCAGGAAGCTCACTTCCTTGTTTACAACTGGACATGTGGGGATACTTACCTGCCTTGCTAAGACACTAGCCTGTAGTGTGTTAGCCTATTAACTTTGTGGGAGAAGGGCTCATTACAGAGGAGATGTCCGCCGCTAATTCGGGCGACTTATTGAGCTGCTTGTGTTTCACACTGGAGGCAGAGAGATGCCAGCTCACCTGCATTCATCATGGCTCCACCGAGCACGTTAACTCACGTGACCGCGAGCAATACGCCGGGGACCACAGGTGATGACGCCGGCCTGGGCCGCAGTTTGTACCGCTGTTTAGCAGACTCTCAGGTCTGCATAACATGTTCCCCACCGAGTGCGTAAGCTCACGGACCCGCAAGCAATACACTGGTTTCGGGGAGATGCCGGCTGGACTGGTTGGAATAAGTGCTGCTGATTGCCGACTTCACGTCAGCGCTCAACAGGGGTCCCACCGGGCGCGTTAACTCGCGGACACGCAAGCAATACGCCGGTATCGGGACTCACAGCCAGGGGCATTTTCTACCAGAAGCACCGTCACTGGGGCTATTGTCTTTTCGCCACCAGCAACAGTGCAGAAAGGAAAGAGCGAAGAAACAGAGAAGAAGGGAACAGCATCCAGGGAGGCTGCCCGTAGACAGACGCCCACTATCACTGAAAACAGGTAAGCGGATTCACGCTGTAACCCAAACACTCATACACACTTCCCTTTCACTTTCACACTTGGACTGTCACACACTGCACCCTGACTCAGGTGGAGATCAAACAATCACCGATTCCACGCCAGCACAGGTGCTTTATAGGTAAACCTGAGGGCGTGGCCGGGCAAGCCGGTGTGTCTTAAAGAAGTATCCACGTACCCTGACCTGCAGGGGGGGTCATTCCCCGTACATATGGAATATGTAACGGAGTGGAGAGATAGTCTCGAGACGATAGAGAACCACAACCACCATGACTCTCATCACCATCCTCATCTGGACGCTGGCCTGCTGCTGTTTTACAGGTTCATTCACTCAGCAACATTTCAAACATGATGTGCTGCCTTTTCTCTCATTTATTTCTGCTGATAAATGAATGATTTGTTTTTGTCTGCAGGATGCAGCGGTCAGGTGACTGTGACTCAGCCTGCAGTAGTGACATTTACTCCAGGATCCACTGTCACTATCAGCTGTAAGACCAGCCAAGCTGTTTACAGTAATAATAATTTGCACTGGTATCAACAGAAATCTGGACAGCCTCCAAAGCTCCTGATATACTTTGTGAGCAATCTTGCATCAGGAACACCAGCTCGGTTTAGTGGCAGTGGAAGCAGCTCTGACTTCACTTTGACCATCAGAGGAGTTCAGGCTGAAGATGCAGCAGTTTATTACTGTCAGAGTTTCCATGAAATAAACAGTGCTAATGTGTTCACACAGTGATTTATGGCCGTACAAAAACCTCCCTCAGTCAGACTGCAGAGACACTGAGCTGTTACAGCAGGAACCGACTGCAGCTGCTGAAGAGGAAGAGACTCTGACACAGACCACTGAACACAGAGCTGACAGTAACCTCACCAAGCACAAACTACACATTCACACTAATACATTTGTATATCTTATATTTTTTGTAAATTTAATCTTCATTCCATGTGAAAACGTAACATTGTTTGATAAACAACAGTCCATGATGTTAATTTTCCACAGTAGAAGTTTAAAAAAATTCCGAATACTTTGCAAAACCCAAATACAGATGATTCAATTATACGAGCTGTGACACGACATCAGTGATGTTACTTGAGGTCATTAGGTCTTTAGGCGACCCAGTCCGGGTTGATCAGATCCTGACTTGTATCCCAGCAGCATTGGTCCACAGATCACCTCTCCTGATCTGTAGCAAGCTTGAGGCCCTCTCAGCAGCCTCTGTGGTGGACTTGATGGCTTTTTTCTTTTGCACAAATCCACCAACTTCTGATACTTGGAACAATTTATATGTACAGTATATAAACATGCTATTTAACTAGTTGTTTGTGGAGTTATTGTGAAATCTCATCTTCACTGTGAGGTTGACAGACAAGCGGTGGAGACGTCAGTTTTTTTTAACAGATTAGATAAACTGAAAATGAAATAGTGAGTTTTGGAGGAGTTGCAGATGCTTCAGGGACAAGCTAGCTGTTTCCTCCTGTTCCCAGTCATGATGCTAAGCTAAGCTAACTGCATCCTGGCTTTAACTTTATTTCATGAATTTTCCATGAGATATGAATCCATCCAGAATCATTAAAGAATAAAGCAGCTCCATTGATATGAGGAAAACTGATGTATTATAACATGATGACAGTGACATTAATCCTGCTGTATGGTGGACAGAAACGTTTAACCGTATATGACTGAAATGAGAAATAACATTTATGAAATGATAGAAACAATATAATGGAGTCTGGTCATGTAAAGATAATTATTAAACAATGTCAAGACAAGTCTGTGTAATCATAATGATGCTGGAGATTACTACTGTATGGGAGCATATGTGGGCCTGTGCACACAGTGACATAGAGTGGTACTCTGATTTCAAATTACACTGTGTATAGATTGCTTTGTTGCTGCTTGTGACCTGTTGCAGGAGATTCTGATATGCACCACTGCTCATCAGAACACAGCACAGTCATACAAAGCACAAACACACCTTATATAGTACAAACTTCCCAGTTTTTCCCAGTCAAAGGAGAAATGAAACTCACATTTTTGTGTGTCTCTGACATGAAAAGTCAGACTTTGTGCTGATTTACAGCTCTAGATGTTTGCACTCAATCTTTCTCAGTATGATGATGGTGACTTGGATTATAAATTAATGCAGAAGAAAAATAAATCATTTGACTTTTAACACTACTGCGCTGTACCTTTTTGACACAAATGCAGAATGCATGGTGGATGTGTTTCTGATGTATACTATATGATATTAAAAATACTCAGAAAGTTGACCTTTACAAACTATGTACATCACATGTATAGAAGTATCGAGTATAACCTATAATCTTCAGTAATTACCAGCAAGACTGATCTATGGCTGAACATGCAGGTCATGATTTATGCTATAGGAGCAGAGCCTTTTTGCTGCTGTCCTTACATCTGTGTGTTTTTCTATTGTCCCAATAAATGTAGCAGCACTTCATCAGGATGACAAATTATGAAAACAAAAAGGGAAATCCAAGTGAACAAAAACAGTGTCAGCTGTGTTCAACCATGAACAGCAGAAGGCGCCATACACACATTAATGAGGTGTGGATCAAGAGGTTAAAGGTCAATGTTTTTTGATGGACTCTGAATGGCTGAATGATCCTCAAGATGATGAACTGTCACTCCACCTCTCCTCTGCTTTTTCTGTTTCACATGAACAGGTGTGTGTTTGCCTTCTTAAATATATTTTGCATGACTTTTCTGCATCACTGCTCCTCAGAGTTTAAGTTCTCATGTCACAGAGAGTCTGAACTGTTTCCATGCATTCACACTGAAAACTGCATCAGGATGAAGTCGCCAATAACTCTGATTGTCATGTTGGGTTTTCTGAGTCAGGGTGAGAAGTTTTGAAAATGTTTGGTGTAAATCCAGTTGGTTCTCTCCCTTTTACTTTTTCTTTCAAAATGTTTATTGTTGTCGTCTTTTAAAAGCTGAACTGCTGTTTCAGACGCTTTAAACATTTCTTCTCATGATTTGTCATTTCTCATGTCAGAGTCTTCTGCCAACAAGTTTCTGACTCAGACTGACAAATCCAAGTCTGTTAGTCCTGGAGGGACTGTGAGCATCAGCGCCACAGGGAGTTCAAATATTGTCTGGTCTCTCAGTTGGTACCTTCAGAAACCTGGACAGGCTCCCAAACTTCTTATATATGCAGCAACAGATCGCTTCTCAGGAACTCCGTCTCGATTCAGTGGCAGTAGCTCTGGTTCTCGGTACACTCTGACCATCAGTGGTGTTCAGGCTGAAGATGCTGGAGATTACTACTGTCTGGGTGACCATGGTGATGGAACGTTCACACAGTGATTTAGAGCTGTACAAAAACCTCCTTCAGTTTGTCTGAAGTGAAAACGGCCTGCTGCAGGTGCAGAGGGTTGATGAAGAGACTGTGATGAGGATAACTGGTCCAGTGAACACAACACAAGAGTCATCAAGCAGAACCACAATGAACCTAAATAAAACTGAAACAAACTCACAGACGCTCTTCCATATACAGTTTGAAACTTATATTCTTGTTAGTTAATTCAATGTCTTTAGGAGAAAGCTAGAAAGTTAAATTCATGTTGGACTATAGCCACTGATATCAAAAACACTTTAACAGTGTCTCAATCTAACAACAGCCCAAACAAAGATTTACAATTTATTATTCTTCATTCTAAAAATACAAATTATTTCAGACTAAATATGTAGTATTTTATATTAAAATGTCACAAAGTGATAAAAATACAACCATCTCCTGTACTATCAGATATAGTATAACATCAGTTATGATACTGAGATGATCAAGAAAGTATTTTTCATCATGAATATATTTTAAAAGAAACACACAGACACTGACTCATTATAATCCACAGTCTTATTTAATGATGGTTTAATGTTCATGTCACATTTTTGATGGATGAATATTTTAAAATTCAGTTTAATCTGAACAGTAAAGAGCATAAAGAAGAACATGCAGAAGATCAGTATTAGAAAGCAACATGCACACTAAAACACTGAGTCGAGAGCTGTGAAACTTGCAGAAATATGTGAACAGAGGAGATCTGTAGCTTCATCAAGATCTCTATGAAAGAAGCAGCATCATCATTTATCAGCATTTATTTCTGCTGATAAATGAATGATTTGTTTTTGTCTGCAGGATGCAGTGGTCAGGTGACTGTGACTCAGCCTGCAGTAGTGACATCTACTCGAGGATCCACTGTCACTATCAGCTGTAAGACCAGCCGAGCTGTTACAAGGTGTAATGGTGTTGACTGTTTGCACTGGTATCAGCAGAAATCTGGACAGCCTCTAAAGCTCTTGATAAAAGCTGTGAGCGAACTTGCATCAGGAACACCAGCTCGGTTTAGTGGCAGTGGAAGCAGCTCTGACTTCACTTTGACCATCAGTGGAGTTCAGGCTGAAGATGCAGCAGTTTATTACTGTCAGAGTCTCCATGAAATAAACAGTGCTTATGTGTTCATACAGTGATTTATGGCCGTACAAAATGGTCTCTGCTGACCAGAGTCAGGCGGTGGATCATTTATTTTGCGAGCAACATATCTTTTAATGTTGTCATGAATTTATTTAATAATCTTCCTGAAAGCCATGAATGAGTTTCAGGACATAAATAATATTGAACTCATATAAATTGTTGAATATAAAAATAAATAATTGACAGAACTTTAATTGTCCTTTTAGGAAAACACAGTTTTCTCAATGCAAGATCATTATTAGATGGTAAAATGGACAGAATGTCCCGGTACAGGTGGAGAATGTGTCAACAGTTGTGTAGTAATTTAAATAATTTAATTCATTTTGTTTGAAGGCATCAATTTTTTCAAATTTGTCGATTAATGTAATGGTCCTTTAAAAGAATTTCAAGCTGTCCTGTGAGCTCAGATCTTTATATTATGAAGCTAATGAATGAGATCAAGTCATATTTAGGCAGAAATCACCTTTCATTAACTGTATTTGGCCTTCAATCAATTTTTGGCAGGTGAAAACTGATTGAAAATTGAAAAACACATCCAAACATGCAGAGTCACGAGGATCATTGCAAAAGTTATCATATCTTTATTGAAAACCCACCAATAAATCATATTCATTATAGTCTAATTTCCAAAGACATACCAAGCACATAGAGACATGTCTGTCACGTAATTGCCATGTCTGATTTCGCTACAAAATAAACTTCTTTTGGCCACAGTTGTAATAATTTCGTACAAGAAACGTTAAACTTTCGAAGACACATGCCTTTGCTATAATTACATTATAATACAGTTGTGTGTATCTGCATATTATGACCGTTTAATCCAGAGAAAAGCAGACGTTTTTGCGCTACCGCTCAACGGGCTGCTGTGCGCGCTCCCGCGGCCGGAAATCAGATTCTGGCAGACAATCACTTTTTGGCACGACACCGGAATGATGGTGATGAAGACCGATGATATGTAGCACATGTCCGCTAAATTGTGCGCCCCGCCGTCCTCTTCTGGAAAAATTCCAAAAAATACTGTAGTGTCCTGTAATTTAAAACATCAGTATACTGTTTACGGCCTCTGTCCTGTTGCTCCAAGTTAAGAAGCCCACAATGCATTGCTAACTACAGTACTAAACTGTTAAACATGAAAACAGTATTTAAGTGTTGAAAATTGGCTGTTAATTTACAGCAATTGCTTACAGAGCAGGGTTCGGTGCTTGGTCCTCTTCTCTTCATTCTTTACCTGCTCCCCCTTGGCAACATCATTCGCCACCATGGTCTCCATTTCCACTGTTATGCCGATGACGTCCAGCTTTATATCTCCACCAACTCCATCACCCCCGCCACTCATTCCACTCTCTCCAACTGCCTCGCCGACATCAAATCCTGGATGCAGACCAACTTCCTCAAACTAAATTGTGACAAATCAGACCTGATCATTATCAGCCCCAAATCCCTCACCGAAACCACAGACAGTTTCCGCCTCACCATCGACAACTCCACCCTGTCTCCATCCCCCCACAGTCGCAACCTCGGAGTCATCTTTGACAATAACCTCTCCTTTGAACATCACATCAACCAAATCACCAGAACTGCCTTCTTTCATCTCAAGAACATTGCCCGACTCTGCCCATCACTCTCCTTCTCCGCCGCTGAAACCCTTATTCACGTCTTAATCACTTCCAGAATAGACTACTACTCAGTCTATTGTGTTTTTAGTGTACTATTTCATATTGTTTTGCTGATTTGATGTTCTTTTTATGTAAAGTGTCTTTGAGTACCTTGAAAAGCGCTTTTAAATAAAATGTATTATTATTTTATTAACTTGTGTCGAGTCCAAGTTCAGATGAGCAATTAAACATGTCTGCAGCTCTGACGTCACCTCGGTCACATGTCACGTCAGCACGAGTATTTGTGTGATGGAGATGATACACTGTAAAATGATTTAGTGTGTGTACAGCAGGTGTTTCCATCGATACGTGAAGTGTGTGATCTTTGATTGGCTCAGCAGAGTGACAGTAACTCCTCATGTGTCACATTCACACTGCCGGGTCACTACAGTTCACACCAATTTGACCCAGAGCACAATTACGAGGTTCAACCCAGAATGAACCACACTGACATAGTTGCATCTGTCAGCCTCTCCACTGCAGCTGAAGGTAAAATAATTTGGAATATTTCGTCTTTTTAATCAAATTGAAGACATTTCCCCTCATGTTTTTATGCTTAAATAAAAAGAAATGCACAAAAACAGTTGGATGGAAATGTGAGAGTTTGGAAAAGCACTGAAGGAAATGTCAAAAATCTTATTATAACATAAACTTTTCATGTTATATCGTGATACTGATCCGTTTTTATTTTTCTAGCATGACAGCAATATGCTTTCATAATTCAGAGACCTGGACAGGCTCCCAAACTTCTTATATATTCAGCATCAGCTTTAAACTCAGGAACTCAGATTCAGTCTCATGTCTATATGAAATTATTGTGAACCTGAACTGTCAGCAGAGGGCAGCCTGCATCTATTTAGGAGCACAAGTCAGTAACAGTCAGAGAGATGAGGAACAGAAAGTCTAAAGTTTCTACATCTGTTTAATCAGTCCACAGGGGGATGTAGCCCATATCTTCTCCACCTCATCTCTCCCTTACAGTTTCACGAATATGTTTTGCATAATATCACAGAAACATTTATATATTTATTAAATCTACAAAGATTTTTTAATGATATAGTTTTTAATTATTTCATGAATTCAGATTATTTATTTAATTGTGCTTTAGTTTTCTACACCGGACAGAGAAACGATTACAGTCTCCATGAAACAAAGTCTGTTTTTTCACAGTTTTATATCAGTTGATACATGGTTAAATGAACATGATGCTTTTTAATAACAATGATTTACAAACTGTTGTTAAGTAGAAGTGAAATATGTTATTTATCTACAGTTAAACACTGTAAGTAAATGAAAGGCAGACAAACAGACATATCATACCAACCACAGTGGACACAAACTCATCCTTAAATCTTCATCTTCACTTGTAATCAAAATATTTTCTTGTATTCCATAAAGATCATAGATGGTGTAAATCCAAGCAGTATTCCTCCTGATTTTGTGTCCCACGTTGCCTCCAGTGTGTTGAGAGCAGAGAAATCATTTCCATAGAGAGGAGGCTTTGCATCGTCAGCTGATCCTCCAGTGAACTGAGAAGGTTTATAGTCGTGTGAGTTCAACACTGCAGGACTCAGATCTGTCAGTCAACACAGCAGAAACCACAACCACCATGACTCTCATCACCATCCTCATCTGGACGCTGGCCTGCTGCTGTTTTACAGGTTCATTCACTCAGCAACATTTCAAACATGATGTGCTGCCTTTTCTCTCATTTATTTCTGCTGATAAATGAATGATTTGTTTTTGTCTGCAGGATGCAGCGGTCAGGTGACTGTGACTCAGCCTGCAGTAGTGACATTTACTCCAGGATCCACTGTCACTATCAGCTGTAAGACCAGCCAAGCTGTTTACAATAATAATTATTTGCACTGGTATCAGCAGAAATCTGGACAGACTCCAAAACTCCTGATATACTATGTGAGCACACTTTATTCAGGAACACCAGCTCGGTTTAGTGGCAGTGGAAGCAGCTCTGACTTCACTTTGACCATCAGAGGAGTTCAGGCTGAAGATGCAGCAGTTTATTACTGTCAGAGTCTCCATAGCATAAACAGTGCTGTTGTGTTCACACAGTGATTTATGGCCGTACAAAAACCTCCCTCAGTCAGACTGCAGAGACACTGAGCTGTTACAGCAGGAACCGACTGCAGCTGCTGAAGAGGAAGAGACTCTGACACAGACCACTGAACACAGAGCTGACAGTAACCTCACCAAGCACAAACTACACATTCACACTAATATATTAATATTAGTAATATTCATATTATTGTTTGTAATATCTATAAAAATATTTTAAAATCTATTGACACCACATCATGTTCTGTTCACGTTAAATCTACAAATGTTGCCTGATCACATATTCAGTCATGATTTCTTGCACACTAAAGATTAATTTCAGTTGACTGTCCACTGTACTATTAAGTTTTCTTTACTACTATGTAACATGACTTTAATTAGCAGTTTAAAAAGTAGAGATATTAATATTTACATGATCGATTGAACTTTCTTAATTTTCCACAGAGAGGAGTATCAGTTGAAGTTATAAAACCATTTAATTTCTTACTTCTCTTCATGAGAGAAAAGAACAAACACAGTTATTTATCACTTCAAGCTTTATTCTCAAAAACATGGACATGACAGTTATTAAGCACACTCACATCTAGCTGCTGAGCTACACACATTACTCTCTAAGTTGCTGTTGTCCAGCACTTTACAGCAGTGTTGTTCTCTGTCACACAAAGCTTTAGTTTCCTCTACAAACATTAAAACTCAGATTGATCAGAGCAGCAGGTGTGTTCCTCCTGCTCCCCCAACACAGAGCTCCTGTCCTGGGCTTCAGCCAGCCCCTCTAGCCCTCACACTGGCTCCTGCGGAGGGACTGGATCTGGCTGTTGTCATGATGGAGGACCCTGCAGGAGTACAGCTCTGCTTTCATCCAGCGCTCCTGGCTCAGACTCAGGGTGCTGCTGCTGCTGTAACGTCCGCTCTTCTCCTCCTCTGAGCTGGTCACGACCCCCTCTGTCACCTCTGTGCTGTCCACCTCCCAGCTCACCACGGCTCCCTGAGGAGAGTAGCCGGTCAGCAGGCAGGCCAACGTGGCCGAGCCCTTAGAGAGCTGCTCAGAGGAGGGGGGAAGCAGAGAGACTGAGGGTCTGACCATGGGGCCAGCTGGAGGGGAGAGCAGAGACACACAAGGAGCAGATTAACTTCTACTGTAGGACAGACAGCTGAACATGAGACACTTATGACACATGACAGAGGTCAACACGACTGTGGATCAGCTGTGTGCATGATACTGTGATCAGACAGACGAGAGGAGGTGACAAATGTGAGGAAATGAGGGTTTAACAAATAAAACAAAATGATTCAATTTAATTTTGACAGTTAAAGTAATGAATCTTTTACTGTGGCACTCATCATAGAATTAGACAATAATATGCAACATGACTTAGGTGTAAATCTGAACAAACAATTGAATTAAACATCATTAAATAAAAACTTTATATCTTATTTATAATGTGACAGTTCATAATTCATCCCATCAATGATTTTCTTCTTTAAAAGAATGTAATGTCTGTATACAGTTAAAGACTTTGTCATCTGTCTGTTTCACTTCCTTTTCAACACTTTAAACTAACGAACTGTGAACGCAAACTGCAGCTTTACTGGATGTACATGTAAACTCACTTATTTATAAAAATTAAACAGCATCCACATTAGATTTTATATCTAACAGTTGGTGAATATTTAACATTAAAAAAGTAAATGTTATGTTATTTTCTGAATGTTAAAATTCTCCTCAGATAAATTTTACAACCAAATTTTGTGACTGAAAAAATAAAATGTATATTTTTGTCATATATTTCATTAAAACATGATCGATTATACTAAAAGAAAATTAATCTGAACAAAGTTTTCCCAAACTGTGCTATCAGACCAGCTCAACAGATCACAAAAAAAATCCTCAACATTAAAATTAATCAGAATAATTTCTTGTTTTATCACATTATTTTTGTTAAATTCATGAAAATATTTCATATTGTGAAAAATGATAAATGTTTTGTACTTACAGTGAATGATGAGTTTGGTTCCTCCACCAAAAGTCCACCACAGTGATACAAACTCATTAAGTGGCCGTACAAAAACCTCCTGCACTGTGAACAAGCATCTATCCACTGAAAATTCATGTCTGCTTCTCTAAAAACTGAAAAAAATTACAATTTTAATTCATGGTCAAAATGTTTTAATCGATGTAAATTGAAATTTGATCATGAATCAGAATAATTTAATCAATTTGGAATTTAGTGTTTACAAGTGACAATCAAACTTATACTTTCCTTTTAACAAATTCAGATTTTAAACAACATTTAACATTGTTTACACATTGTTTATTTACCAGTTTACAAACTGGTAAATAAACACAATGTTTCTAAATATTTGATGCTGTATTTGTAAAACTGTGTGTGTGAAACACATGATAGAAAATTACCAACCACTCCTACAACAACAAATGTTGTTAATCCTCAACTGTATTTCTGAAATATTTGCTTGTATTCCATAAAGATCATAGATGGTGTAAATCCAAGCAGTATTCCTCCTGATTTTGTGTCCCACGTTGCCTCCAGTGTGTTGAGAGCAGAGAAATCATTTCCATAGAGAGGAGGCTTTGCATCGTCAGCTGATCCTCCAGTGAACTGAGAAGGTTTATAGTCGTGTGAGTTCAACACTGCAGGACTCAGATCTGTCAGTCAACACAGCAGAAACCACAACCACCATGACTCTCATCACCATCCTCATCTGGACGCTGGCCTGCTGCTGTTTTACAGGTTCATTCACTCAGCAACATTTCAAACATGATGTGCTGCCTTTTCTCTCATTTATTTCTGCTGATAAATGAATGATTTGTTTTTGTCTGCAGGATGCAGCGGTCAGGTGACTGTGACTCAGCCTGCAGCAGTGACATTTACTCCAGGATCCACTGTCACTATCAGCTGTAAGACCAGCCAAGCTGTTTACACCCATGGTTTGTATGGTCAATGTATGTCCTGGTATCAACAGAAATCTGGACAGACTCCAAAGCTCCTGATAAAATATGTGAGCACACTTGAATCAGGAACACCAGCTCGGTTTAGTGGCAGTGGAAGCAGCTCTGACTTCACTTTGACCATCAGTGGAGTTCAGGCTGAAGATGCAGCAGTTTATTACTGTCAGAGTTACCATAGTGGTCCAGTGTTCACACAGTGATTTATGGCCGTACAAAAACCTCCCTCAGTCAGACTGCAGAGACACTGAGCTGTTACAGCAGGAACCGACTGCAGCTGCTGAAGAGGAAGAGACTCTGACACAGACCACTGAACACAGAGCTGACAGTAACCTCACCAAGCACAAACATATAGATTCACACTGATATACTGCCACATTTTATGGTGACGAGAAAAATATATCTTTAAGACTATTTGAAAAATGCTATTGTCGCCATCTTTTTTCCTAAATTTTCATCGATAAATTTGAAAGAATTGATGCCTTCAAACAAAATGAATGAAAATTTTAAATTACTACACAACTGTTGACACATTCTCCACCCACATTCTCCACCTGTACCGGGACATTCGGTCCATTTTTACCATCTAATAATGATCTTGCATTGAGAAAACTGTGTTTTCCTAACAGGACAATTAAAGTTCTGCCAATTATTTATTTTTGTATTCAACAATTTATATGCGTTAAATATTATTTATGTCCTGAAACTCATTCATGGCTTTCAGGAAGATTATTAAATAAATTCATCACAACATTAAAAGATGTGTTGCTTGCAAAATAAATGATCCACCGCCTGACTCTGGTCAGCAGAGGCTCCAAAACAGGGGCTGTATTAGAGGCCATTTTTTCAGCAGGTAGATTTTTACTGTATTTTTTCTCTTTGGTTTTTCATTCAGCTCACAATCCAAGTTTTCCAGTTGATTTCAACTTTCCAACAGACAAGTTTGTCAGCAGGTCAACTTGTGTCGAGTCCAAGTTCAGATGAGCAATTAAACATGTCTGCAGCTCTGACGTCACCTCGGTCACATGTCACGTCAGCACGTGTATTTGTGTGATGGAGATGATACACTGTAAAATGATTTAGTGTGTGTACAGCAGGTGTTTCCATCGATAAGTGAAGTGTGTGATCTTTGATTGGCTCAGCAGAGTGACAGTAACTCCTCATGTGTCACATTCACACTGCCGGGTCACTACAGTTCACACCAATTTGACCCAGAGCACAATTACGAGGTTCAACCCAGAATGAACCACACTGACATAGTTGCATCTGTCAACCTCTCCACTGCAGCTGAGGGTAAAATAATTTGGAATATTTCTGCTTTTTAATCAAGTTGAAGACATTTCCCCTCACGTTTTTATGCCTAAATAAAAACAAGTGCACAAAAACAGTTGGATGGAAACGTGAGAGTTTGGAAATGCACTGAAGGAAATGTCAAAAATCTTATTATAACATAAACTTTTCATGTTATATCGTGATACTTATCCATGTTTATTTTTCTACCATGACAGCAATATGCTTTCATAATTCAGAGACCTGGACAGGCTCCCAAACTTCTTATATATTCAGCATCAGTTTTAAACTCAGGAACTCAGATTCAGTCTCGTGTCAATATGAAATTATTGTGAACCTGAACTGTCAGCAGAGGGCAGCCTGCATCTATTTAGGAGCACAAGTCAGTAACAGTCAGAGAGATGAGGAACAGAAAGTCTAAAGTTTCTACATGTGTTTAATCAGTCCACAGGGGGATGTAGCCCATATCTTCTCCACCTCATCTCTCCCTTACAGTTTCACAAATATATTTTGCATAATATCACAGAAACATTTATATATTTATTAAATCTACAAAGATTTTTTAATGATATACTTTTTAATTATTTCATGAATTCAGATTATTTCTTTAATTTTTCTTTAGTTTTCTACACCGGACAGAGAAACGATTACAGTCTCCATGAAACAAAGTCTGTTTTTTCACAGTTTTATATCAGTTGATACATGGTTAAATGAACATGATGCTTTTTAATAACAATGATTTACAAACTGTTGTTAAGTAGAAGTGAAATATGTTATTTATCTACAGTTAAACACTGTAAGTAAATGAAAGGCAGACAAACAGACATATCATACCAACCACAGTGGACACAAACTCATCCTTAAATCTTCATCTTCACTTGTAATCAAAATATTTGCTTGTATTCCATAAAGATCATAGATGGTGTAAATCCAAGCAGTATTCCTCCTGATTTTGTGTCCCACGTTGCCTTCAGTGTGTTGAGAGCAGAGAAATCATTTCCATAGAGAGGAGGCATCGTCAGCTGATCCTCCAGTGAACTGAGAAGGTTTATAGTCGTGTGAGTTCAACACTGCAGGACTCAGATCTGTCAGTCAACACAGCAGAAACCACAACCACCATGACTCTCATCACCATCCTCATCTGGACGCTGGCCTGCTGCTGTTTTACAGGTTCATTCACTCAGCAACATTTCAAACATGATGTGCTGCCTTTTCTCTCATTTATTTCTGCTGATAAATGAATGATTTGATTTTGTCTGCAGGATGCAGCGGTCAGGTGACTGTGACTCAGCCTGCAGCAGAGACATCTACTCCAGGATCCACTGTCACTATCAGCTGTAAGACCAGCCAAGCTGTTCACAATAATAATCATATCTTCTGGTATCAACAGAAATCTGGACAGCCTCCAAAGCTCCTGATAAGATATGTGAGCACACTTCATTCAGGAACACCAGCTCGGTTTAGTGGCAGTGGAAGAAACTCTGACTTCACTTTGACCATCAGTGGAGTTCAGGCTGAAGATGCAGCAGTTTATTACTGTAAGAGTCTCCATAGCATAAACAGTGCTTGGGTGTTCACACAGTGATTTATGGCCGTACAAAAACCTCCCTCAGTCAGACTGCAGAGACACTGAGCTGTTACAGCAGGAACCGACTGCAGCTGCTGAAGAGGAAGAGACTCTGACACAGACCACTGAACACAGAGCTGACAGTAACCTCACCAAGCACAAACTACACATTCACACTGATATATTTGTATATCTCACATTTTTCATATATTTAATCTTCATTCCATGTGAAAACGTAACATTGTTTGATAAACAACAGTCCATGATGTTAATTTAGCGTTAGCGTATTGTATTAGTTTAGCACAAAGAGTGTGAGTAGAGTAAAACAGCTAACTCACCTCAATCCAAGTTACAAAAATCCTCCGACCAGCAGCTATAAAGCCCATTAATTAACATGTTGCATCTTATGTGTTCAACCCATGAAAAGTAGAGAAAAGATTGTTGGAGTTGTTTGTGTTGATGTGAAATCTCATCTTCACTGTGAGGTTGCCAGACAAGCGGTGGAGACATCAGTTTTTTAACAGATTACATAAACTGAAAATTAAATAGTGAGTTTTGGAGGAGTTGCAGATGCTTTAGGGACAAGCTAGCTGTTTCCTCCTGTTCCCAGTCATGATGCTAAGCTAAGCTAACTGTAAAGGAATAGAATGTTATTTTAGGGTTTTATCTGCACATTAATGTACACATATAGCATGCAATTACATTATTTTACAATATACTTATGATTTGTAGAGCATGGGCAGGCTGTGGTCTGCTTATTGAATAATGTTCTTTTATCTGCTTATTATTGAATAACTTTCCAGCACATGTGTTATATATAGCACTTGTCTACATGATTGATTGATTGATTGATGTAAAATCTTAAAGGTGCAGTGTGTGGTTTTCACTATTGAAAATATACACACTGGCTTCTTATAGAGCGGGGAAGAAGTTCAATGTTGCTTTTTCAAATCCGGTTTATTTGGACCATCAGACCAAAAGTGCACCTGTGATAATTTTGTCTTGATATATTTTAAGACAGGATCCATAGGCTATGTGTCCAGAATGCCACAGCATCCTGTCTCTTTGACTCGAACAGTGTGAAAAACCCTGCCTTTCCACCGTCATTAGTAATACATTCCAGTACAGTGTTATCTGTGGCAGATTTGTCCAAAACAGACACATCTTCCAATCAGATGCTAGATACTGTGACATAACAAAAGAGCTTCAGAGCACAGAATGAAGAGAAGCTCAGCTTTGCAGTGGGGTTCCTAGAGGAAATCAATGTGGAAGTTGATCATTGAGTCTGTCAGTATCATTCGCTGCTACTTCTTATCAGCACAGTCATACAAAGCACAAACACAACTTATATAGTAGAAACTTCCCAGTTTTTCCCAGTCAAAGGAGAAATGAAACTCAAATTTTCAATGTCTCTGACATGAAAAGTCAGACTTTGTGCTGTTTTACAGCTCTAGATGTTTGCACTCAATCTTTCTGAGTATAATGATGGTGACTTGGATTATAAATTAATGCAGAAGAAGAAGAAATCATTTGACTTTTAACACTACTGCGCTGTACCTTTTTGACACAAATGCAGAATGCATGGTGGACGTGTTTCTGATGTATACTATATGATATTAAAAATACTCAGAAAGTTGACCTTCACAAACTATGTACATCACATGTAGAGAAGTATCCAGTATAACCAATAATCTTCAGTAATTACCAGCAAGACTGATCTATGGCTGAACATGCAGGTCATGATTTATGCTATAGGAGCAGAGCCTTTTTGCTGCTGTCCTTACATCTGTGTGTTTTTCTATTGTCCCAATAAATGTAGCAGCACTTCATCAGGATGACAAATTATGAAAACAAAAAGGGAAATCCAAGTGAACAAAAACAGTGTCAGTTGTGTTCAACGATGAACATCAGAAGGCGCCATACACACATTAATGAGGTGTGGATCAAGAGGTTAAAGGTCAATGTTTTTTGATGGACTCTGAATGGCTGAATGATCCTCAAGATGATGAACTGTCACTCCACCTCTCCTCTGCGTTTTCTGTTTCACATGAACAGGTGTGTGTTTGCCTTCTTAAATATATTTTGCATGACTTTTCTGCATCACTGCTCCTCAGAGTTTAAGTTCTCATGTCACAGAGAGTCTGAACTGTTTCCATGCACTCACACTGAAAACTGCATCAGGATGAAGTCGCCAATAACTCTGATTGTCATGTTGGGTTTTCTGAGTCAGGGTGAGAAGTTTTGAAAATGTTTGGTGTAAATCCAGTTGGTTCTCTCCCTTTTACTTTTTCTTTAAAATGTTTATTGTTGTCGTCTTTTAAAAGCTGAACTGCTGTTTCAGACGCTTTAAACATTTCTTCTCATGATTTGTCATTTCTCATTTCAGAGTCTTCTGCCAATAATTTTCTGACTCAGACTGACAAATCCAAGTCTGTTAGTCCTGGAGGGACTGTAAGCATCAGCGCCACAGGGAGTTCAAATATTGGTGGTGATCTCAGTTGGTACCTTCAGAAACCTGGACAGGCTCCCAAACTTCTTATATATTCAGCCTCAACTCGCTTCTCAGGAACTCCGTCTCGATTCAGTGGCAGTAGATCTGGTTCTCAGTACACTCTGACCATCAGTGGTGTTCAGGCTGAAGATGCTGGAGATTACTACTGTATGGGTGTCCATAGTGGGCCAGTGTTCACACAGTGATTTAGAGCCGTACAAAAACCTCCTTCAGTTTGTCTGAAGTGAAAACGGCCTGCTGCAGGTGCAGAGGGTTGATGAAGAGACTGTGATGAGGATAACTGGTCCAGTGAACACAACACAAGAGTCATCAAGCAGAACCACAATGAACCTAAATAAAACTGAAACAAACTCACAGACGCTCTTCCATATACAGTTTGAAACTTATATTCTTGTCAGTTAATTCAATGTCTTTAGGAGAAAGCTAGAAAGTTAAATTCATGTTGGACTATAGCCACTGATATCAAAAACACTTTAACAGTGTCTCAATCTAACAACAGCCCAAACAAAGATGTCCAATTTATTATTCTTCATTCTAAAAATACAAATTATTTCAGACTAAATATGTAGTATTTGATATTAAAATGTCACAAAGTAATAAAAATACAACCGTCTCCTGTACTATCAGATATAGTATAACATCAGTTATGATACTGAGATGATCAAGAAAGTATTTTTCATCATGAATATATTTTAAAAGAAACACACAGACACTGACTCATTATAATCCACAGTCTTATTTAATGATGGTTTAATGTTCATGTCACATTTTTGATGGATGAATATTTTAAAATTCAGTTTAATCTGAAAAGTAAAGAGCATAAAGAAAAACATGCAGAAGATCAGTACTAGAAAGCAACATGCACACTAAAACACTGAGTCGAGAGCTGTGAAACTTGCAGAAATATGTGAACAGAGGAGATCTGTAGCTTCATCAAGATCTCTATGAAAGAAGCAGCATCATTTCCAGACAGGAAGTGTTGCTGAAGCTCTACTCTGAGCAGCTGTCAGGGTCCAGGGTTTGAGTGACAGGGCTCTGTCCATTCAAACTGGCCTCACAGACCACTGAGCCCGCCTTCTTCCACTGGTCTGCAGGGAGGCTCAGGGTGCTGCTCCAGCTGTAGCGGCCGTCACTCCCCAGGACCTCCGGGCTGTTTGACACCCCTGAGGAGCTGCTGCTGCCCCCCACCTTCCAGCCCAGACTCCAGGTTGAGGGGAAGCCAGTGCTGGCCAGACACACCAGTGTGGCACTGCCCTGCTGCAGCTCCTCTCTGGAGGGGGGGAGGACGGTCAGGGTGGGCCGCACCACACCCACTGGAGGAGAGAGAGGGGGGAGAAAAGACAAAGTAATGAGAGTGAAGGCTTGGTAATAAAGAAAAATGACATACTGCTAATTTCTTATATTTGATCAAATAAAACAGAATAACTTGTGCTGCTGTTGTTCTTCTGTTTGAACTGACAGAGCTGAAACACTCATGTGAATACAGTTAAAACGTTTGTCATCTGTCTCTTTCACTTCCTTTTCACTACATGTAAAACGAATGAAGCGTGAGCGCAAAGATAAGCTGCATTTACTGATAAAATCATATTTGTATTGAACAGGAATCAGATTTTAAATGTAAAAACAGTCTGAATGCTAAAAATAATTAAATTAGAACTTAAAATATTTTATTATTTTTGGAGCATTAAAAGTTTTACTTGACCAAATGTTACTTTTAAACATTTTTAAGAAGAGAAAAATTGAAAGATTGAATAAAAAATATGAAATAGAAAACAGACAAAGTTATTTTCAGTTGAAATGTAATTATTCAGAATACTGAATAAATATTGATTTAAGTTTCCTGTCAGATTGTGACATCAGCCTTGTTTGATAAAATAACAAAAAATATCAACAACTTACAAACACTGAACCTGATCAGAGTCTGATTCAATATTTAATCAAAGTTATATTTGCTATATGTTGTATAAAATAAAATCTTTGGTACTTACAGTTAACGACGAGTTTGGTTCCTCCACCAAAAGTGTTCCACAGTGATACAAACTCATTAAGTGGCCGTACAAAAACCTCCTGCACTGTGAACAAGCATCTATCCACTGAAACAACTCTCTTATTTTACTAATATCACAGAAACATTTATAATTTATTGAATCTACAAAGATTTCTTAATGATATGGATTCAAATTAATTCATAAATGAATATTATTTCTTTAGTTTTTCTTTAGTTTTCTACACCGGACAGAGAAACGATTACAGTCTCCATGAAAAAAAGTCTGTTTTTTCACAGTTTTATATCAGTTGATACATGGTTAAATGAACATGATGCTTTTTAATAACAATGATTTACAAACTGTTGTTAAGTAGATGTGAAATATGTTATTTATCTACAGTTAAACACTGTAAGTAAATGAAAGGCAGACAAACAGACATATCATACCAACCACAGTGGACACAAACTCATCCTTAAATCTTCATCTTCACTTGTAATCAAAATATTTGCTTGTATTCCATAAAGATCATAGATGGTGTAAATCCAAGCAGTATTCCTCCTGATTTTGTGCCCCACGTTGCCTTCACTGTGTTGAGAGCAGAGAAATCATTTCCATAGAGAGGAGGCTTTGCATCATCAGGTGATCCTCCAGTGAACTGAGAAGGTTTATAGTCGTGTGAGTTCAACACTGCAGGACTCAGATCTGTCAGTCAACACAGCAGAAACCACAACCACCATGACTCTCATCACCATCCTCATCTGGACGCTGGCCTGCTGCTGTTTTACAGGTTCATTCACTCAGCAACATTTCAAACATGATGTGCTGCCTTTTCTCTCATTTATTTCTGCTGATAAATGAATGATTTGTTTTTGTCTGCAGGATGCAGCGGTCAGGTGACTGTGACTCAGCCTGCAGTAGTGACATCTACTCCAAGATCCACTGTCACTATCAGCTGTAAGACCAGCCAAGCTGTTCACACCTATAGTGGTGGAGAGCAGGGAATGTTCTGGTATCAACACAAATCTGGACAGCCTCCAAAGCTCCTGATAAAATATGCGAGCACACGTGTATCAGGAACACCAGCTCGGTTTAGTGGCAGTGGAAGCAGCTCTGACTTCACTTTGACCATCAGTGGAGTTCAGGCTGAAGATGCAGCAGTTTATTACTGTCAGAGTGCTCATAACATAAACAGTGCTTGGGTGTTCACACAGTGATTTATGGCCGTACAAAAACCTCCCTCAGTCAGACTGCAGAGACACTGAGCTGTTACGGCAGGAACCGACTGCAGCTGCTGAAGAGGAAGAGACTCTGACACAGACCACTGAACACAGAGCTGACAGTAACCTCACCAAGCACAAACTACACATTCACACTGATATACTGCCATATTTTATGTTGACGTGAAAAACATATCTTTAACACTATTTGAAAAATACTATAGTCACCATCTTTTTTCCCAAATTTTCATCGATAAATTTGAAAGAATTGATGCCCTCAAACAAAACGAATTAAAATATTTAAATTACTACACAACTGTTGACACATTCTCCACCTGTACCGGGACATTCGGTCCATTTTTTCCATCTAATAATGATCTTGCATTGAGAAAACTGTGTTTTCCTAACAGGACAATTAAAGTTCTGTCAATTATTTATTTTTGTGTTCAACAATTTATATGAGTTAAATATTATTTATGTCCTGAAACTCATTCATGGCTTTCAGGAAGATTATTAAATAAAGTCATCACAACATTAAAAGATATGTTGCTTGCAAAATAAATGATCCACCGCCTGACTCTGGTCAGCAGAGGCTCCAAAACAGGGGCTGTATTAGAGGCCATTTTTTCAGCAGGTAGATTTTTGCTGGATTTTTTTTTCTTTGTTTTTTTATTCAGCTCACAATCCAACAGTTTATTTTTCAGGAGAAGTTTTCCAGTTGATTTCAACTTTCCAACAGACAGGTTTGTCAGCAGGTCAACTTGTGTCGAGTCCAAGTTCAGATGAGCAATTAAACATGTCTGCAGCTCTGACATCACCTCGGTCACATGTCACGTCAGCACGTGTATTTGTGTGATGGAGATGATACATTGTAAAATGATTTAGTGTGTGTACAGCAGGTGTTTCCATCGATAAGTGAAGTGTGTGATCTTTGATTGGCTCAGCAGAGTGACAGTAACTCCTCATGTGTCACATTCACACTGCCGGGTCACTACAGTTCACACCAATTTGACCCAAAGCACAATTACGAGGTTCAACCCAGAATGAACCACACTGACATAGTTGCATCTGTCAACCTCTCCACTGCAGCTGAAGGTAAAATAATTTGGAATATTTCGGCTTTTTAATCAAGTTGAAGACATTTCCCCTCACGTTTTTATGCTTAAATAAAACGAAATGCACAAAAACAGTTGGATGGAAACGTGAGAGTTTGGAAATGCACTGAAGGAAATGTCAAAAATCTTATTATAACAAAAACTTTTCATGTTATATCGTGATACTGATCCATGTTTATTTTTCTAGCATGACAGCAATATGCTTTCATAATTCAGAGACCTGGACAGGCTCCCAAACTTCTTCTATATTCAGCATCAGCTTTAAACTCAGGAACTCAGATTCAGTCACATGTCAATATGAAATTATTGTGAACCTGAACTGTCAGCAGAGGGCAGCCTGCATCTATTTAGGAGCACAAGTCAGTAACAGTCAGAGAGATGAGGAACAGAAAGTCTAAAGTTTCTACATGTGTTTAATCAGTCCACAGGGGGATGTAGCCCATATCTTCTCCACCTCATCTCTCCCTTACAGTTTCACAAATATATTTTGCATAATATCACAGAAACATTTATATATTTATTAAATGTACAAAGATTTTTTAATGATATAGTTTTTAATTATTTCATGAATTAAGATTATTTATTTAATTTTGCTTTAGATTTCTACACCGGACAGAGAAACGATTACAGTCTCCATGAAACAAAGTCTGTTTTTTCACAGTTTTATATCAGTTGATACATGGTTAAATGAACATGATGCTTTTTAATAACAATGATTTACAAACTGTTGTTAAGTAGAAGTGAAATATGTTATTTATCTACAGTTAAACACTGTAAGTAAATGAAAGGCAGACAAACAGACATATCATACCAACCACAGTGGACACAAACTCATCCTTAAATCTTCATCTTCACTTGTAATCAAAATATTTGCTTGTATTCCATAAAGATCATAGATGGTGTAAATCCAAGCAGTATTCCTCCTGATTTTGTGTCCCACGTTGCCTTCAGTGTGTTGAGAGCAGAGAAATCATTTCCATAGAGAGGAGGCTTTGCATCGTCAGCTGATCCTCCAGTGAACTGAGAAGGTTTATAGTCGTGTGAGTTCAACACTGCAGGACTCAGATCTGTCAGTCAACACAGCAGAAACCACAACCACCATGACTCTCATCACCATCCTCATCTGGACGCTGGCCTGCTGCTGTTTTACAGGTTCATTCACTCAGCAACAGTTCAAACATGATGTGCTGCCTTTTCTCTCATTTATTTCTGCTGATAAATGAATGATTTGTTTTTGTCTGCAGGATGCAGCGGTCAGGTGACTGTGACTCAGCCTGCAGCAGTGACATTTACTCCAGGATCCACTGTCACTATCAGCTGTAAGACCAGCCAAGATGTTGAAAATGATATTAAATTGAACTGGTATCAACAGAAATCTGGACAGCCTCCAAAGCTCCTGATATACTATGCGAGCGAACTTGAATCAGGAACACCAGCTCGGTTTAGTGGCAGTGGAAGCAGCTCTGACTTCACTTTGACCATCAGTGGAGTTCATGCTGAAGATGCAGCAGTTTATTACTGTCAGAGTGCCCATGAAATAAACAGTGCTTATGTGTTCACACAGTGATTTATGGCCGTACAAAAACCTCCCTCAGTCAGACTGCAGAGACACTGAGCTGTTACAGCAGGAACCGACTGCAGCTGCTGAAGAGGAAGAGACTCTGACACATACCACTGATCACAGAGCTGACAGTAACCTCACCAAGCACAAACTACACATTCACACTGATATATTAATATTAGTAATATTTATATTATTGTTTGTAATGTCTATAAAAAGATTTAAAAATCTAATGACACACATCATGTTCTGTTCATGTTCATGATTTCTTGCACACTAAAGATTAATTTCAGATGACTGTCCACTGTACTATTAAGTTTTCTTTACTACTATGTAACATGACTTTCATTAGCAGTTTAAAAAGTAGAGATATTAATATTTACATGATCGATTCAACTCTCTTAATTTTCCACAGAGAGGAGTATCAGTTGAAGTTATAAAACCATTTAATTTCTTACTTCTCTTCATGAGAGAAAAGAACAAACACTTCATCAAGTTATTTATCACTTCAAGCTTTATTCTCAAAAACATGGACATGACAGTTATTAAGCACACTCACATCTAGCTGCTGAGCTACACACATTACTCTCTAAGTTGCTGTTGTCCAACACTTTACAGCAGTATTGTTCTCTGTCACACAAAGCTTTAGTTTCCTCTACAAACATTAAAACTCAGATTGATCAGAGCAGCAGGTGTGTTCTTCCTGCTCCCCCAACACAGAGCTCCTGTCCTGGGCTTCAGCCAGCCCCTCTAGCCCTCACACTGGCTCCTGCGGGAGGGACTGGATCTGGCTGTTGTCATGATGGAGGACCCTGCAGGAGTACAGCTCTGCTTTCATCCAGCGCTCCTGGCTCAGACTCAGGGTGCTGCTGCTGCTGTAACGTCCGCTCTTCTCCTCCTCTGAGCTGGTCACGACCCCCTCTGTCACCTCTGTACCGTCCACCTCCCAGCTCACCACGGCTCCCTGAGGAGAGTAGCCGGTCAGCAGGCAGGCCAACGTGGCCGAGCCCTTAGAGAGCTGCTCAGAGGAGGGGGGAAGCAGAGAGACTGAGGGTCTGACCATGGGGCCAGCTGGAGGGGAGAGCAGAGACACACAAGGAGCAGATTAACTTCTACTGTAGGACAGACAGCTGAACATGAGACACTTATGACACATGACAGAGGTCAACACGACTGTGGATCAGCTGTGTGCATGATACTGTGATCAGACAGACGAGAGGAGGTGACAAATGTGAGGAAATGAGGGTTTAACAAATAAAACAAAATGATTCAATTTAATTTTGACAATTAAAGTAATGAATCTTTTACTGTGGCACTCATCATAGAATTAGACAATAATATACAACATGACTTAGGTGTAAATCTGAACAAACAATTGAATTAAACATCATTAAATAAAAACTTTATATCTTATTTATAATGTGTGACAGTTAATAATTCATCCCTTCAATGATTTTCTTCTTTAAAAGAATGTAATGTCTGTATACAGTTAAAGACTTTGTCATCTGTCTGTTTCACTTCCTTTTCAACACTTTTAACTAATGAACTGTGAACGCAAACTGCAGCTTTACTGGATGTACATGTAAACTCACTTATTTATAGATATTAAACAGCATCCACATTAGATTTTATATCTAACAGTTGGTGTATATTTAACATTAAAAAAGTAAACGTTATGTTATTTTCTGAATGTTAAAATTCTCCTCCAACAACTTTTACAACCAGATTTTGTGACTGAAAAAATAAAATGTATATTTTTGTCATATATTTCATTAAAACATGATCGATTATACTAAAAGAAAATTAATCTGCACAAAGTTTTCCCAAACTGTGCTATCAGACCAGCTCAACAGATCACAAAAAATATCCTCAACATTAAAATGAATCAGAATAATTTCTTGTTTTATCACATTATTTTTGTTAAATTCATGAAAATATTTCATATTGTGGAAAATGATAAATGTTTTGTACTTACAGTGAATGATGAGTTTGGTTCCTCCACCAAAAGTCCTCCACAGTGATACAAACTCATTAAGTGGCCGTACAAAAACCTCCTGCACTGTGAACAAGCATCTATCCACTGAAAATTCATGTCTGCTTTTCTAAAAACTGAAAAAATTACAACTTTAGTTCATGGTCAAAATGTTTTAATGGATGTAAATTGAAATTTTATCATGAATCAGAATAATTTAATCAATTTCAAATTTAGTGTTTACAAGTGACAATCAAACTTATACTTTCCTTTTAACAAATTCAGATTTTAAACAACATTTAACATTGTTTACACATTGTTTATTTAACAGTTTACAAACTGGTAAATAAACACAATGTTTCTAAATATTTTATGCTGTATTTGTAAAACTGTGTGTGTGAAACACATGATAGAAAATTACCAACCACTCCTACAACAACATATGTTGTTAATCCTCAACTGTATTTCTGAAATATTTGCTTGTATTCCATAAAGATCATAGATGGTGTAAATCCAAGCAGTATTCCTCCTGATTTTGTGTCCCACGTTGCCTTCAGTGTGTTGAGAGCAGAGAAATCATTTCCATAGAGAGGAGGCTTTGCATCGTCAGCTGATCCTCCAGTGAACTGAGAAGGTTTATAGTCGTGTGAGTTCAACACTGCAGGACTCAGATCTGTCAGTCAACACAGCAGAAACCACAACCACCATGACTCTCATCACCATCCTCATCTGGACGCTGGCCTGCTGCTGTTTTACAGGTTCATTCACTCAGCAACATTTCAAACATGATGTGCTGCCTTTTCTCTCATTTATTTCTGCTGATAAATGAATGATTTGTTTTTGTCTGCAGGATGCAGCGGTCAGGTGACTGTGACTCAGCCTGCAGTAGTGACATCTACTCCAGGATCCACTGTCACTATCAGCTGTAAGACCAGCCAAGCTGTTACATCCGATAGTTGGAATCGTCATCATATGTTCTGGTATCAACAGAAATCTGGACAGCCTACAAAGCTCCTGATTTACCGTGTGAGCACACTTCATTCAGGAACACCAGCTCGGTTTAGTGGCAAATCAAATCAAATCAAATTTTATTTGTATAGCCCAAAGTCGCAAAATACATTTTGCCTCGGAGGGCTTCACAATCTGTACAGGGAGTGACACCCTCTGTCCTTAGACCCTCGGTTCGAGTGAGGAAAAACTTGCCCACAAAAAACCCTTTTAACAGGGAAAAAAGTGGAAGAAACCTCAGGAAGAGCCACAGAGGAGGGATCCCTCTCCCAGGACGGACAGACGTGCAATAGATGTCACGTGTACAGTCAACAAGTCAACAGAAACATTTTGTGTAATTACAATGAAAAATGACAATGGATTACAATGAATGATAAAATGATTACAGTAGCAGTGGAACCTGTGATAGAGATAGAGAGACAGTGGAAGCAGCTCTGACTTCACTTTGACCATCAGTGGAGTTCAGGCTGAAGATGCAGCAGTTTATTACTGTCAGAGTCTCCATATCATAAACAGTGATATGGTGTTCACACAGTGATTTATGGCCGTACAAAAACCTCCCTCAGTCAGACTGCAGAGACACTGAGCTGTTACAGCAGGAACCGACTGCAGCTGCTGAAGAGGAAGAGACTCTGACACAGACCACTGAACACAGAGCTGACAGTAACCTCACCAAGCAACTACACAGTCACACTAATATATCTGTATATATTATGTTACATTTTTTATATATTTAATCTTCATTCCACGTGAAAACTTAACATTGTTTCATAATCAACAGTCCATGATGTTAATTTTCCATAGCAGAAGTTTAAAAAAAAATAAATTCACTATACGTTGCAAAACCCAAATACAGATGTTACGACCCGGCTCGTTTTGGAGAGCAGTAACATATAATTGGGAAAGGAAATGAGGTGGAAGCGATAACTGGACAGGTTCTGGTTAAAGTCAGGAGTTTAATTAACCAGGAAAAGTGCACTGGTACAAGAAAACATAACAAAAAGAGGCTATACAGGTGCTGACAAATAACCAATACACAAAAGGAAGTTAAATGAAACACAGTTACTTGGCTCTTGGCTCAAAAATACTCTAAAGAACAAAAGGAGGTCAGCACCCATAAGCTTACAAAACGTTGGACAAAACAAACTATCAGCTATTCTGCAACTTAGGTCTCAACCAAAAAACTCTGTATCAAACTAAACAGTTTACAAGGATTCCAAAGGCACAGAATCAAACTGCTCAAACTGGCAACAGCCAGGCAATACCACAGAATACAACACTCTCTAAAGGCTCTCTAGACTAACACAAAAGTATGCAACCAACAGCAAGGCAGACTGATCACTGGTTCACAGCCACGCTGAACTGTGGACACACAAGCTATTTAAACGCAGCTGGGGTTGATTGAAGACTCCCGATTGGTAGACTCGGTCGAATCAGTCCTACCAATCTCAGATGCCAGGGAACAGCAACCAGGAAGTAGGCGGTCTCAGCTCCAGAAGGACCACTCCTCGGCAGGCAATCACACAATTAGTACAGGCTAAACGGCAGCCAGTGGCGGCCGTAACACTCCCCCCCCCCTAAATTACAAGCCCTTGCGGCTTGACGTTAAGGTTACATACATACCACAGAAGCTGTGTCCCAATTCAGGGGCTGCATCCTTCGAAGCACGCATTTGAAGGCCGATTACGTCACAACGCCACACGAAGGCTGTCCCAATTCGAAGGCTCCTTCAAATGCGTCCTTCTTTTCCCTCTTTTTGGAGGATGCACCGCAACTATCCTTCGCGGCCTCCCATATCCCAAGATCCTTTGCGCCCCGCTGTTCAGTGCCGGGAAAAATACAATGGCAACACCAAGCTGAGATGAATAATACCTAATAATGAATAATACATTTAATAATAATATCAAATGTAAGTATTGGGTTTTTATATTTAATTAGTTTTACTTATTACTACTTATACTTTTACTAATTACTTATATTTTATTACTTTTATTATCCCTGCTTTATTTCCAGACTGTAAAACTGCAAAGTCTAGTTAAACCATTGGATTGAATAAAGAGCTACGTTTAGGATTATCACTATTATATGTTATACTTCATTCTTCTTTCTTATACTTTCTTCTGTCTGTTTTTTCTTCGTTTTCTCAACTGACGACTAACTGACAGGCAACGGCTACGTTACAAAGTACCAACTGACGGCAGGTGACGCAGCTGGTGACGCAACCAGGAAATGCTTCGAAGGCTAGACCGTCTCATTTAACAACGGTTGATGCGGCCTTCGAAGGTCCCTCAGAAGGAGTCGCCTTCGAAGGACGCGGCCTTCGCAGCATGCAGCCCCTGAATTGGGACACAGCTAGAGTTACGCTCTACAGCCTAGACAAAGCATCAGCTAGCACATTTTCAGACCCCTTTTTATGTCGGATGTCAGTGCCCACCGCATGAGTCGCTGGTTGTGATTAAACATGCGGGACAGAAAAACAAGGGGATTATGATCAGTAAACACTACAACAGGTAGAGAAGTAGATCCAACATAGACCTCAAAGTGCTGCAGTGCTAACAACAGAGCAAGGGTTTCCTTCTCAATGGTGTAATAATTTGCCTGGTGTCGGTTGAACTTGCGGGAAAAGTAAGCAACAGGGTGATCAATACCATCCTCCCCTCTCTGTAACAGGACCGCACCAGCGCCCACTGCGCTGGCCTCTACCTCGAGCCTAAAGGGCGTGGAAAAGTCAGGGGCCGCGAGCACGGGAGCGTGACTTAACAAAATCTTTACACTATCGAATGCCACCTGGCATTCTGTGGTCCACACGTAGTCTGCCTTAGTGCTGAGTAAGCTTGTTAGCGGAAAGGCGATACTGGAGAAGTAACTCCTATAGTAGCCAGCCATTCCCAGGAACTGATGCAGCGCTTTACGCGTGGTTGGAACGGGGAAATCCCTAATGGCAACAACCTTCGCCTCGACGGGAGCGCACTTGTCCCTGTCCAACCTGCTGACCGAGATAAGTTACGGTGGCTTTTCCAAATTCGCATTTGGCCAAATTTAGAGTCAATGTAGCACGGGCCAAACGGTCAAAAACCTGCTCCAATACATGCATGTGATTCTCCCACGTGTCTGCATAGATGATTAAATCATCAAGGTAAGCATTGCAATTTGGCTAACCAGACAATACGGTGTTAACTAGTCTCTGGAATGTAGCAGGAGCGTTACACATACCAACAGCCATCACATTGTACTGGCAGAAATGATCGGGGGTGACAAATGCGGAAATCTCTCTGGCAACCCTGGTCTGTCTGGATCACTCGCGGTAACCCAAAAGTAGAACTTCAGTAAAGCTTTCACTACGGCCCTAGCAGTAATCGAACGGAGCGGAATAGCTTCTGGGTAGCGAGTGGCAGCGCACATAATAGTTAACAAATACTGATCTCCACTTTTAGTTCGAGGTAGAGGGCCAACACAGTCAATAATCACTCGCTCGAATGGCTCTGCTATCACAGGAATGGAGTGTAGTGGCGCAGGAGGGACAATCTGGTTAGGTTTCCCGACAACCTGACACACATGGCAAGCACGGCACTATTTAGAAATGTCAGACATTAGACCAGGCCAATAGAAATGTCGGAGGATGGCTTGATAGGTTTTGGTTATGCCCAAATGTCCTGCCCACTTACTCTCATGAGCCACTGACATCACATGCTGGCGGCATCCTTCAGGAACAACTATCTGGTAAACAGAATCACAATCAGAGTTACCAGTTACGAAGGAAGACCATTTACGCATCAGCATCTCACCATCCATAATATATGCTACTTTTTCATCCCTTGCTTTGTCGTTACTCACCACCTTGGCAAAGCACTCTTGCAGTGTCGGGTCTGCTTTCTGCATCTGGCTCAAGCGCGCTCGGTTGACTGGAAATGCCGCACCTCCAGCTAACGGCAGTTCCAGGCCAGTCGGGGGCGCTTGCTCAGCAGACTCATCCTCTTTCTTCTTCTCTTTGTCATCTGCAAGAATTGACATGAATAAACTGTCAGACAACGAAACTTCACGGACATCTGGACTAATTTCACGGGAGCGAGCGCGAGTTACAGCGCAGGCCGGAAGTACATTTGGGGGTGTCTGACCTGATGTCTGGATCCCATCACACTGGGGTTGATCTAGGACTTGTAGTGTGGGAGTTACCTTACCTCCTGCGATATCGTTCCCCATCAGGAGTACGATACCGGGGACTGGCAGTTCAGTACAAACTGCTACTGGGAAGAATCCAGTAACTAGGGAGGACTGAATATGGACGCGGTGCACTGGCCGTGGCACGTAACCCATTTCAACTCCTCTAAGAACTGAACTGTAATGACAAGCAGAGTTATCAGAAAAAGGCAGAGCTGACGCCAAAATAACAGATTGTGTAAAACAGTCATCAATTTTCTGATCAGAGGAGTCAGTGTTCACACCACGATCTGCTTTAATGAGTCCTACCCCTTTTGCTTGAGAAGAGCGTGAGGACTGCTCTCTGCGTTTTAGTGTCAAGCAATTTGCAATGACATGGCCGACCTGGTGACAGTAATAACATTCCCTTTCCTCTTTCAGCCCACGTGGATTAGGGGGTCTGTGAGGAGAGGAGGGACATGAAACAGCAGAGACTGTAGAAAAAGCAGATTTATGGGTTAACACATACTCATCAGCCAGCACAGCAGCAGCAGACAGCTCAGACAAACACTTCTTAAAATCCTCTAACAGGATCAGCTCTCTCAACGCATTGAAATCATTAACTTTACATGTTGCATACCATTTATCAAATAGAGTTCCCTTCTCACGGGCAAACTCAACATAGGTCTGAGCAGGAGCTTTCTTGTGACCTCGAAACTTCTGTCGGAAGTTCATGTGCTCGTAAAATAGCCGTCTTGACAGTTTCATAGTCTAAGCTATCTTCAACAGGGAGTGCGGCTATAGCATCCTGGGCTTTACCATGCATTTTACACTGAAGCAGAAGCGTCCATATTGCAGATGGCCATTGTAAAGCGGCCGCTATCCTCTTGAACACATTGAAATAGGAGTCAACTTCATTATCCCGAAATACAGGTACCAAAGCCACATGCTTACCAATGTCAAACACTAGGTTAGGTGAGCCGGTGGAAGGTGGTGAAATACCTGAGCCTCTAGGGCAGGGGTGTCCAAACTTTTTTTAAGGAGGGCCAGATTTGACAAGGTGAAGATGTCCGGGGGCCAATACTAACATTTACATGAACAATAAAAGTTACATACAAATGCACTGTTCTCTAACAATTTTATTTTCATTGTCACAATTATCTTTTTTTTTTTTTTTAAATGGCAATGTCACCAAATCTAAATCAATCAGACGTGAACAAATCTAAAAACTAATTCTGCCTTTCTTTCACATCTGAAGTCAGATAACAAAGAAAAAATGCAAAAGTCTGTTAACATTTAAAACATATCACTCTTGCTCTTCTATTTCACAAGATTATTCTACAGGTACAACACCAGCAGTTATGTCCTTTTCAAATTAAATTAAACTTCCAGACACGCCCACAGCAACACACCTCACCCCCCCACCACCGGACTACCCTGCTACGAGTTGCCACAATCCCTGATCCTGTGTGAATGCACGCTTACAGTATCTGTCAATCCTAGCAGGCCATATTAATATATTATAAAAATGAAGCTTCGGGCCACATGAAATCTGACCGCGGGCCGTGATTGGCCCCCGGGCCGGACTTTGGACATGCCTGCTCTAGGGACACTCCGCCCCATGTCAGCAGCCTCAAGCTCTAGTTGTCTCAGTCTCACTGCCCTCTCAGTCTCAGCCTGAAGTTCAGCTTTTCTTATTTCCAACTGGAGCTGGAGCTGAGATTGCGTCTCCCGCTCATGAGCTTCCAGCTGCAGCCGAGCCAGACGGACTTTAAGCCGGGCCTCGGTATTGCCAATACTGCTCTGTGGGGAAGGATCATACCTAGGTAGACATACAATTAGTACAGGCTAAACGGCAGCCAGTGGCGGCCGTAACACCAGTGAACTGAGAAAGTTTATAGTCGTGTGAGTTCAACACTGCAGGACTCAGATCTGTCAGTCAACACAGCAGAAACCACAACCACCATGACTCTCATCACCATCCTCATCTGGACGCTGGCCTGCTGCTGTTTTACAGGTTCATTCACTCAGCAACATTTCAAACATGATGTGCTGCCTTTTCTCTCATTTATTTCTGCCGATAAATGAATGATTTGTTTTTGTCTGCAGGATGCAGCGGTCAGGTGACTGTGACTCAGCCTGCAGTAGTGACATCTACTCCAGGATCCACTGTCACTATCAGCTGTAAGACCAGCAGAGCTGTTCACAGTAATAGTGATGGAGATCATTATCTGCACTGGTATCAACAGAAATCTGGACAGCCTCCAAAGTTTCTGATATCTCTTACGGACATTCTTGAATCAGGAATACCAGCTCGGTTTAATGGCAGTGGAGAAGATTCTGACTTCACTTTGACCATCAGTGGAGTTCAGGCTGAAGATGCAGCAGTTTATTACTGTCAGATTCAACATTTAATAAACAGCGCTTATGTGTTCACACAGTGATTTATGGCCGTACAAAAACCTCCCTCAGTCAGACTGCAGAGACACTGAGCTGTTACAGCAGGAACCGAATGCAGCTGCTGAAGAGGAAGAGACTCTGACACAGACCACTGAACACAGAGCTGACAGTAACCTCACCAAGCACAAACTACACATTCACAGTAATATATTTGTATATTTTATATTTTTTATATATTTAATCTTCATTCCATGTGAAAACGTAACATTGTTTGATAAACAACAGTCCATGATGTTAATTTTCCACAGTAGAAGTTTAAAAAATTCAGACTACTTTGCAAAACCCAAATACAGATGATTCAATTATACGAGCTGGGACACGACATCAGTGATGTTACTTGAGGTCATTAGGTCTTTAGGCGACCCAGTCCGGGTTGATCAGATCCTGACTTGTATCCCAGCAGCATTGGTCCACAGATCACCTCTCCTGATCTGTAGCAAGCTTGAGGCCCTCTCAGCAGCCTCCGTGGTGGACTCTATGGCTTTTTTCTACACAGCCCCAGAGATGCTATGTTGGGTGTATACTCCACAAATCCACCAACAATTCTGAGACTTGGAACAACTTATATGTACAGTATATAAACATGCTATTTACAAGTATTATTTGTTTTAATTCTGACTGATATCATCTATTGATACTGGCTAACCAGCAGCATATTAATATTAGTTTAGCACAAAGAGTGTGAGTAGAGTAAAACAGCTAACTCACCTCTGTCCAAGTTACCAAAATCCTCCGATCAGCAGCTATAAAGCCCACTAATTAACATGTTGCATCTTATTTGTTCAACCCACACAAAAAACTAAGCAGAGAAAAGATTGTTGGAGTTGTTGTGTTGTTGTGAAATCTCATCTTCACTGTGAGGTTGCCAGACAAGCGGTGGAGTCAGTTTCTTTTAACAGATTAGATAAACTGAAAATTAAATAGTGAGTTTTGGAGGAGTTGCAGATGCTTTAGGGACAAGCTAGCTTTTTCCTCCTGTTCCCAGTCATGATGCTAAGCTAAGCTAACTGCATCCTAACTTTATTTCATGAATTTTCCATGAGATATGAATCCATCCAGAATCATTAAAGAATAAAGCAGCTCCATTGATATGAGGAAAACTGATGTATTATAACATGATGACAGTGACATTAATCCTGCTGTATGGTGGACAGAAACGTTTAACCGTATATGACTGAAATGAGAAATAACATTTGTGAAATGATAGAAACAATATAATGGAGTCTGGTCATGTAAAGATAATTATTAAACAATGTCAAGACAAGTCTGTGTAATCATAATGATGATGATGCTGGAGATTACTACTGTATGGGAGCATATGTGGGCCTGTACACACAGTGACATAGAGTGGTACTCTGATTTCAAATTACACTGTGTATAGATTGCTTTGTTGCTGCTTGTGACCTGTTGCAGGAGATTCTGATATGCACCACTGCTCATCAGAACACAGCACAGTCATACAAAGCACAAACACAACTTATATAGTAGAAACTTCCCAGTTTTTCCCAGTCAAAGGAGAAATGAAACTCAAATTTTCAATGTCTCTGACATGAAAAGTCAGACTTTGTGCTGTTTTACAGCTCTAGATGTTTGCACTCAGTCTTTCTCAGTATGATGATGTGACTTGGATTATAAATTAATGCAGAAGAAGAAGAAATCATTTGACTTTTAACACTACTGTGCTGTACCTTTTTGACACAACTGAAGAATGCATGGTGGATGTGTTTCTGATGTATACTATATGATATTAAAAATCAGAAAGTTGACCTTTACAAACTATGTACATGCAGGTCATGATTTATGCTATAGGAGCAGAGCCTTTTTGCTGCTGTCCTTACATCTGTGTGTTTTTCTATTGTCCCAATAAATGTAGCAGCACTTCATCAGGATGACAAATTATGAAAACAAAAAGGGAAATCCAAGTGAACAAAAACAGTGTCAGTTGTGTTCAACGATGAACAGCAGAAGGCGCCATACACCCATTAATGAGGTGTGGATCAAGAGGTTAAAGGTCAATGTTTTTTGATGGACTCTGAATGGCTGAATGATCCTCAAGATGATGAACTGTCACTCCACCTCTGCTCTGCTTTTTCTGTTTCACATGAACAGGTGTGTGTTTGCCTTCTTAAATATATTTTGCATGACTTTTCTGCATCACTGCTCCTCAGAGTTTAAGTTCTCATGTCACAGAGAGTCTGAACTGTTTCCATGCACTCACACTGAAAACTGCATCAGGATGAAGTCGCCAATAACTCTGATTGTCATGTTGGGTTTTCTGAGTCAGGCTGAGAAGTTTTGAAAATGTTTGGTGTAAATCCAGTTGGTTCTCTCCCTTTTACTTTTTCTTTCAAAATGTTTATTGTTGTCGTCTTTTAAAAACTGAACTGCTGTTTCAGACGCTTTAAACATTTCTTCTCATGATTTGTCATTTCTCATTTCAGAGTCTTCTGCCAATAATTTTCTGACTCAGACTGACAAATCCAAGTCTGTTAGTCCTGGAGGGACTGTGAGCATCAGCGCCACAGGGAGTTCAAATATTGATGATGATCTGAGTTGGTACCTTCAGAAACCTGGACAGGCTCCCAAACTTCTTATAAAGTGAGCATCAACTCGCTTCTCAGGAACTCCGTCCAGTGAACACAACACAAGAGTCATCAAGCAGAACCACAATGAACCTAAATACAACTGAAACAAACTAACAGACGCTCTTCCATATACAGTTTGAAACTTATATTTCATTTTATGCATTGCACTGGCCCTTTACACCATTTCCTTAAGTTATTGAGTACTGGTTAAGGTATAATCTGGTAAATATTACTCTTCTGAGTGAAACAAAGTCATTTTGAGCCAGAAAACCCATTTCAGTATCAATTAAAGAGCAAGAATCACTTTTTGGCAAGGGAAAAACTGCTATTTATGTGGTGCCCTGGCCCTTAACACCATTTACAGAAGGTATAGAGTACAGGTTAATCTATAATTAGCTAAATATTGCTCTGTTGAGTAATAAGAAGTTATTTTGAGCAAGAAAACCCTTTTCAGTATGAAATTAATGGCAGGAATAAATTTTTGGCAGGTCAAAAAGCCCATTTTGTGTTGTAATGGTCCTTTATAAGAATTTCAAGCTGTCCTGTGAGGTCAGATCTTTATATTATGAAGCTAATGAATGAGATCAAGTCATATTTAGGCAGAAATCACCTTTCATTAACTGTATTTGGCCTTCAATCAATTTTTGGCAGGTGAAAATGCCTATTTTGTGTTGTAATGGTCCTTTAAAAGAATTCCAAGCTGTCCTGTGAGCTCAGATCTTTATATTATGAAGCTAATGAAGGAGATCAAGTCATATTTAGGCAGAAATCACCTTTCATTAACTGTATTTGGCCTTCAAACAATTTTTGGCAGGTGAAAACTGATTGAAAATTGAAAAACACATCCAAACATGCAGAGTCACGTGGATCATTGCAAAAGTTATCATATCTTTATTGAAAACCCACCAATAAATCATATTCATTATAGTCTAATTTCCAAAGACATACCAAGCACATAGAGACATGTCTATCACGTAATTGCCATGTCTGATTTCGCTACAAAATAAACTTCTTTTGGCCACAGTTGTAATAATTACGTACAACAAACGTTAAACTTTCGAAGACACATGCCTTTGCTATAATTACATTATAATACAGTTGTGTGTATCTGCATATTATGACCGTTTAATCCAGAGAAAAGCAGACGTTTTTGCGCTACCGCTCAACGGGCTGCTGTGCGCGCTCCCGCGGCCGGAAATCAGATTCTGGCAGACAATCACTTTTTGGCACGACACCGGAATGATGGTGATGAAGACCGATGATATGTAGCACATGTCCGCTAAATTGTGCGCCCCGCCGTCCTCTTCTGGAAAATGTCCAAAAAATACTGTAGTGTCCTGTAATTTAAAACATCAGTATACTGTTTACGGCCTCTGTCCTGTTGCTCCAAGTTAAGAAGCCCACAATGCATTGCTAACTACAGTACTAAACTGTTAAACATGAAAACAGTGTAAATGGCAGCAAATTATGTTTGTGGTAAACGAAGCAGTTCTGTCACTTTACGTTTTGTGCTTTTATTTTGAAGAGCACCGCTCTTCTTCTACTACTTCCTGTTGTATACGCTAGACTTCCTGCTCCCGTCTCATCGTAACGACATGCTCACGTTGCTCCAGAGTTGGTAAAACATGCAAACAAATTATGTATTTGTCATATTCTACATGGAAACTTGTGAAAGGGTATTTTATAGTGGTTCGCTTCGTGTTTGTGCCGTTTGTATGTCATGTTTAAGGAACGTCACTGTGAGGTGTGTGGAAGATAGGCTGCTAGCAGGCTGAGCTCAAACTTAGCGCCCTTGGAAGCAGAAGGAGGTAGGAGGAGACTGACGGTGTATTCAATGTGAAACGAGTTGTTCATTTTATTTCAAACAGAAGGAAACTGTCATTATTTTATTTAAATAAGGACTACAACTCATAACGGCTTAAAAGGCTAATTTCATGTAAAATTCATTATTTGTTTACTAAAAATATTTGTGTTAAGTTTAAAATGTAAACATGATTTCTATGCATTATTTGTGGAAATAATATGGTACTGTGGCATTTGTATTTTCTGTTCATATAGTTTTCACGGTGTCATAAGGCGAGGCGAAAAGAGGAGAGAATTAAAGTTGCACCAGTCGAAGCTCTCTGCATCTTGCGTGGTTATTCCAAGTGGGCCGCTACAGTGAAAACTCCCCGGCTGCAACAGACCAGCCATCCCTGCAGAGAAACTGAAGCCATCTCATCTGAGATCCAGCTACCAACCTGTTCCCAGCCACCTAACTCCGCTCGCACTCACATCCAGCACAGGCAAGATTAAAAAAGGACAGCACGCTAAAGGTATAACTACAGATGCTGGAAAAGAGACATTTGGTACCAAGGAGCAAAAAGGAACTATTTACGCACAACCAAGCTTGCAGCGTAATTGAAGTGCCTTAAATACTAACATAATATTTTGAGGTCAAAATAATTTGTGAGCTGGTTTCCAACACATAATAGCTCTGAAATTGGTGAATATTTCAAGATCAATGGCACGTGTTTATGGAATAATAATTCATGACATGTCTGTTTACGAAAAGGTTTAAAGGGTGAAGCTCTTTAGCTATTAATATCTAGAGCGCTCATTGATGACATTTTGTGGTTACTGTTTTATGCTAAAAATCCTTTTGAATGTCCATAATCTGTAAATGCTTGATATAAATATTACTCTGTAGTAAAAGATAACTACAGCTTATAGGTGTGAATTCAGGCATAGGACAATCAAAAGCCACGCCAGACTTAAAGCAGTTGCATAAACAAACAAGATGTCAACCCCCAACAGAGGAAACAGACAATCCCACAGACACGCCACTCAAGTCTAGCTCACGTGAAAGAAAGCTAACACAGAAAGGCCAAGAGATGCATGACCAAGACGTCAACAAACGTGAAAAAACATTTAAAAAAGCCTATAACTCTTGGAAGCTAGTAGCAAGGGAGACAAGGACAAAATTAAAGACCCTCTGCTCATTAGAAGACCTCAATAAATTACATGAAGATATTCAGGCAAAGTATGATGCTGTAAAACTACAGTATGAACCTATTCTACGTAACAGTGACACGACGCCAGAGATCGTCAAAAAAATGGATGCCTGTGGTATGCTGACAAAGGAAATTCGTGACCTCATAAGCAATCGTCTAGAGACTATTGATGAAGGTTATAATGATCAACTTGAAAAAGAAAGAGTAAGAGAAATATTAAACAAAAATGAATATGGGTCTGTCTTTGGCCTAACTAAAACTGAAACTATAAGTTCATTTGAGTCATTAGAGAAATCAAGCAAACACTCTGGCTCAGCCAGTACCCCAGCAGTAGAGTAGATGCAGAAGCAGAGCTTGCTGCTAAACTGGAGCAATCAAAGGCCATGGAAGAAATTCAAGCACAGCAAGCACATCTTCACAAGTTAGAAAGTGAATGGAAACTTAAAGAGGCAAAAATGCTGTCAGAAATGAAACAAAGAGAGGTGAAAATGCAACAACAGTTGGAACAAGAGAGAGCAAAACTGCAACAGTTACAAGCAGAAAAGGAGGTCGCTATAGCAGCAGCTCGTGTGAGAGCATATGACAGTTTTGAAGGTTTGAGAGCATATGACAGTTTTGAAGATTTTGAGAGCCACAATGAAGAAATTAACAACAAAACTAGCTCTGCTTGTCATAGAATACAAATTGAATCTCAATTGAATCCAGATGCTGCTTCATTCCAACCTCACCAGGTAGCTCCTGAAATGACAATGACCCAGGAGTCTGTCAGTTTAGCTCAAGCAATCGCCAGCTCATTAAGTATGAATCGCTTGCCAGTCCCTGAACCCACCACCTTTAGTGGTGACCCTTTAAGGTTTACTGATTGGAAGATGTCCTTCATGACTCTGATTGACAGAAAACCACTCCCAGCAAGTGAGAAGATGTTTTATCTCAAAAATTATCTTGCTGGAGAGGCGCGCAAAGCTGTAGAAGGTTTCTTTTATCGAGATTCAGAGAATGCATACCACGGAGCATGGAAAGTTTTACAAGACAGATATGGGAACCCATTCATCATACATAAAGCTTTTCGTGACAAGCTCATGAAATGGCCAAAGATCAGCACAAACGACCCGCTAGCACTGCGAGAGTTCGCCGACTTTCTCCAAAGCTGCACTGAAGCAATCCCATACGTCAAAGGACTAGCTATCCTTAACGATTGTGAGGAAAACCACAAGTTGCTCAAAAAACTGCCAGAATGGATCGTCCGAAAGTGGAGTCGAATTGTTGTGGATGAACTTGACACATCTGGCAACTATCCAGATCTTGCATGCTTCACAGGGTTCTTGAGCAAAGAAGCACGGATAGCTTGTAATCCTATTGCTTCTCCACTGTTGATAAATTTCAAACCTGTAGATGATAGAATCCCAAAAAGAGCCAAAGCCTTCAACACAAACACACAACCAAAGAGTTTCGCTCAGGAGAAACAAGAAACAAACAGCAGTAAACCAAAATCACCTTGTTCTGTCTGTAAAAGTGAAGCTCATGGCATCACAAAGTGTCCCACTTTCACAGCAAAGAGTGTTGAAGATAAAAGGGCATTCATACATGAAAATCGACTCTGCTTTGGATGCTTGAGAAGGGGTCATATGACCAAGGATTGTAAGAGGCGACACACGTGCAACATATGCAGCCGTCGTCACCCAACCTGCTTACACGAAGACAGGAAGCAAAGACCTGTGGAAGCAATAACGAACAGCTCCACTTCCACAGAAGAACGTGCAAGTCAGGAAACACACAAGGTCGTGTCCCATACATCAACACAACGCACTTCTGCTACCTCAAGTATCGTCCCAGTTTTTGTGTCTTCAGTACAAGAACCACACAGAGAAATACTTACATATGCAATACTGGACACACAGAGTGACTCATCATTTGTCTTAGAAGATGTACTTGACAAACTGAATGTGAATGTCCAGCCAGTAAAGCTGAAACTTAGTACTATGACAGCCATTGACACAATCATATCGAGCAAGAGCGTTCGTGGTCTACAAGTTCGAGGATTCCATTCGGAGAACTGCATTCAACTACAGCAAGCCTACAGCCGTGACTTCATCCCGGTGGACAAGTCTTACGTTCCAACGAAGGAAACAGCATTGCTGTGGCCTCATCTCAGAAACTTGGCAGATAAGTTACCACCCCTCCAAGACTGTGATGTAGGGCTTCTAATAGGATACGACTGTCCAGCAGCACTGGCTCCTCTTGAAGTCATCTTAGGTGACAAAAACCAACCATTCGCACAGAGATCAGAACTAGGATGGAGTATAATAGGCTCATCAAACCCCCACCTAGACAGACAAGGAAGTCAAAGCTTTGTGCATCGGCTAACAGTAAAAGAACTGCCAGTTCCATCGGCGACAGATGTTCTAAAGGCCCTGGAATCAGACTTCATTGAGAGAACTCATGAGGATAAATATGTGTCCCAAGATGATGTTCATTTCATACAGTTCCTCAGTAACCACATCACACAGAAGGAGGACGGGCATTATGAAATGCCTCTCCCTTTCAAAGGCAACAGTCCGCCCAACCTACCAAACAACAAGAGGCTAGCCACAGTTCGCTTACAGTGTCTTAAGAAAAAATTAAAGGCCAACAAACAATACTATGATCAATACAAAACAATTCAGGTACTTGCAACTGAAACCAATAACTGCAATGACATCCTCAGGCGTCTGAGTCAGTTTTCATCATGGACAACACTTGTAAAGGTGGTTGCAAGAATCAAGAGACTGAGGTCTAAACAAAAACAACATAGTGAACATGTGACCGTCGAGGAGCGTGAGAAGGCTGCTGAGACAGTAATTAAGATCGTACAGCAGCAAGCCTTCCCCCATGAGATAAAAATGCTTCAAGGTGGAAAAGACCTTCCAAACTCAAGCTCTCTCTTCAGTCTTGATCCCTTCTGGTCTGAAGGACTTCTCCGCGTTGGTGGGAGATTAAAACAGTCATCTCTCTGTCACAAAGTCAAGCACCCAGTCATCTTACCAAACAACAGTCATATTACTAAGCTGATTGTGTCCCACTACCACGCTAAGACATGCCATCAGGGTCGAACTCAGACACAAATGGAGCTTAGGACCAATGGATTCTGGGTCATTGGTGGGAGCAAGCTGGTTGCTAAGCTGATACGCACCTGTGTGCTTTGCAGGAAACTTCGACGGCCGACAGAGAACCAGCGGATGGCTGAACTCCCTAAAGAACGTCTTGAAGCCTCAGCACCTTTTACGTATAGCGGCATGGACTGTTTTGGCCCGTTCATTGTAAAGAAAGCCCGCAAAGAATACAAACGATATGGCCTTATTTTCACATGTCTGTACTCTAGAGCTGTCCATATCGAGATGCTCGAAGATTTGTCGACAGACTCATTCATCAACGCATTGAGATGCTTTATCAGCCTCAGAGGAGCTGTCAGACAACTACATTGCGACCAAGGTTCTAACTTCATTGGCGCCAGAAATGAGTTTAAGGAAACACTTAAACAATGTGACACCAAACTACTGGAAATCTTCCTGACTGAAAGGCAGTGCGAATTTGTCTTCAACGCCCCTTCTGCCAGCCACGCAGGCGGTGTCTGGGAACGGCAAATCAGGACCGTTAGAAATGTGCTAAATGCCACCTTTGCACAGTGCCCAGGTCGACTTGACGACGCCTCTCTCAGAACACTGTTATATGAAGCCATGGCTATCGTTAACAGCCGCCCATTAACGGTAGATGGAATCAATGATGCTCAAGCGCTGGAACCTTTAACACCGAATCACCTCATCATGATGAAATCTAAAGTTGCTCTTCCTCCCCCTGGAGTATTTGTCAAGGAAGATTTGTACGCTACAAAGAGATGGAGGAGAGTTCAGTATCTCATTGAACAATTCTGGGGTCGCTGGAAAAAGGAGTATCTACTCAACATATCCACAAGACAAAAATGGCACTTACCTCAGCGCAACCTCAGAGTCAATGATATTGTCATTATTAAAGACGACAACCTCCCGAGAAATCATTGGCAACTAGGACGAGTGGTGGACACTGTTCAAGACAGCGATGGCTTAGTCCGTCGAGTCAAAGTGCAAGTAGGAGAGCGAAAGCCTCAAAGAAAACAAGATCCCCCCTCCAAACCTTCAGTTATTGAGAGACCAATCCAAAAATTAGTGCTTCTCCTTGAGAATTGAGTAGAACAGACAGTAACAACTGTTTGTGTGCACACTGCTTCATTGTGTATGATGTTGTACAGTTCAGCTGCATACCTCTGATAGTTCAACGTAAAGTTTTTCATTTATTAGAGCCAAGAAATCCTATACAATTCACTTGCTCTTTGTGTACTTGTTCATTCATTGTAGTAGGATTTGGTGGGAGTGTAAATGGCAGCAAATTATGTTTGTGGTAAACGAAGCAGTTCTGTCACTTTACGTTTTGTGCTTTTATTTTGAAGAGCACCGCTCTTCTTCTACTACTTCCTGTTGTATACGCTAGACTTCCTGCTCCCGTCTCATCGTAACGACATGCTCACGTTGCTCCAGAGTTGGTAAAACATGCAAACAAATTATGTATTTGTCATATTCTACATGGAAACTTGTGAAAGGGTATTTTATAGTGGTTCGCTTCGTGTTTGTGCCGTTTGTATGTCATGTTTAAGGAACGTCACTGTGAGGTGTGTGGAAGATAGGCTGCTAGCAGGCTGAGCTCAAACTTAGCGCCCTTGGAAGCAGAAGGAGGTAGGAGGAGACTGACGGTGTATTCAATGTGAAACGAGTTGTTCATTTTATTTCAAACAGAAGGAAACTGTCATTATTTTATTTAAATAAGGACTACAACTCATAACGGCTTAAAAGGCTAATTTCATGTAAAATTCATTATTTGTTTACTAAAAATATTTGTGTTAAGTTTAAAATGTAAACATGATTTCTATGCATTATTTGTGGAAATAATATGGTACTGTGGCATTTGTATTTTCTGTTCATATAGTTTTCACGGTGTCATAAGGCGAGGCGAAAAGAGGAGAGAATTAAAGTTGCACCAGTCGAAGCTCTCTGCATCTTGCGTGGTTATTCCAAGTGGGCCGCTACAAACAGTATTTAAGTGTTGAAAATTGGCTGTAAATTTACAGCAATTGCTTACAGTGCAGGGTTCGGTGCTTGGTCCTCTCCTCTTCATTCTTTACCTGCTCCCCCTTGGCAACATCATTCGCCACCATGGTCTCCATTTCCACTGTTATGCCGATGACGTCCAGCTTTATATCTCCACCAACTCCATCACCCCCGCCACTCATTCCACTCTCTCCAACTGCCTCGCCGACATCAAATCCTGGATGCAGACCAACTTCCTCACACTAAATTGTGACAAATCAGACCTGATCATTATCGGCCCCAAATCCCTCACCGAAACCACAGACAGTTTCCGCCTCACCATCGACAACTCCACCCTGTCTCCATCCCCCACAGTCGCAACCTCGGAGTCATCTTTGACAATAACCTCTCCTTTGAACATCACATCAACCAAATCACCAGAACTGCCTTCTTTCATCGCAAGAACATTGCCCGACTGCCCATCACTCTCCTTCTCCGCCGCTGAAACCCTTATTCACGCCTTCATCACTTCCAGAATTGACTACTGAAACAGCATCCTCTACGGAACACCATCCAAAACTTTAAATAAACTACAGTATATCCAAAACTCTGCTGCACGCCTGCTCACCCACACCCACTCCTGTCCTCCTGAAATTCCACTGGCTCCCAGTTCCACAGCGTATTCAGTTCAAAATCCTCCTCCTCACACACAAAGCCCTCCATAACCAGGCCCCTTCCTACCTCACTGACTTGCTCCATCACCACAGTCCATCCCGCAGCCTCCATTCATCCGATGCAAACCTCCTTACTCCACCTCTCAGGACCAAGCACCGAACCTGGGGCGACAGAGCCTTCTCTGTAGCTGCCCCCTCCCTCTGGAACTCTCTCCCCAAACACATCCGTGACTGTACTGACTTGCCCACCTTCAAATCTCTGACAAAAACACACAGTCTATTGTGTTTTTAGTGTACTATTTCATATTATTTTGATGATTTGATGTTCTTTTTTTGTAAAGTGTCTTTGAGTACCTTGAAAAGCGCTTTTAAATAAAATGTATTATTATTTTATTAACTTGTGTCGAGTCCAAGTTCAGATGAGCAATTAAACATGTCTGCAGCTCTGACGTCACCTCGGTCACATGTCACGTCAGCACGTGTATTTGTGTGATGGAGATGATACACTGTAAAATGATTTAGTGTGTGTACAGCAGGTGTTTCCATCGATAAGTGAAGTGTGTGATCTTTGATTGGCTCAGCAGAGTGACAGTAACTCCTCATGTGTCACATTCACACTACCGGGTCACTACAGTTCACACCAATTTGACCCAGAGCACAATTACGAGGTTCAACCCAGAATGAACCACACTGACATAGTTGTATCTGTCAGCCTCTCCACTGCAGCTGAAGGTAAAATAATTTGGAATATTTTGGCTTTTTAGTCAAGTTGAAGACATTTCCCCTCACGTTTTTATGCTTAAATAAAAAGAAATGCACAAAAACAGTTGGATGGAAAAGTGAGAGTTTGGAAATGCACTGAAGGAAATGTCAAAAATCTTATTATAACATAAACTTTTCATGTTATATCATGATACTGATCCATTTTTATTTTTCTAGCATGACAGCAATATGCTTTCATAATTCAGAGACCTGGACAGGCTCCCAAACTTCTTCTATATTCAGCATGAGCTTTAAACTCAGGAACTCAGATTCAGTCTCATGTCAATATGAAATTATTGTGAACCTGAACTGTCAGCAGAGGGCAGCCTGCATCTATTTAGGAGCACAAGTCAGTAACAGTCAGAGAGATGAGGAACAGAAAGTCTAAAGTTTCTACATGTGTTTAATCAGTCCACAGGGGGATGTAGCCCATATCTTCTCCACCTCATCTCTCCCTTACAGTTTCACAAATATATTTTGCATAATATCACAGAAACATTTATATATTTATTACATCTACAAAGATTTTTTAATGATATAGTTTTTAATTATTTCATGAATTAAGATTATTTATTTAATTTTTCTTTAGTTTTCTACACCGGACAGAGAAACGATTACAGTCTCCATGAAACAAAGTCTGTTTTTTCACAGTTTTATATCAGTTGATACATGGTTAAATGAACATGATGGTTTTTAATAACAATGATTTACAAACTGTTGTTAAGTAGAAGTGAAATATGTTATTTATCTACAGTTAAACACTGTAAGTAAATGAAAGGCAGACAAACAGACATATCATACCAACCACAGTGGACACAAACTCATCCTTAAATCTTCATCTTCACTTGTAATCAAAATATTTGCTTGTATTCCATAAAGATCATAGATGGTGTAAATCCAAGCAGTATTCCTCCTGATTTTGTGTCCCACGTTGCCTTCAGTGTGTTGAGAGCAGAGAAATCATTTCCATAGAGAGGAGGCTTTGCATCGTCAGCTGATCCTCCAGTGAACTGAGAAGGTTTATAGTCGTGTGAGTTCAACACTGCAGGACTCAGATCTGTCAGTCAACACAGCAGAAACCACAACCACCATGACTCTCATCACCATCCTCATCTGGACGCTGGCCTGCTGCTGTTTTACAGGTTCATTCACTCAGCAACATTTCAAACATGATGTGCTGCCTTTTCTCTCATTTATTTCTGCTGATAAATGAATGATTTGTTTTTGTCTGCAGGATGCAGCGGTCAGGTGACTGTGACTCAGCCTGCAGTAGTGACATTTACTCCAGGATCCACTGTCACTATCAGCTGTAAGACCAGCCAAGCTGTTTACACTGATAGTGATGGAGATCATTATATGTTCTGGTATCAACAGAAATCTGGACAGCCTCCAAAGCTCCTGATAAAATATGTGAGCACACTTGAATCAGGAACACCAGCTCGGTTTAGTGGCAGTGGAAGCAGCTCTGACTTCACTTTGACCATCAGTGGAGTTCAGGCTGAAGATGCAGCAGTTTATTACTGTCAGAGTCTCCATAGCATAAACAGTGCTCCAGTGTTCACACAGTGATTTATGGCCGTACAAAAACCTCCCTCAGTCAGACTGCAGAGACACTGAGCTGTTACAGCAGGAACCGACTGCAGCTGCTGAAGAGGAAGAGACTCTGACACAGACCACTGAACACAGAGCTGACAGTAACCTCACCAAGCACAAACTACACATTCACACTGATATATCTGTATATGTTATATTTGTTATATATTGAATCTTCATTCCATGTGAAACATTGTTTGATTATTATTTAAGCTTTATTTAACCAGGAAAAGTCCCATTGAGATTAAAAATCTCTTTTTTAAGGGAGTCCTGGCCAAGACAGAACAGTAGCACAAACGAAGAACAAGTCAAACCAAAACAGATACAAGACACACAGATAATATTACAACACATAGTGGTCTAAAAAATGAAAATGCTAAAAGTACAATACAAGTCATGAAATCAACAACAACAACATCAGCTAAAACAACAACATCTGGATGATTCATTCTCTTTCTCTTTCAATGTGGATTTAAAAGCATTCAAAGAGATCAGATCTTTGAGTTTTAAAACATTCTGTAAGATATTCCAGTCAGAGGGTGCTGAGTACCCAAACGCCCTCTTCCCTAGCTCAGTACGAACATTTGGTAACGATAAGACATAAAACTCCCTAGAACGCAGCGAATATTGTCCGTCACGTTTTTTAGAAAAAAAAGAACAGAGGTATGTTGGGAGCAACCCGAGAATTGCCTTGTATATAAAAATATACCAGTGAGTACGTCTGCGGGCTGGTAAACAAGGCCATCCCACCCGAGCATAAAGCTCACAGTGGTGAGTCAGGGCGTTACAATTTGTTATGAACCTGAGTGCAGCATGATAAGCTGTGTCAATCAGTTTCAATGCCTGCGCAGGGGCACGCATGTACACAAGATCCCCATAGTCAAGAATAGGCAAAAATGTTGCCGCAACAAGTCTCTTTTTTACATTGAAAGAAAAACACAACTTGTTTCTAAAATAGAAACTTAACTTCAGCCTAAGTTTTTTAACCAGGCATTGTACATGCAGCTTAAAAGTCAGGGAATCATCGATTAGGATGCCTCGATATTAATAGGAGTTAACTCTAATACTTCTTCCTTCAAGAGTGACCACTGAAGGAATATTCAGTGGTCTACTCTTGACATTTGAAAATAACATGCACTTGGTTTTTTCTGCATTAAGAACAAGTTTTAAATTAGACAAACTTTTCTGCACAACATTAAATGCACATTGCAAGTGGTCAACAGCTTTAGTGAGAGTTGGTGCACTGCAATAAATAACTGTGTCATCATCATATAAATGAAAATTGGCATCCTTCACATCTTCACCCAAATTATTTATAAAAATGGTAAAAAAAGAAGTGGGCCAAGTACAGAGCCCTGAGGAACACCCTTACAAACAGGCAGAACATCAGAGCACTGACCACCAAAACTGACACACTGTCAGTAAGGTAGTTTGAAAACAAACCAACAGCTTTCTCTGATAGGCCAGTATCAAAAAGCCTCTGTTTGAGGACAAAGTGATCTACCGTATCAAAAGCCTTGGCTAGATCAATAAAAAGAGATGCACAGTGTTTTTTATCAAGTGCTAAGGAAATATCATTTACCACTTTTAGAGCTGCCGTAATGGTACTGTTATTTTTACTAAACCCTGACTGAAACGGCTGAAACTGTTGATAAACAACAGTCCATGATGTTAATTTTTCACAGTAAAAATTAAAAAAAAGTCAGAATACTTTGCAAAACCCAAATACAGATGATTCTGGGACACGACATCAGTGATGTTACTTGAGGTCATTAGGTCTTTAGGCGACCCAGTCCGGGTTGATCAGATCCTCACTTGTATCCCAGCAGCATTGGTCCACAGATCACCTCTCCTGATCTGTAGCAAGCTTGAGGCCCTCTCAGCAGCCTCTGTGGTGGACTCTATGGCTTTTCTCTTTTGCACAAATCCACCAACTTCTGATACTTGGAACAATTTATATATACAGTATATAAACATGCTATTTAACTAGTTGTTTGTGGAGTTGTTTGTGTTGTTGTGAAATCTCATCTTCACTGTGAGGTTGCCAGACAAGCGGTGGAGACGTCAGTTTTTTTTAACAGATTAGATAAACTGAAAATTAAATAGTGAGTTTTGGAGGAGTTGCAGATGCTTTAGGGACAAGCTAGCTGTTTCCTCCTGTTCCCAGTCATGATGCTAAGCTAAGCTACCTGCACCCTGGCTTTAACTTTATTTCATGAATTTTCCATGAGATATGAATCCATCCAGAATCATTAAAGAATAAAGCAGCTCCATTGATATGAGGAAAACTGATGTATTATAACATGATGACAGTGACATTAATCCTGCTGTATGGTGGACAGAAACGTTTAACCGTATATGACTGAAATGAGAAATAACATTTGTGAAATGATAGAAACAATATAATGGAGCCTGGTCATGTAAAGATAATTATTAAACAATGTCAAGACAAGTCTGTGTAATCATAATGATGCTGGAGATTACTACTGTATGGGAGCATATGTGGGCCTGTGCACACAGTGACATAGAGTGGTACTCTGATTTCAAATTACACTGTGTATAGATTGCTTTGTTGCTGCTTGTGACCTGTTGCAGGAGATTCTGATATGCACCACTGCTCATCAGAACACAGCACAGTCATACAAAGCACAAACACAACTTATATAGCAGAAACTTCCCAGTTTTTCCCAGTCAAAGGAGAAATGAAACTCAAATTTTTAACGTCTCTGACATGAAAAGTCAGACTTTGTGCTGTTTTACAGCTCTAGATGTTTGCACTCAATCTTTCTCAGTATGATGATGGTGACTTGGATTATAAATTAATGCAGAAGAAGAAGAAATCATTTGACTTTTAACACTACTGCGCTGTACCTTTTTGACACAAATGCAGAATGCATGGTGGATGTGTTTCTGATGTATACTATATGATATTAAAAATACTCAGAAAGTTGACCTTTACAAACTATGTACATCACATGTATAGAAGTATCGAGTATAACCTATAATCTTCATTAATTACCAGCAAGACTGATCTATGGCTGAACATGCAGGTCATGATTTATGCTATAGGAGCAGAGCCTTTTTGCTGCTGTCCTTACATCTGTGTGTTTTTCTATTGTCCCAATAAATGTAGCAGCACTTCATCAGGATGACAAATTATGAAAACAAAAAGGGAAATCCAAGTGAACAAAAACAGTGTCAGTTGTGTTCAACGATGAACAGCAGAAGGCGCCATACACACATTAATGAGGTGTGGATCAAGAGGTTAAAGGTCAATGTTTTTTGATGGACTCTGAATGGCTGAATGATCCTCAAGATGATGAACTGTCACTCCACCTCTCCTCTGCTTTTTCTGTTTCACATGAACAGGTGTGTGTTTGCCTTCTTAAATATATTTTGCATGACTTTTCTGCATCACTGCTCCTCAGAGTTTAAGTTCTCATGTCACAGAGAGTCTGAACTGTTTCCATGCACTCACACTGAAAACTGCATCAGGATGAAGTCGCCAATAACTCTGATTGTCATGTTGGGTTTTCTGAGTCAGGGTGAGAAGTTTTTAACATTTTTCTAACATTGTTAAAAACCTTATATTTGGTGTAAATATTACTTTCCATGCATTTGCCGTAAATCTCGTTTTGATGAATTTAGGTATGATCTGAACTGTTGAATTTCTCATTTCAGAGTCTTCTGCCAACAAGTTTCTGACTCAGACTGACAAATCCAAGTCTGTTAGTCCTGGAGGGACTGTGAGCATCAGCGCCACAGGGAGTTCAGATATTGGTGCTGATCTCAGTTGGTACCTTCAGAAACCTGGACAGGCTACCAAACTTCTTATACGCTCAGCATCAACTCTAAACTCAGGAACTCCATCTCGATTCAGTGGCAGTAGATCTGGTTCTCAGTACACTCTGACCATCAGTGGTGTTCAGGCTGAAGATGCTGGAGATTACTACTGTATGGGTGACCATGGTAGTTATGTGTTCACACAGTGATTTAGAGCCATACAAAAACCTCCTTCAGTTTGTGTGAAGTGAAAACGGCCTGCTGCAGGTGCAGAGGGTTGATGAAGAGACTGTGATGAGGATAACTGGTCCAGTGAACACAACACAAGAGTCATCAAGCAGAACCACAATGAACCTAAATAAAACTGAAACAAACTCACAGACGCTCTTCCATATACAGTTTGAAACTTATATTCTTGTCAGTTAATTCAATGTCTTTAGGAGAAAGCTAGAAAGTTAAATTCATGTTGGACTATAGCCACTGATATCAAAAACACTTTAACAGTGTCTCAATCTAACAACAGCCCAAACAAAGATGTCCAATTTATTATTCTTCATTCTAAAAATACAAATTATTTCAGACTAAATATGTAGTATTTTATATTAAAATGTCACAAAGTAATAAAAATACAACCATCTCCTGTACTATCAGATATAGTATAACATCAGTTATGATACTGAGATGATCAAGAAAGTATTTTTCATCATGAATATATTTTAAAAGAAACACACAGACACTGACTCATTATAATCCACAGTCTTATTTAATGATGGTTTAATGTTCATGTCACATTTTTGATGGATGAATATTTTAAAATTCAGTTTAATTTGAAAAGTAAAGAGCATAAAGAAGAACATGCAGAAGATCAGTATTAGAAAGCAACATGCACACTAAAACACTGAGTCGAGAGCTGTGAAACTTGCAGAAATATGTGAACAGAGGAGATCTGTAGCTTCATCAAGATCTCTATGAAAGAAGCAGCATCATTTCCAGACAGGAAGTGTTGCTGAAGCTCTACTCTGAGCAGCTGTCAGGGTCCAGGGTTTGAGTGACAGGGCTCTGTCCATTCAGACTGGCCTCACAGACCACTGAGCCCGCCTTCTTCCACTGGTCTGCAGGGAGGCTCAGGGTGCTGCTCCAGCTGTAGCGGCCGTCGCTCCCCAGGACCTCCGGGCTGTTTGACACCCCTGAGGAGCTGCTGCTGCCCCCCACCTTCCAGCCCAGGCTCCAGGTTGAGGGGCGGCCCCCGCTGGCCAGACACACCAGTGTGGCACTGCCCTGCTGCAGCTCCTCTCTGGAAGGGGGGAGGACGGTCAGGGTGGGCTGCACCACACCCACTGGAGGAGAGAGAGGGGGGAGAAAAGACAAAGTAATGAGAGTGAAGGCTTGGTAATAAAGAAAAATGACATACTGCTAATTTCTTATATTTGATCAAATAAAACAGAATAACTTGTGCTGCTGTTGTTCTTCTGTTTGAACTGACAGAGCTGAAACACTCATGTGAATACAGTTAAAACGTTTGTCATCTGTCTCTTTCACTTCCTTTTCACTACATATAAAACGAATGAAGCGTGAGCGCAAAGATAAGCTGCATTTACTGATAAAATCATATTTGTGTTGAACAGGAATCAGATTTTAAATGTAAAAACAGTCTGAATGCTAAAAATAATTAAATTAGAACTTAAAATATTTTGTTATTTTTGGAGCATTAAAAGTTTTACTTGACCAAATGTTACTTTTAAACATTTTTAAGAAGAGAAAAATTGAAAGATTGAATAAAAATATGAAATAGAAAACAGACAAAGTTATTTTCAGTTGAAATGTAATTATTCACAATACTGAATAAATATTGATTTAAATTTCCTGTCAGATTGTGAGATCAGCCTTGTTTGATAAAATAACAAAAAATATCAACAACTTACAAACACTGAACCTGATCAGAGTCTGATTCAATATTTAATCAAAGTTATATTTGCTATATGTTGTATAAAATAAAATCTTTGGTACTTACAGTTAACGACGAGTTTGGTTCCTCCACCAAAAGTGTACCACAGTGATACAAACTCATTAAGTGGCCGTACAAAAACCTCCTGCACTGTGAACAAGCATCTATCCACTGAAACAACTCTCTGATTTTACTAATAACACAGAAACATTTATAATTTATTGAATCTACAAAGATTTTTTAATGATATGAATTCAAATTATTTCATAAATTCAGATTATTTCTTTAATTTTTCTTTAGTTTTCTACACCGGACAGAGAAACGATTACAGTCTCCATGAAACAAAGTCTGTTTTTTCACAGTTTTATATCAGTTGATACATGGTTAAATGAACATGATGCTTTTTAATAACAATGATTTACAAACTGTTGTTAAGTAGAAGTGAAATATGTTATTTATCTACAGTTAAACACTGTGAGTAAATGAAAGGCAGACAAACAGACATATCATACCAACCACAGTGGACACAAACTCATCCTTAAATCTTCATCTTCACTTGTAATCAAAATATTTGCTTGTATTCCATAAATATCATAGATGGTGTAAATCCAAGCAGTATTCCTCCTGATTTTGTGTCCCACGTTGCCTTCAGTGTGTTGAGAGCAGAGAAATCATTTCCATAGAGAGGAGGCTTTGCATCGTCAGCTGATCCTCCAGTGAACTGAGAAGGTTTATAGTCGTGTGAGTTCAACACTGCAGGACTCAGATCTGTCAGTCAACAGAGCAGAAACCACAACCACCATGACTCTCATCACCATCCTCATCTGGACGCTGGCCTGCTGCTGTTTTACAGGTTCATTCACTCAGCAACATTTCAAACATGATGTGCTGCCTTTTCTCTCATTTATTTCTGCTGATAAATGAATGATTTGTTTTTGTCTGCAGGATGCAGCGGTCAGGTGACTGTGACTCAGCCTGCAGTAGAGACATCTACTCCAGGATCCACTGTCACTATCAGCTGTAAGACCAGCAGAGCTGTTTACGATAATAATTATTTGCACTGGTATCAACAGAAATCTGGACAGCCTCCAAAGCTCCTGATAAGATATGTGAGCACACTTGAATCAGGAACACCAGCTCGGTTTAGTGGCAGTGGAAGCAGGTCTGACTTCACTTTGACCATCAGTGGAGTTCAGGCTGAAGATGCAGCAGTTTATTACTGTCAGAGTCTCCATGTCATAAACAGTGCTGATGTGTTCACACAGTGATTTATGGCCGTACAAAAACCTCCCTCAGTCAGACTGCAGAGACACTGAGCTGTTACAGCAGGAACCGACTGCAGCTGCTGAAGAGGAAGAGACTCTGACACAGACCACTGAACACAGAGCTGACAGTAACCTCACCAAGCACAAACTACACATTCACACTAATATATTTGTTTATCTCACATTTTTTTATATATTTAATCTTCATTCCATGTGAAAACGTAACATTGTTTGATAAACAACAGTCCATGATGTTAATTTTCCACAGTAGAAGTTTTAAAAAATTCAGAATACTTTGCAAAACCCAAATACAGATGATTCAATTATACGAGCTGGGACACGACATCAGTGATGTTACTTGAGGTCATTAGGTCTTTAGGCGACCCAGTCCGGGTTGATCAGATCCTGACTTGTATCCCAGCAGCATTGGTCCACAGATCACCTCTCCTGATCTGTAGCAAGCTTGAGGCCCTCTCAGCAGCCTCTGTGGTGGACTCTATGGCTTCTTTCTACACAGCCCCAGAGATGCTATGTTGGGTGTATGCTCTGCACAAATCCACCAACGTTTAGCATTTGGCAGAGTTTATATGTACAGTATATAAACATGCTATTTACAAGTATTATTTGTTTTAATGCTGATCGAAACCACTTCATGTACGTGTGTATATGGAGCTATATTATACTATATAATAGTTCAAAAGAGTTGACCTTTACAAACTATGTACATCACATGTATAGAAGTATCGAGTATAACCTATAATCTTATCTAATTACCAGGGTGACCATTTTGCTGCTGTCCTTACATCTGTGTGTTTTTCTATTGTCCCAATAAATGTAGCAGCACTTCATCAGGATGACAAATTATGAAAACAAAAAGGGAAATCCAAGTGAACAAAAACAGTGTCAGTTGTGTTCAACGATGAACAGCAGAAGGCGCCATACACACATTAATGAGGTGTGGATCAAGAGGTTAAAGGTCAATGTTTTTTGATGGACTCTGAATGGCTGAATGATCCTCAAGATGATGAACTGTCACTCCACCTCTCCTCTGCTTTTTCTGTTTCACATGAACAGGTGTGTGTTTGCCTTCTTAAATATATTTTGCATGACTTTTCTGCATCACTGCTCCTCAGAGTTTAAGTTCTCATGTCACAGAGAGTCTGAACTGTTTCCATGCACTCACACTGAAAACTGCATCAGGATGAAGTCGCCAATAACTCTGATTGTCATGTTGGGTTTTCTGAGTCAGGGTGAGAAGTTTTTAACATTTTTCTAACATTGTTAAAAACCTTATATTTGGTGTAAATATTACTTTCCATGCATTTGCCGTAAATCTCGTTTTGATGAATTTAGGTATGATCTGAACTGTTGAATTTCTCATTTCAGAGTCTTCTGCCAACAAGTTTCTGACTCAGACTGACAAATCCAAGTCTGTTAGTCCTGGAGGGACTGTGAGCATCAGCGCCACAGGGAGTTCAGATATTGGTGCTGATCTCAGTTGGTACCTTCAGAAACCTGGACAGGCTACCAAACTTCTTATACGCTCAGCATCAACTCTAAACTCAGGAACTCCATCTCGATTCAGTGGCAGTAGATCTGGTTCTCAGTACACTCTGACCATCAGTGGTGTTCAGGCTGAAGATGCTGGAGATTACTACTGTATGGGTGACCATGGTAGTTATGTGTTCACACAGTGATTTAGAGCCATACAAAAACCTCCTTCAGTTTGTGTGAAGTGAAAACGGCCTGCTGCAGGTGCAGAGGGTTGATGAAGAGACTGTGATGAGGATAACTGGTCCAGTGAACACAACACAAGAGTCATCAAGCAGAACCACAATGAACCTAAATAAAACTGAAACAAACTCACAGACGCTCTTCCATATACAGTTTGAAACTTATATTCTTGTCAGTTAATTCAATGTCTTTAGGAGAAAGCTAGAAAGTTAAATTCATGTTGGACTATAGCCACTGATATCAAAAACACTTTAACAGTGTCTCAATCTAACAACAGCCCAAACAAAGATGTCCAATTTATTATTCTTCATTCTAAAAATACAAATTATTTCAGACTAAATATGTAGTATTTTATATTAAAATGTCACAAAGTAATAAAAATACAACCATCTCCTGTACTATCAGATATAGTATAACATCAGTTATGATACTGAGATGATCAAGAAAGTATTTTTCATCATGAATATATTTTAAAAGAAACACACAGACACTGACTCATTATAATCCACAGTCTTATTTAATGATGGTTTAATGTTCATGTCACATTTTTGATGGATGAATATTTTAAAATTCAGTTTAATTTGAAAAGTAAAGAGCATAAAGAAGAACATGCAGAAGATCAGTATTAGAAAGCAACATGCACACTAAAACACTGAGTCGAGAGCTGTGAAACTTGCAGAAATATGTGAACAGAGGAGATCTGTAGCTTCATCAAGATCTCTATGAAAGAAGCAGCATCATTTCCAGACAGGAAGTGTTGCTGAAGCTCTACTCTGAGCAGCTGTCAGGGTCCAGGGTTTGAGTGACAGGGCTCTGTCCATTCAGACTGGCCTCACAGACCACTGAGCCCGTCTTCTTCCACTGGTCTGCAGGGAGGCTCAGGGTGCTGCTCCAGCTGTAGGCGGCCGTCGCTCCCCAGGACCTCCGGGCTGTTTGACACCCCTGAGGAGCTGCTGCTGCCCCCCACCTTCCAGCCCAGACTCCAGGTTGAGGGGCGGCCCCCGCTGGCCAGACACACCAGTGTGGCACTGCCCTGCTGCAGCTCCTCTCTGGAGGGGGGAGGACGGTCAGGGTGGGCTGCACCACACCCACTGGAGGAGAGAGAGGGGGGAGAAAAGACAAAGTAATGAGAGTGAAGGCTTGGTAATAAAGAAAAATGACATACTGCTAATTTCTTATATTTGATCAAATAAAACAGAATAACTTGTGCTGCTGTTGTTCTTCTGTTTGAACTGACAGAGCTGAAACACTCATGTGAATACAGTTAAAACGTTTGTCATCTGTCTCTTTCACTTCCTTTTCACTACATGTAAAACGAATGAAGCGTGAGCGCAAAGATAAGCTGCATTTACTGATAAAATCATATTTGTGTTGAACAGGAATCAGATTTTAAATGTAAAAACAGTCTGAATGCTAAAAATAATTAAATTAGAACTTAAAATATTTTGTTATTTTTGGAGCATTAAAAGTTTTACTTGACCAAATGTTACTTTTAAACATTTTTAAGAAGAGAAAAATTGAAAGTTATCATAAAAATGTGAAATAGAAAACAGACAAAGTTATTTTCAGTTGAAATGTAATTATTCACAATACTGAATAAATATTGAATTAAGTTTCCTGTCAGATTGTGAGATCAGCCTTGTTTGATAAAATAACAAAAAATATCAACAACTTACAAACACTGAACCTGATCAGAGTCTGATTCAATATTTAATCAAAGTTATATTTGCTATATGTTGTATAACATAAAATCTTTGGTACTTACAGTTAACGACGAGTTTGGTTCCTCCACCAAAAGTCCACCACAGTGATACAAACTCATTAAGTGGCCGTACAAAAACCTCCTGCACTGTGAACAAGCATCTATCCACTGAAACAACTCTCTGATTTGACTAATAACACAGAAACATTTATAATTTATTGAATCTACAAAGATTTCTTAATGATATGAATTCAAAATATTTCATGAATGAAGATTATTTCTTTAATTTTTCTTTAGTATTCTACACCGGACAGAGAAACGATTACAGTCTCCATGAAACAAAGTCTGTTTTTTCACAGTTTTATATCAGTTGATACATGGTTAAATGAACATGATGCTTTTTAATAACAATGATTTACAAACTGTTG